>BPLQ01006784.1:0-450101 GCA_021605075.1 Caerostris darwini
TTGAAATTCATTAGTGAACTGAATTTCTGGGCTAATGGAAGCCGAGTTCGAACTCGACAAACGAAACAAAACCGAGCTACGTGATGGTAAATTGGCTAGCTCTCTGGCCTTTTGTACAACAGGCTTCAGGTTCGAATCCTGGCGAATGTTTGTGAGGGGTTCGGAATCCACATTAAGCTGTAAGTTCCGGTCTAATTAGCCCAAAATGTGTAGAAAATGACTGTAGAGCGACAAACCAAACCAGAACTGAGAACTTATTTCTCTGCCGATTTGGTATGCCGCTTTACTGTCATTTTGTGCACACGAAGGTTAAATAGATCGGGACTTACAGCTTAAAGTGGATCCCGAACCATTAACAAACATGCATGCATGCCAGGATTCGAACCTGAATCTTGTGGTACCAAAGACTATATTTATGTCGGAGAAAAGAGATTATAAAGATTAAGGAGGAGGATAAGATAAAGGAGCCGGAGATTTTAAATCTGTATTCAAGAATGTTTCTCCAATGAACTCGGCGGCCTGATGGCAAATTAGCAAGAGCTCTGACCGTTGGTGCTTCAGTTTCGAATCGCGGCGGGGGCATGGATGTTTGGAATGGTTCGGAATCCACTTTAACTGTAGGTCCTGGTCTAGTCCAAAGTATGCAAACAAATAACCGTAGAGCGAATAACCAATGAGCTCGATTAAAAGGTTATGAATCTCACAAAATGCCACATTTGCAGTTGTTCGTTTCATATTTTGGTGCTGAAATGGCGGTAAAGGTGAACCTGCTACAAATCTACCTTTCTAATAGGAATGGTCTCTGATCAAAGTCTTCGTCATTAGTAAAGATTTTAACTATTGTATTATATTAATTATAATATTATAACTATGTTATGATAGAGTAAAGTAAAATGATGTAATAAGTCATACAATATTAAACTGCTCTCATCCTAATATTTTCATGCTTAACCATAAAAAATAGCGTTTTTATGTTTTTTTTTTATTTATTTCTAATGCAGCTGGCAAACACTTAGACAGCTTGGTCTTGGATGCCTTAAAGCAAGCGCTGCACAGGCGTACTCACTTTGCATTACCAAGGGTGCGCGTGTAACTTGAAGATAAGCCACGGACGCGGAGTAACAATGCCCCCGCGACGCTCTACGATCCTATTAGACCGGGACCTACTTTTTAAAGTGGATTCCGAACCACTGCAAACAACCATGGCACCGCCAGGACTCGAACCCGAAACCTGTGGCACCGAGCGCTAGAGCGCTAACCACTCGGCCATTCAGGCCCTCGTTTTTATGTAAAAAACAGTTTTTTTGGGGGGGGGGGTCCCTTCCCCCCATAAAACCACCCCTTTTTATGGTGATCCACGGGTGGCTGCTTAACAATGATCGACTGTGTATAGTATTATTATGAAATTTTGGAAATTTCACAGGTTATGTCTTATTTTGGGCTTGTCTTATTTTTGGGCTTGTCTTATTCTTGTCTTATGTCTTATTTTTGGTCTTATTTGGGACAGCCGAGTGACTAGCGCTATGGCGCTCAGTGCAATAGGTTTCGAGTTCGAGTCCCAACGATACCATAGATGTTTGTAATAGTTCGGAATCCACTTTAGACCGAAGGTCCTGGTCTAATATGACTTTAGAGTGTTGTGAGTAGGACTGACATCTCTACCCCGTAAGAAGATAACATCTCCTGTCTCGAAATCAGTCAATAGGCTGACGGTCTTGGCCCATCATGGGGATATTGCGCCAATGAAGAAGAAAGTTTTATTTTATAAGAGAAAATTCTGTACTGACGGTCGTCATATTTTTTTTTTTTATTTATTTATTTAATTTTTAAGATATATTATTTCTTTAAAAATGGACAGTATTCTGTATATATATATTATATTAAGTATCGAGATCAATATGTCGAACCCTAGTTCATGAATTCGGTTCAAAATATATTTACTACAGTATCTGCTGGGTTAAATTAACATAATTATTTCGTATCTGAGTACATGTCAATAAACTCCTTTTGGCGTAATTTTCTTAACTGAAATAGAAGCAATAGAAATGGTTTGTGTTTCAATTCCAGGAAGAAAACTTGGAGGACATCGATCTGAACGATCCGGATGTGGCGAAGGCTGCTCTGAAGATCCAATCCACTTTCCGAGGTTACAAAATCCGCAAGGAAGTCAAATCGGACGAAAAGCCGATGGAGAACGGAGAGAAAGGGGACGACGAAGATTAAAGTAAGTACATCCCATTCTGAGCATCGATTCTTGTAATGGAAGGACGATAAACAGGTCTTTTGGGGGGTTTCAACCTATTATGTACAGGCATGGACAGGATTTTGGTTTGGCATCTGTTCAAAATTCTCAACATCTACAACTGATTATTTCTTAATATTCTTGGATGATTCCAGTAATAGACGAATATGGCATTGGAGAAAATGTGACGTTCCTTTCATTATAAGACACTTCGCGACAGGTAGTCCGTCAATACCACAGAAACTGTGCAGGACTCGAAATGAATAAAAGTTAACAGAAGAACCTAGCTCTTTGCTGCATAGTTTTCGAAGAAAGAGGCAAAGTAAAAGTATGACGTCCCATCAGGTACATGAGAAATAAGCTTTAATAGAAATACAAGGCATTTCGTATTAGATGGCTAGGCCATGAGTTTAGATATGATGATGCACTTCCAGCCAAAAAAGATAACTTTATCAACAATTGAGGAAATAAGGCGAAGAGGAAGTTCACCCATTAGGTGAATTGATGATGTCGAAAAGGATTTAAAGTTAAATGGAGTTAAGCGATGGGGAGTTATTGCGCCGGTTAGGGTCAGATGTTGGATGCATGGAGAGACAGCCTTCGCATATACCAAGCTGTAGTGATCAAGAAGAAATAGGAAGAAGCAGTAATAGCATATATCGGTGTGTTTTCATACGAAGATACTCAAAATGACCATCGTTCAAGACGAGTCCTGCATGCATGCACTGTACAATGACTAACTTGCACATGATCCAGCCTTGTGTGCCCACCACAAAGACAAACGATTAGGTATCGTTTTTCGACTATTCTTTTTTGCACACGCCACCTCCCCAGTATCTACCAATTAGAACGATGAGGGTGGAATATTGGTAGATTTTATGTATACCACGAACACCCCATCGATGGGTGTCGTGGGAAGGACAGTCCTTCAGGAGGGACTTTAAATGGTAACTGCCCCGTATTTGCATATTATATGGGTAAAAGCCCAGAAACTTCCCACCCCATACAGCGTGATTATCGATGGGAAATGCTTTACAGACATTGTTAGAATCGTCATCGATCTCGTTTCGGAAAGCAGGGACTACAACAATGCTGCCAGGGGATTCGAACATTGGTCCTCCTGCAGGCTAGCTGCCTACTGGACCAAAGTCGGACGAGATTTTTTCAACTGCACATCAAATAAAGTAAATTTAGTGGAAAAAATGAAGATGCCAAATTTTAGTGTTTTTAAGTTATGCTGCAGTACATACACAAACATATTCATTTGTATGTATATTTTTTAGTGAATTAAGAATGAATAGACTAGATGGCGACTGTAATAAAATATATTTTTTTGGTAAACATTTTCATGGTTTCCGCTTGAATATGAAACTAGAGTTTTATTTCCCCTGAAAGTCATCGTGTCTGGTGACAATTTTGTTCCATTAAGAATTGCAAGCATTGAAACACTATCAATTTTATTATTTAATCATCTTTAAAAAGTTATACTGCTTTAAACAAAAAATAAATAAATCTTCTATAATTTAAATTTATATCAGTTGGAAATAAGGAACAAATTTAAAATTTTAGGTTATATTCTTGGCAAACAATTCCAAATGACAAATTATTAACGATCGCATTTGTCTGGTTAAATTTCATGGCCAATTGAAAAGTTCAAAACCATTCGGTTCTTCGCTAAATTCAAATAAATTGAATATGGAAACTTGCCAACTAATATCAAGAAAGTGCTTCTGTAGAAAATGGTGGCTGTCGAAACTCATTCTGAAGTTCCTGATGGGTTTTCGAATGGGCAGAGATGCTGATAAATCTCTGCTGGAAGTGAATTAAGTTTGGAATATTCTTTTTGGGAGTCGAAATGATTGGAAAGAATTCCGATGTTTCTCGTAAATGGCGGACTGATTTCGCACATTCACTTTTAGAACAGGCAGTCTGCGAAATCAAGTTTCTTCAATCTTTATTTATTTTTTGCAGATTCTTTTCTTTATAGAAAATTATTCGTGATGTCCCTTTTATTTATTTATTTAATTCTTGTAGATTAAATAAACAAAACTTTGTTAAGGGAGATAATTAAATTTGGAATATTTGAAAAATGAATGGTAACTATTTCAATGTTTCTGGCAAATGGCTAAAATGGTGGACTGATTTTCAAATGTCCTTTTTAATATAAGATTATTTTGATATAAAATTATTCTTAAGATTATTTTAATGTTATATTAAATTAACAAAACCTTAAGTTAAAAGTGATAATTAAATTTGCAATATTATTTCTGTGAGTTAAAATTAATGGAAAGAATTTCGATGTCTCTTGAAAAATGATTGAATTGGTGAACTACTTTTGAACATAATCATTAATTAGAGATTATTTTTATAGGGAATTATTTATAAGGTCTCTTTCTTTTTAATTTTATTATATTAAATCAACAAAATCTTAAATTAAAGGTTACTATTAAATTTGGAATATTATTTCTGAGAGTCAAAAGAAATGAACAGCATTTCGATGTTTCTTGACAAATAATTGAATTGGTGAACTAACTTTGAGCATAATTATAAATTTGAGTTTATTTTTATAGAGAATTATTTATGTCTTTTCTTTCAATTTTATTATATTAAATCAACAAAATCTTAGATTTTAAGGTATAGTTAAATTTAGATTATTATTCCTGAGAGTCAAAATGAAGGGAAAGAATTTCAATGTCTCTTGACTAATGACTGAATTAATTTTGAACATAATCATTAATTTGAGATTATTTTTATAGAGAATAATTCATAAGGTCTTTTTCTTTTAATGTACCTTTATAATTTACAAAATAAAAGTATTTCTTCTGTTCAAGTTTAAATTTATTATCATTGTAAAATATTCGAGATTCTATTTTTTTTTTTTTTTTTTAATTGAGTAATGTGTTAAAAAAAGAATTTTTAATCATGTAAGTTGTAAAATTATTTGTATCTTCATTCTTATTTGTCAAATATACTACAAAAATTTTCTCCAATGCCCTTAAGGGAAAAGAGAGTTTTAAGAAATATCCAAGTCAGTTAAGTACAAAAATATGCTAAAATGGGAAGATAAGATAGATTTAGTTTTAGCTTGCTGAAAGTCGAGAGATAAAGATATCCATAATTTATTGCTGCCCTAGAGTATAAATTTTTTGTTTAGAATTCTAAATTTATACGAGTAAGTTTTAAAAAACTACTATCTGGATAAAGACTGCGATTTTTAAACAGAAAACTCATAACTTAACAAAAAAAATTTTAAAGTTTCATTCAGAAATTTCAAGACATAGTTTTAAAAAAAAATGGCGTAACTGTATAATAATTTTAAGAGGTTTTTTTTATTTGAAAATTTTGTATGATAGTTTTTAATAGATTATTGTAATTATTTTGGAATTAAATATGATTATAATTCAATTAAATCTTTTTATTTTTTTCTTTCAGGAATTTTCGGAGTGTCTTCTGCATAAAAAGAATTAATCTTCAAAAACATTTTGGAAAAAAAAAAAAAAAAAAAAAAAATGCAAAGAATCTGTGGAATTACGACTACATCAATGCACGGTATCTTTCAAGGAGTACAGTTTATCTTTGCATTTCAATATTAAAATTTAAAACAGTCGGGAATTGGATTTACAAATACAATCATTGTAAAATGCTCCAAAAAATTAAAATAATTAATTGATCCCATTACATCTTAAAACATTCCAACACAAAAAAAAAAAAATTCAGACACTAATTTTAACTTCGTTTCGCGTAGTATTCATTTTTCATTTTGGCTTTCTCTTTACAATTTTAGATGAACCTCTACGTAAAATTATTACACAATACACATTCCAATAGTAATCACTATTTATTAAGTGTATATTAAAATTAAGTTTACATAATAATAATAACAATGTATAATTAATTTCATATTATTTTGAAGTTAGTTAATTTAGTAGTTTAAATGTCATGTAGTTTTCAAAAAAAAAACCATAATAATAAATAAATAAAAATAATAAAAAAAAGAATTTAAATAATAGTAAGTAATTGATTTATTAAAAAATTTAACATTTTATTTTAATATTCTCTCTACTAAATTTTCAGTATGAATAATAATAATAAATAATTCATATTTATAACAATAATAATTATGTAAAATATTAATAATATTACAATATTTGAAATGTGATTTAAATTCAAAATCAAATTTCATAAATAGAAATTTGTGTAACTTAATTTTGCAAAAAAATTATTTTAATTTGATAATTTTATGTATAATAAATATACGTGTTACAAATTTATTGCACGATTATCAATGAAATAAATAATTATTTAATTTTAAAAAAAAATTAATTTACTAATTTTTAAAAAAAAATTAAATAAATGACATTAAAAATTTTAATGAATTAATCTTTTTAAATTTCGTTAATTTGTTTTTCACATTAGATTTTAATTTATTGGAACTCTTTTCAGTTAACTACCTTTTACAAATTGTTTTTGATTGATTATTTAATTTAAAGAATTTATATTAAATTTTTTTTTTTTTAATTAACAAAAATTATCTAAATGAAAAACGTAAAAATAGCCTTCAAATAGCTAACTTTCAGACAACTTTTTGACACACCTATACCATTAAAAAAAAATCACACATTTAGTTGCTTACAAATTCTACTTACAACAAATATAAAATTTTAAATTAGACTAGTTCTCCAATTTTTTTGTTTGAAAGATTTTGAGCATTTGTAATTTTATAAATATTTTCTAAAAAGATTTATCTAAAGCTAAGTACGTTCCGATGCAAACAAGGTATTTTCGAACTGAAATTGATAAAATGGATATTTCAAGCCGAAAACATTTGTAATTTAAAGTATAAATATGTTATATTTATTAAAAAATTAACATGTTCTAAAAATTGTTAGTTGTATTTGACCATTGCATCATTCATATTCTAATGTGCTATAAGTCGTAGTATATCTTATTGTAGTTAATTATAAATATTAATTCTATCAAAATTATACAGGGCAATTTATTTGTTTATATGTGTGTGTATTTAGTGTTTATTAAAATTCCAATAATTTGCATTCCATTGTTTATGTTGTTTTTTTCCTTAGCAAAGTAAATGTTTATGTTTTGTTAGCAAGCCATTTATAAGAGAAAAAGTTTCATGTAAATCGTTTGTCCTTTTTTGATTTGTTAATTGAATGTAACCACGCCCTTTTGTAAACATTTGAGCTTGCTATTGTTAAGTCTTTTATTTGTGCAATATTTTATACAAACATTTTGCAATTGATGAATCTCCAAATAAACAAAGACTCTTTATTCAAGAATTATTACCTATTATAGATAAATACTTTTTCATTATTCTTTTTAAAATTAGAACTCTACACATATATGTTTATTAATGCAAAATTTAATTACAACAAGAAATTTTAATTAAAATATAATAAAGGACCCTAAAATTAAATTAAGATATTTTTTATTTCATTTTTTAAAAAATCTCTGTTTACCCTTATTAGTAAAATCGACTTTTTAAAAGAATTAAATTGGAAAAATATATGCAATCCTAAATACAATAATGCAATCTTTATTCAATTTCTTAGTGGAATTAATGTAATTAGTTATCAGTTAATATTATTAGTTAACATTATTAATAATTGTTATTTAATTTTATTTATAATTAATATCATGGGTTAATAAAATTAATTTAAAAGAAAATCTCACGATAGAAACATGTTATATCTTTAAGTTTGCACGTCTTATTAATCCTGACTACATAACAGAATTAATAGTAAATATGATTTTTAGACGAATTAATTCATTTTGTTTATTTGTTTACAACAATCTTCAACCTTTGAATTTTGATAAAATATACATGGAATTTGCATTATCGAAAACTTAATTTTTTTTTTTTTTTTTTTTAATTGTTCAAATAGTTTTGGAAAAAAATTTATACGTTCTTTTAAATAATTTGCAATTAGTTTTAAATACAAAAAAAATGACACATTTTTTCCAAAAAAAAATTAAATTATTTCTACATAAAAAAGTATTATAGTAAATTTAATGGATTTACAAATATGGAAAATATTTCTAATTAAAAACCAATAGTTTTCTACATTTATACATTTTAATGTTTAAATTAAACAAATTAAAATGTTTAATTTTTAATCGAAAGGCTTCATTTTTAAATCAAATAAATAACAACGAATTATAAAGCAATATTTATTTTAATATATAAATTTATATTATATTATAAAGCAATATTTATTAATTAAAATAAAAATAAATTTCTATTTACAAAATTCACCAATTTTTTCTTTATTTAAAAGTATTTTAAAATTAATTAAAAATCTTATTTTTAACAGTTTTTATTAAAAAAAATTGTAATTTCAAATTATGCTTATTTAAAAACGCTTTCTCATTATTAGTATTTAAGATAACGTTCAAAAAAAAAATTATAGAAATGATATTTTAAAACAAATTTTAAAAATAATTATCTATTCCTTAAATCATAAATGTTTATTTATTTTAATAAAAAATTAACTGTAAATTATTTTGTGTGAATATTATCCGTTATTCTATGAATTTATTATTCTATTTATTTTTATTAACCATAAACTGTAATTGCAATTAGGCTATATTAGGTAGATCCTCAATTAAAAACTGAATTCAATCAATAACTGAATTTTAAAAATACCTTAAAATACATAACTGAACTTTAAAAATTCATCTACAATATCTTTTTTTTAAAATACGTCTACAAAATATGCTTTTAAAAAATACATCACCATACATAATTGAATATCCTTTTTATAAACACGAATAACTTTTCAAATATTTCATTCTATGCTTCAAAGAAATTATTAACAGCAAAGAAATCGTTTGCTGTAAAATAAAACGATTTTGAATTAGAACACTTTAAAAACTAGATTATGTTTAATTATGTTCTCTTTATTGTTTTTATTATTGTTTATTTATTTACACAAGTAAAGTTGATTTTAAAACAGATCAGTCATTAAATTTGGCTTAATGTTTCTTCCTTTGTAAAGTGCCGAACGGAATTAATTTCTTCCAAGTAGAAAACTTTTATCATCTATCTTTTAACAACTCGTCTTTGGCAACGGTTCAACAGCAATTGTTTAAACAGAACACGCCTGAGAGGATTTGGGAAAAGTAGTTCACAATATAATAATGGATATCTGGATTTCTTTGTGATTATTGCCAGCATTTTAGCTTTCCGGATAATTTATACAACGAGAAAAATTCTTCGACCATTAACTAACTTTGAAAAGAACACAATTTTTCCCATAAATAAAAACCTCTTTATGTTTCTATACAAATTATGTTTGGGGGAAATATTTATTATGAAACAAATATTGTAAACAACATAACAAAATATAATCACAATGATATAGTTTATAAATCATTTAAAGAAATATTCTTTTTATTTTAGCAGAAAGTACTGAAATTACTTAAAATATTAAAATTTATTATGCCTATTCAAATATTATAACGATCTATTTTACTATATTATTAAATAACTATTTCCATTTAATGTATATTATTTAAAGGTTGTTATTTTATTTATTTTTTTTCAAAGACTGTTTGTTTATCTTGTGTTGCATGTTAAATTTTGATGAATACGAAACTTTCTTTATTAAGTAAACTTTTAATTATTATTATATTTTTTGTTGTTGTTAATGCATAATACAGCTATGTTCAATAAGAGTCTTACTTTATTTGGAGATTCATAACAATTGGTGACAAATTTATCCAAAACAATTCCAAGATTTGTGACAAATGTAAACAACATGCCCAGATGAAATTTTTTCAGAAAATTTCAAATAAATGTTTCACTTTTGAATTACTAAAACTTGTTGTTTCTAGATATTTCATTTCTTTTTAAACAACACTTACATAAGTATTGAATTTTTCACACATTTAAACAAATCAAAAAATAAAATGCACAAGTACTAAAACGCTCCATTTGCAATTGAATGGTAGTGCTATAGTCACTGACTTTGGAAACAAGATTAGATTTGATGGAGATTGTGACAATGTGCATAAATATCATGCATTGATAGTCAGGCTGCCTTCTGGGAGTTTTCCAGTATTTCTCTTATATGCAAATGTGGGATAGTTACCTCTAAAATTCCTCGTGGAATTCAATGTACTTCCCTCATTACCAGTCGGTCCGTGGAGTGCATTAGTGAAACATGAGGTCCACCGATGTTTAAAAAAACAAAAAGAGGTAAATAAAATAATCCAAAAACTGCGTAATTCTGAGTTCGCCTAAGTCGAATAATAACTGTAGTCACTTTTGTTTTACAACTTTATTACATGGCGATAATTTTATGTTAGAATCTCTAATATACTATAAAGTGATCATTAGTTTAATAAAATAAAATATTTTTGAATCTAGTCGCATATAAATGTAATTTAAGTACCAAATGCAATCAATAGTTAATGTGTGTGTGTGGGGGATAACTTACAATTTATCAGGATTTAATTAGAAACAATTTTTTTTATGTAAAGAAAAAGAAATTTTTGTTTGATTAAATTCAATTCTTTTCATTAAACAAGTAAAATAACGTTCACAAATATAGATAGGCCTGGAGAATTAACAGAAAAATTATTAATTAATAAAGTGAGTGGAATGAATGAATAGTACTGACTTTTTAACGTTGAGTTTAATTTTCCATCTGATTAACCAATTTTTCAAGTTCAGAAATATAATTTTGAAAATTTTAGTAATAATACTGTGTTTTCTGCCTAGTATTAATATAGCCGTAGATTAACGTACTGTAGAGAAAGTATCGTCACATTGCTGTGGCGCCATCTACTAGATAAATGTACAACCACGTAAAAGAAGAATTTGGAAGAGAAAGCATGAAGATAGATGTATATTTTGAGTAACAAAGACGTATTATTGAAGCGAAAAAACTATACAATAAAAATCACACAAAGCTTTTAAATCTTTTCTAGTGGTTTCTTATCTTTTCATAAACTAAGAATGTGAAGTACATCAGATCATAATACAATGCAAAGAAGAAATTTATTTACACAAAAATTGGAAGTTTTATGAACTAAACTTAGTTATGTGTCTTAAGACTTGTACGGTCATTAATATTTAATTTGTATTGTATGCAGATATTAAACATTTAATTGTTGCATTAATATTAAGCAAACTGTTTTTAAATTATTTCTGCCTCGTTAACTTAATATTACCATATAGATAATATTTTGATGTTTTAAATTCTAATCATACAATACTTTTTTTTTACTTGATGAGTGAATAGCTGAAAAAAGAAAGAAAGTTTAATGCTAAGAAGCATACAAGAAAACAGGAATAAAAGAATAATAAATTAATCTACAAAGCTTCTTCAAATATATCAGTATTAAATTGCTTTAGAAGAATTCTTATAATTAAATCTCTGTGGATTGAATATGAAACATAAAGGATTAAGAAAAATCATTATTCAATATAAAAGCTGAACAATATTTATTCAAATATTTGTAACAGTCTCATTTCTAGATCTATTTGAAATTTTCTGATTCTATTCAAATCTCAGCAAAGTTAATCTTCTAATATGATAATATATTATTAAAAAGTTCAAAATGTGAATAATTAGACAAAGAAGGTTACGGATTGTTACTGAATGTTTGGTTCTTAGTGAAAAGGCTAGAAAAAAAAGCCATCTTCAAAAAAGCTTTATCAAAATTTTATTTACATTTAAAAACAGGACCACTTTGTTGTAATACATAACATCTTGAATCCAATTCAATTACATTTCGAAACAAAAAAAAATTTCAATATCATATTAAATTAAATTGTTTTTAACTAAATACATTAAATAAATATTTTTAATAAACCACCTTTCTCAAAATTACATACTCTTAATAAAAATATATAATAACATGAATGTTCAGGCATTTAATTAACAATTTTTTTAACATAGTATGTTATTTATTTTAATCACATAAATTAAAGAGCTTTCAAAATAGATCGAAATTACAGCAAAAATACACATTTCAGTAGTGATTACTTTAAAAAAAAAACTAAAATTAATACAATCCTGTATATGAGACTAAAATATATAAAATTGTATTCATTTTAAAATGTGTAAATTAAAACAACAATAATATCAAAATTAGAAAAATATCCAAAATTGGTGAAAACTTAATTATTCCCCATAATCACATTGATAGTTAATTTTATATGAAAAATATCAAATTAAAAAAAAAAAAATTTGTTAAATTTAAACATTTTTTTTTTAAAATAGGTGCATGTTTCCCAGGAAGTCTCAAAGGTAGCTGCAATTGGATGACATTTGAAAATTCTACTCATAGCATCCCCACAACTTATATTTAGCTACTAGCAACATCATTTAACACAAAAAAAGGCAATTATGTATTAATGATAACTTGCTGAAGCTAAAAATGCAAAATGACTTCATTGTAAAGAATATTTTAGTCCCGTAATATCACTATCGTACTCAGAGAAGGATGACTAGGCATTTATCGAGACACTTCAAAAACAGAATTTGTTATCACATATTTTCCATCCATTTATTGAAATTGCTCATTTATGTTTATCACAGAAACTAGAATACTTCAAAATTAAAATAAATATTTCAGTAAACTCATTACAAAAAATTATTAAATTTAAAATAAATGAAGAAATGGAAATTTTAAAAATATTTTTAAGAAATAAAAAATAAACCAATATCCCACAAAAAAAAAAAAATTTAATCATAGGTTATTAAGACACATTTCTTTTTCTTCTTCATCATTGGAAACAATAAACACTTTATTCTGAAGCCTACTGGCAATTTTGAGGCAGAAGATGTTTTCTTTTTACGAGGTATGATTTTCAGCCCTACGCCCCATGTACTACAGTCATATTAGACCAGGACCTACAATTTAACATGGATACCAAACCACTACAAACATCCATGGCAATGCTGGACTTAAACCCGAAACCTGCGGCACAGAGGGAAAGAGCGCTAGTCACTTGGCCATCAGGCCCCAACTAAAACATATTAGTAAAATATGAAAATGCAAAGAGCAGGAAAATTTACATTATATTTCCATAATACATTTCAAAAGGACACTAAAGTTAAAGTCTTAGTTTAATTGATAATATGGTCAATGTAATTAAAATAACAAATTTTATCAAGTTAAATAATTAATCACCTTACTAATATCTGACACCTGAGAAGTAAATCCATTTGACTATAAAAAGAAATCACTGGATTTGTCTTTTCTAAAATGATATTGCAAAAAAATTTTCATGAACAAATACTGTTAAACAGATTGAGCAAGTAAGTTGCAGTATAAGCTGAAACTGGTTTAATTAATATACCATAGGAAATAATTCACATGGTTTAATTTAAGATATCTATTCAAAACCAATACACTGCTTTTTAAAAAGGATAATGTTCTCTATTTTTAATAATAATTATAAAGGAAAAAAAAAAACATTCAATTTTTTTTCCCATGACAACACATAAAGAGGGAGAATTTCAAAGGCACATATCTTTTTAAGAAATTCTCAAAAGTTTAAAAATTACTTTTTCTGCTTAGGGCTCTTATTTAATAAAGAAATGTAACAGTATAATTTGAAAAAAAGGATGGCAATCAGGATACTAACACTCAAGTCAATCCCCTCAATTCACAATCCCTTTGTTTAGATTCATTATAATGATAAGTTATTCAAAATTTATTATAGGTAACTAGTAATAAAAAATAAAATTTAATTATTGTACATGCAAAAAAAAAAAAAATAATTGTATATGATAAATAATATAATAATAATAAGTGTGTATGCTGATGGATAAATGAATATTACAATAATTTGTTTTTCCAATCTCTTTAGATATACTGGCTAGATAGATTTAACAGTATAGGTAAATGCATAGCTGCCAATCTCTGATTTTAAAAAACTGCAGAAGGTTTACCAATTAGAGACAGAAGACATTATTAAAAGTGCTAAAAACTTTATAGCACAGTATTTTATAGTTAAAAAGGTAAAATTAATTGATAAAATGGTTTCATGTTTTTAAAAGCTTAAAATGTAACTTTAACCATATACATCACAATTACATTTTTATCTTATTAAATAACCAATCTTCATTTTTAATGAGTAAATTAAATAAATATAAATTCGTTAATCAAATATGACTATTATTAAATTAATCATAATTTATACATATTTTCTATTATAGAAAAATTTTCAATTAGGTCTGCCAAAACTATTAATAATTATTTTTATTTAAATACCTTTAATTTTAAAAAAACATTACAGAATTTGACTTGCTTGTTGTATAATTTTATACATCAGGAAATGCATAGCGTAATTAATATATCTTTATAATAGAGCATTCAGCTATTCTATACAACAGAATTTAATAATCTTCATTGAAATAAAAAATTATTATTTTCTCATTCCCAGGTAATTTTTTGCTAATTGGATCATGGAACGCTACTCAATACATTGGCTATGTCAATATAGGAAAGGTTTTAATCTTCTGTGGTGGACTAGAAAAGAAGACCTTCAAATGTATAAAGCTTCAGCTAAATGCAGAAGAATTAACAGCTATGTAAATGTCATGAAGAAGTAGATATCACAAAAAAAATTATTTTCAATTATGGCATTTATTCCAAATAGTTAAAAGAAAATATCACAACAGATAATTAAAATACATACAAACAAAATTTCTTACAATAAGAATTTAAAATGTAATACTTTCAAAAAAGCATTTCAATATATACATGAATCTGTATTTAATGAAAAAGTAATTAATTCAATTATTACTTTTTTAAAAATTTTGTCTATTGATATTATGTTACAATTCACTGGCCCAACTTATTTAATATTTTAAAATTAAAGTATTTTACAATGCAGAATTAATTTCATCATATTCCTTTTGTACTTCATATTCCTGCTGTTTTAACTGTTCAAGGCTGGCTTGCATTTTCTCTTGAACGCCGTCATTGTCAATATAGCTAATTTCAAGCTCGTGAGTTCTGCGCCTACTTTTCAAGTCTGCTAAAACAAACCGAAGTTCATTACGCTTTTTCCAAAGATCCTTTCTTTTCTCCTCCCGTTGCTCATCCAAAATTCTGCTAAGATCTTCACTTGCCATTTCGGATACTAACTGAGAGGCTGCCATTCTATCGCTATCTTCATAATGCTGTCGAGCAAGTTCAGTCTGAAGATCTGGAGTTAACTCCATACTGAAAGCAAGATTAACTATATCTTGATGGGGTTTAGGACGTGTCCTCAGTTTTTCTTCATTCTCATTCAGTTTCTTCATTTTTTCATTCAATTCAGTATTGTTTTCAGCATCTCCCACATTTTCAATATCAACATCTATCTCTTCTTCATCTAAACTATTTTCTGAGGAGTGAGAACCTTCACCCTCATCCCCTTCATCATCTAAGCTATCCGAAGAGCAGCTGACGTAATCACCAAATATGTCATACTCATCACCATTAAATTCCTCTTCTTCGCCTTCCACTTTTGATTCTGCATTTTCTGCATCAGCATCCACCAATTCATAACGCACACTGTATGCGCCAAGATCAGCATTAATAAGAGATTCGATTTCTTTCTCAATGTCCGACATATGCAAATTTTTTGGTTTGAGTGCTCTTCTGTGCCTCTTTTTTCTCACATTCTTTAGAGGTGGTGTAATACCATCTGGATATACGTATTTTTTTGTTTCTGCAACTGTGTCTTCCTTTTTTTTAGGCTTATCTTCTTCAGTAGTCAAAATCTGGCAAATGTCCGCTGTCTTATAAAAGACTGCATCATCGACTGTTTTACATGATTCAATTATTGTAGGAAGGTCACATAATTTTGCAGGCATCGGTTTATTATCAAATGTTATAGTGGCATGCCTCAAATCTTCTTCGAACTCTATAGAAAGTCTTTCTTCTAAATCTTCGCCAGTGACCAATATGTGTTTTAAAACTTCCGCCTCATGCGGGGGCAACCGTAAGATAAATTGTCTCTCGGGTTCATTAGAAAAATCATCGTCTGAATCTCCGGCGTCACTCATTTTAAATCAAAATTCAATAATTTTTCAAGTTTAAATAGTTTTGTGAGTTTCAATACACCAGGAGCAACAAGTCACCTACTCAATGTTTATTCGAAGTTTGTGTTCACTTCATTTCACTTGCTTTAAAATTTATGCTCGCCTCTTGGCTGCTTTATCTCAAATTATCCAATTTAAGTTTAATGAAAAATGTGGGAAAAAAATAATAATAATATTTAATAGCTTGTAAAAAAAGGACCACTTCTAAAATACGTACTAAGAAAAAATTCTTTCTTCTTCTCTCAAAAATGAAAATTTTAAAACATCTAAAAAAACATTTCTCAACAAACACTCAAAGAAATGCACTAGAAAGGATTTTGCTTCCCATAAACAATTAGCAAATGCTAGTGATTGAAAAAAGCGGATTGCTAAATGATAATTCCAGCAGAACAATTTGGATTCCGTCAACATCACTCAACTTGTCATCAACTTCTACGTGTCACCAATATCATCACTGAAGGATATAACTATAAATTTTTTACAGGAGGTGTCTTTCTAGATGTCAAAAAAGCTTTCGATCGATTGTGGCACAATGGACTGATCTTCAAAATGATCAAACTTCAATTTCCAACTTGGATCACACTTATCATTACAAATTATCTTAAAAATAGAACCTTTCAAGTTCGACTTCATAATGAATTCTCCAAAATCGGTCGTATTTGTGCTGGTACACCTCAAGGAAGCGTGCTAAGTCCTATTCTCTACAATATCTTTACCTACGACTTTCCTCAGTGCACTAACATTTCCACTTGCCTATTTGCTGACGATTCTGCTGCTCTTGCCCAAGGTGCTTCTATTCTTTATGTCATCAATACTCTTCAAAATTTTCTGAATATTCTTGAGGATTGGCTAACTAAATGGCGCATCGCCATTAATGTCTCTAAATCTCAAGCTATCATTTTCCGAAAAGGACACGCCAGACAACCATATATTAATCTCTCCCTTTTTGATCAACAAATTGAATGGGCAACTAATATTAAATATCTCGGCTTAATTATAGACAATAAACTTACGTTTCGAGCTCATATTAAAAAAATCAAAGAAAAATGTTGGAAAAAATTTTATCTCACTCTACCACTCATTAATAAATTTTCTAAATTAACTTTGTCAAACAAACTTCTTCTCTACAAACAAGTTCTTAGGCCTATCCTTACCTATGCTGCCCCAATCTGGTGTCTAGCTGCACAATCTAACAAGAAATCTGTACAAATTATTCAAAACAAACTTCTTCGTATTATTATCCTGGTTTGTCCGCAACTCTACAATTCATCAAGATTTAAAAATTGATTCTATTGACAACTATATTACTAAACTTTCTAGAAATTTCTTCAATACCATTGCTACTCACGAAAACCCTCTCATCAAGGCACAAACTATATTTACGCAATTGAATGGAAAATACAAGTATCCTTTCTCTACTTCTAAATGGAATCGAAGCCTCAAACCACCATAATTTCCTGCTCACTTATCGCTTTTTAGATATTTTACTTCAACGCATATTTACTGATCATAAATTTCATGTTACGTTTCCATCACCGATGATTTACATTTTCCTTACTTTCTTCTTTTTTTTTTCTCTCAAATCATACGATTACTATTATCTATTTATCTTGACTTTTCTTTCCTACTGCCTTCACATACCATTGAGTAGATGAACGCTTCGCATTTCAGGCACTCGACATCTTTATTCAACAATGATGATGAAAACGAAGAAAAAACTTTACAACCTGGAATCTTTGCTTCCATTTAATTTATTAACAAACCAACCTTTGATCTTAGTAAACATAGGTTTTCACATTAACGTATCTAGAGAATACCCTGAATAGACTAATAGAGAAAAAGAATTAAAAGGAATAGTGGGTGGACTTCCTACGCAATTGAACCTCTTGAAGGAAATGAATTACTGATTTAGCTTCATGATGCAGTTAGATAAACAAGTCAAGAGAAAGATAATAAAATGTGCTCCACTGCTTCCCAAACATCATATTATGGTAATTAGTTCAAATCTATAGAGTTTACTTTTGATGGACAATATTTAATTCAAAAACGAGGTAGCATAACATTCGCTTTTTCATTCGGAGCACATATGAATTACACATATGCTACACTAAAAAACAAATTAAATAAAAATAAAATATTAATTTCAAATATTAGCAAATTAAATGCTGAGGGTTACATTAAATATAAATGTTAAAGTTTTATAAAAATTATTTAATTAACGATTTTTTTTTTTATATAACATTTCAATACAAGACCATCATAAAATATACTTCAACTTTAACTGTTGTTTTATTTTAGCAAATAAAAATATTTACCTAAACCGCTTCATATAAATGGTTAAGAAAGATTTATTAGATTTTGTATCAAAAATGGAACTTGATATTTGGCAAGGGGACTGGTCTCTTCCTTCTGTAGATTTAACTTGCCTACAAGTCATGGTATTTCTATTACTATTGCACAATTGTTGAAAAAAAAAAAGTTTTGCCAAGATCTTAATGAATATTCCAACTTATGAAATATTAGATAGATATTTATTTATTTATTTATTTATCAAACTTAAAAAAGTTTAAATTTGTAATTATGTCTCCAATCATACATATTTAAAAAAGAGAAAATTATACAAATTTATTACTTAATGCAAATTAAAAGAGCTTGAATCGTTTTTTCTATATTTAAAAAAAAACAAATAAAATGAGCGTTTTTATTTAACTTTTATTGTATTACTTATAAATAAAATATGTATGCTGTTAAAACTTATAACATATAATGAATCTTATTTTTTAAACATTCTTAAAAAAAAAAAATTCATAAGTATCTTACTTTTTTTAAATTTTAGAAATAAGTTAAAAGACAGTAAATAAATTAAGCATATTCAAATGTTTTAATTGATGCCTGAATCTATTAAGAATTTAAAAATTAACTAGAAGTAAGACACATTTTTTTTATGAATAGGAAGGATAATATAGAAGAAAAGGAAAATACTTCCATATTATAATGACTCCTTGGATAAATGTAGATTCTCCGATGATTAGTCCCCAATCTATTAGTCAAAATACCTAGGGTTTCTCAATTTTAGTAATAATAAGCAAGTATTAGAATGAGTGGACACATTTCATTTTGCTATGAATGAGTGGAGATATTTTTCTCATACTGAGCTCTCTTAATTGTACTATGCTTTTTTTTTTAAATCAATGAAATTTTGCACATCTTATTGACTTTTTGAATTATTCTTTATTAGTTTGTTTGTACTAACTTCCATTTATTTTTGTGATCTAATATTAGTTAAATACATTATTCTCTCAACCCTTCCTATCAGATTGTTAACCATTGATTGTTTGATTAACTCTAAAAGCGTATTTTTTAGTTTTTTTAAACTATTATTTATTTACTTTTTAGTTTGATTAACTCTAAAAGCTTGTTTTTTAGTGTTTTTAAACAATAATATTTAAATGAGGTCCCGGTACGGAGGACTGGAACTATAGTTCTTACAATAATTTAATTGTGAGTAAAACAAAGGCTAAATGCGAGTATGTCGAGCTAGCTAGGATTCGAACAGGGAATCTCCTGATCCATAGTCAGGCGCGTTATCTGTTGTGCCACTGTCCCACATAGGTTTGAATGTCTTAATACTTTCATTCTACATGGGTTAAATTGCTCTTCATAAGTTAAAATAAAATCACTAATCTTGGCAATCCTAATCATGATGAGATAATAAGCTTATCAAAATATTTTGTCGTCGTTCCTTGATAAGTCTACAACGTTTAAATTAAATCTGATCGCTTAAAGTAGGGCAAAATCAAGCCCAAAGAATCAGTTACAAACAAACATACGGGTGAAACATGAAACTAATAAAAGCGTATTAAAAAAGAAAGAAATGTTATATAAATAACAGTAATAGATTATTATACCACAAATAATCTAAATGAAGATTGGAAGAATTTTATTTTTAAATACTCCACTGCGTCTTTGAACTAAATAATAAAAATAATTAGGGGGAATCGTCTGAAATGAATTGAAATATAATTTTTTTTAATAAATAAAAGGAACTTTGTTTACAATGAATAAATAATGAATGTAGGCAAATGAAAAATTTTATATTAACTTGTTTGCTCCATTCTAATAATGAATTTAAGAAAAATTTTAATGGCAAATTGCCAATGAAATTTTCATTGTGACAAATGTCTTTTAATAAACTGTACCTTTTTTCCTCATTATTTTTCAAATGACTTCTTCTTCTTAGCATAAAATTATTATGATAATTATGCTAATTATTTTTGTTGACAGTTAAGTAAAAAAAAAATTTTAAAGTTCTTTTTACTTTGTTTATTTTTCTTTCAAAATATTTTTTAATTTTTTTATAGGCATATGCCAAATTTTCAGGAGCTCCAATTCAGATAAAAAGAACAAATTGGCCATTATCAAGATATGGTAAAAAATATTTATTTGAATACATTTTGTGGTATATCAACAAATATTTTTCTTCTTTTTTTATACTTGGTTTTTATTAAATAATGTGAAAAGGTAGAATTTTAAATTAATTTTTTTAATATATTTTCATACAATAAGAATTTTACTAGGCAAAAGAATGTCCTGAAAATTCATAAAAGATTGATACTATGTAACTTTTTTTAGAATGAATCCTTAGCTAATGCACTATGAATTTTTTGAAGTTTTAAATTTATATATTGCTGTGAATTTAGTTTTCTTTTTTTATAAATTATTATTTATTTTAATGAAAATCTGTCGTGCATTTCATTTTTTTGTTAAAATTGTGATGGCATTTCAAATAAAGTATAGATTTCAAATTATTGGGATTGTAATATAATTAAAATAGCTATTGGATCAATATCAATGTAGTAATTTTATGTGTGTATGTAACATTGAAAAGTAACGTTAATTATGTTAGTATTTAACATGTATGTATGTAACATTTAAATTATAAAAATGTTATTTTCAAAATCACTTTTTCTATTGATTCTACTAATTTTAAAACTATTCTTGTTTTATTTTTTAAATTTCCACCATATTGGCCAATTTTGACTAATCATCCTTCTTTTTAGAGGTGTCTGGTTATACTGATTGTGATATTAAAATAATTAATTTTTGCATTACTTAAATGTGAAAATTAATTTCTTGGAAAATCAAGTAATTTATATTGAAATTGGTGATTTATTAACTATTTTTGATGCCAAAAAATTTTATATCACTTGGAAAATTTAATTCTCTACGTTAATTAAGCATATTTTCTGGATTGAAATTAGGTATTTTGAGATTTGAAAGATTTACTTTTGTGATTTACTGTTCAGATATTTTATTGTGCAATAATTCTTTAATTTAAAATGTTTCTTGGTATCTAAACTATCTCAAATTTATTACTTGAAAAGTGTTATTTCTTATAGATATATACTTAGAACAAATATAATTTTTGGATTTTTTTTTTATAGGACATCTTCCTGTTTTTCGACATGGAAAAAAGAATACTTTAACGACATTTGATAACATTGTGACATATTTGCAAAAACAGGTGAGATTACTTTTATAAATATATTTGTTAAGTAATGTTTTATATGTTTCTATACATTTACAATTTTAATTGAAAATCCTAGTTTATTATGCAATTTTAAAAAACTAGGAGATATTAGAATTGTTTTTAGTAGAAAGGATATTTTTGGCCATATTATTATGTCATTTCAGAAATTTAAATTTCAAAAATTTTCAAATTTATTATTACTATTTTATATATTTCTTTGCTGTTATATACAACAACTAAACTGTAGTACTTTTATAATAGAGCATACTTTCCAAAACTGTGAATTTTTTGTGATTCATATGTTCTAGATGTTAAATATTAAAAATAGTATTAATGCTTCTCACTTTATAATAATCTATCACTTATAGTGTTATTTTATAAATTATATTAAGAAGATTATTATATAAAGCTATTTACAGGGCTATTGTTTTTTTTTATATTAATAAAAGTTTTTGATTTTTAAAAAAAAAAAAACAGATTTTTGTATAATATTGCTGCCCTTTCTGGTTTAAAGTGTTCTTAAAAAAACACCTATGAAATGAAGGCATTGGGTAGTATTAAGACATGAATAAAGAACATTACAGGTTAAGTGAGCTTGTATTTAGGTCCCCAAAATTAAATTAGAAAAATTACAGAAAAATATAAGAAAAAGAAATTAAGACAAAAATTAAATAAAAAAAAAAAAAAAAGAAAAAAAAAGCAAAATAATAAGAGATTAAACACTACGAAATGTAGGAACCGCTGCTAGAAATGATGACTAAAGGGTCAGATCAGGGTCGAACTCACTGCCTAAGACAGCAAGAACAACACATAAACAACCCAGTTCGTCTAGGACAATGTAAGATTGTTAAGAACAGCCCGAGGGCGTTTAGCATTTTCCGGCAGAGTGAAATCGTATCTCGGAAGATTACGTATTTCATCGTTCGGAATATATTCAAGACTTGCATAAAAATTGCTGGCAAGCTTGAACATAAAATTTTGAATAGAGGGGAGGTCAAGACAGTGACGAATGTCATCATTTCTAAAGTACCAAGGAGAGTTGGTGATCATTCTAAGAAGTTTATTTTCAAGTCTATTAATATATTTAATGTGGTACCTTGCAGCAGAACCCCAAACCGGGCAAGCATAAGTTATAATGGGCCGCATATAGTACATGTAAATAATAAGTTTATTTTCAAGTGAGAGGGGTGAGTTTTTGTTAATATAGGGATAAAGCATGCGTAAACAAATATTATATTTAGTTTTGATATGGTTAATATGATTAGCATAAGTTAATTTACTATCAAGATAGACTCCCAGATATTTAGCATGGTTACTCCAGGTGATTAGTTGATTAAATAAGTAAAGGTTAGGAGGGTTAACTTTTTTCCTCGTGAAGAGTACAGCCTCAGTTTTGTCAACATTGATTTTTATTTTCCACCTGTTGAGCCAAGTTTCGAGATTTTTGAAATAGTTTGTATAAATGTTTTGAAGTTGCTGCACGTTTTTGGCTTTAGCGACAACAGCTGTGTCATCAGCGTAGATCCCTAGATTGATACTATTGCATTGCGGAATATCATTGATGAAAATATTGAAAAGAATAGGTCCAATGAGTGACCCCTGGGGTACTCCGGCGTTGATGTTTCTATTAGTGGAGAGAGAATTATTAACTTTGACCATAAAAGAACGATTTCGCAAATACGATTTAATGAGCAGGGTGAGATAAGTAGGAAAGCGGTAGGCAGTTAATTTATGAATAAGTCCATTGATCCAAACCCTGTCAAAAGCTTTGGCTACATCTAGAAATACTACCCCAGTAAGAGTTTTATTACAGAGACCTTCAGAGATCAATTCAGTTATTCTAAGGAGTTGATGGGTGGTACTAAGCTTAGGGGTAAATCCAAATTGCTGGGGAATCATTATAGAATTGTTAGAAAGGTGCTTCTTGATTTTCTTAAGGATTACATATTCAGTTAGCTTACTAAGAGTAGAAAGGAGAGAAATTGGCCTATAATTAGCTGGATCAGAGGGATCCTTCCCTGGCTTGAGGATGGGTAAAACAATTGCATTTTTCCAGGAAAGGGGAAAATAGGAGAGTTTAATAATAGCATTAATTAATTTAGCAATACGATAAACTATGAGAAAGGGAAGATTCTTAAGCATTTTATTGGTAATGTTGTCTGCACCAGGTGCTTTATTAATTTTAAGCTTATTAATGCATTCATAGAGCAAAGAGATTTTAGTATTGACAATCTTATTAGTACTACAGTTAGAATTTAAAGAGCGAATAGTCTTATTGACATTATCAGTGGTTAGTTGGTTAAAAACATCGTTTTCCTGAAATTGATTCTGAAGGCTGTTCGCGAGCAGATTGGCTTTGTCATTATCATCAGAAATAACATCCGCATTAGAGTTTTTAAAATTAGCAACTTTAATCTTAGTACCCTTTAATTGTTTGATTGCCCGCCAGATGGAGCCATCAGCTGGATCAAGAGTTTGTAATCGATTAGTCCAGGAATTTTGAGAGAATTCAGTAATTGCTTTTCGAAACTTGGCCTGTGCCCTATTATAGCTGGTTTTGGAGATCGGATCTCTGTAGATTTGCCACGTTTTCCTTGCTTTGTTCCTGTCGATGGAGAGCTTTTTAATGTGATTAGGCATGAAATTAACATTACTATTTTTGATGGGCTTAGAGGAGTTAGTATAAGCATTATGAATTAGGTTAGTAATACGATTAACTTCTGCATCTATAGCAAGAGGAGAGTCGAGATCTAATTTATCAGGAGGAGGGTTAGAGAGAATCTTATTAAATTTTAACCAATTAGTGGAGACGTTACGAGTGAGTTTAAGAGTTTCATAAGTGATAGCAAAGTTAAGCATTACTGGATTGTGGTCTGATGAAAGCTCTGAAAGAGATTCAATAGTAAGGGAAGCAGGAAAGTTATTAAGAATGGTTAAGTCGATAGTAGAGGAAGAGATGTTATTTATCCTTGTGGGAGTGGGCGGAGCAAAGATTTCCAAGCCTGTTTGCATGGCAAACTTTACAAGTGCAGTGCCCGTGGTATTATCACGATGACACCTCCAGGAGGTGTGATGTGCGTTGAAGTCACCACAAAGGATTGAGGAGTTATTAATTTTTAGAATGGAGGAAAGATCATTAAGGAGGTTGGGTTGATTTATTTTACACGGAACATAAACAGAGGCTATTGAAAGATTACTAAAATGAGGAGTATTAATAGTGAGTACAGTTGCTTGCAAATCAGTTAAGTTATTGGGAGAAACATTACGGTGATCGATGCTATTTTTGATGAAAATTGCTGTACCTCCACGAGGTCTGGGAGTTTGATTACCATCATTTCTATATAACAAATAGTTAGGAATATAAATATTACGGTTAGTGGGGAGGTGGGTTTCTTGGATTAAGATTAGATCAGGATTATGATTATTAGTAAAATTGATTAAGTCATACATTTTAGACATGATACCATTTGCATTCCAGTAACAGATTTTTAGCCCGGTAACCAGCACAACCATTAATTCGTGGAGTTGGAATTTTCAAAACAAGCAAGCAATACTTGCAGCTTGTCCAGTGGATTAGTAGCATTTTTCAGCTTATCATAAATATTTCTGAGTCCTCCAAACATATTAAAAACATTTTTCATTTCAGTTAAAACATATAGCATTTTAGAGGTATCGTTTAAATTATCATTATTATTAATATTATTATTATTTTGGTTGTGCTGATTTTCCGTAGTGGAGAGCACTGGAGGAGTTTGTGACGGGGTCCCTTGCAATAAACTTGCAAATGAGACACCCTCGGTTATATTTCTCGCGGTGAACGTTTTCTTGGGCATATCTTTAGTGCTATTGGTCGGGAGGCGTGGCTTTGGAAATTTGGGACATCCCCTCCATGCGGCGAGGTGCCCTGTCTGCTGGCAGTTAATGCAGCGCGGATTTTCCAGTCTTTCTTTATTTGGACAATCACTGATGTAGTGATCGCCCCCGCATTTCAAGCATCTTTTTTTATAACTGCAGTTATTAGCTGCATGATGAAAGAAGTTGCAGGCAAAGCATTGGGTGGCACCTGGCTTTCTATTAAATTTTTCAATGCGAATTTGGAAGTGAATGAGGCGCTTTGTCTCAAATATCTTGGCATTTTCATCGCACTTTTTATAGACGATTTGCCACACTGGGATGGGCGCTTTAGTTTTAAGATTTGTTAGCTGTCTAACATTGTCGACTTTGAGCCCAGCGTCTCTCAGTCCCTGTTCAATCTCCTCAACGGTATAATCAGGGGGAATTCCTTTCAAAACGGCTTTTAGCGGCCTCTGACTTTTGGGAGTAATCACAAAGTACTCCAGATGGGTTTCATTGAGGTATCTCGTGATGGCCCTATGATTGTCTATATCCTTAGGGAAGATCTTTAAGTGTTCCCCGGCAATTTTTATACGGATATCATCCTTAAACTTAAGGCTGATTTCAGCGACTTTATCTTTAAGGTTACTGGCATATCTCACCATTATGGGTGGTAGCTTGGGTTCCTGATTTGCTATGTCAACTCCAGCAGTGCTCTCATCAACATTTAGATTAGAAAATTTATTTTCTAAATTAAAAGCCTGGGCTTTTCCATCAATTTGCACACTGACCCTTGCAGTATGCTTTTTGGAGGGTAGCTGAAAGCCATCATCAACACTGGAACTGTTAGCAGTTCTCTTTTGCTTCTTTAAAGTTACTTTGGCACTACTGTGCCTGGCACAATTTATCAGGGGACAAAAACCAAGCTCACTTACCTGGCGTTCTGCCTCCTTCAGTTGACTTTCAGAGTCCTGCCATTGTCGATGTATTTCCATAAACATCTCTCTTTTCATATGCCCAGCATCAAATAGCAAGTTTGCCTGGGTAGTCAATATCTTGGATGCATCAGTCATCCTTTTGCGCTCTTGTCGTAGAGCTTCAGCAGCTGTGATTCTTTGGCAGATGTCTGCCTCAGTAGCAAAGACCGCAGGTGTAGAGGAGGGTGCCGAATAAGCTATCCCTGGAAGAGCGCAATTCGACATGATCGCACTCCTATGCCTTTGAGATCCGCCCCTTTTTAGCCACCGAAATTTTCGGCCAATAGGAAGAGCGCAATTCGATCGCGGATATTACTGAATTTCTACCCGGGGTGAAAGACAGGGCGTACCGGTTACGAAATTCCTTGGTGGTTTTAAGAATCACAAAACCTCCACATCTTAAATTAATTAAAACATTAGCATAAATTGTAGTTTCTTAAATTAATGAATAGAAATAATTAAAAATAAATAAATGAATTTAAAATTTAGGATAAACATCTGCTTGAGAACAATTAAAGCAGGAGATCGAAAAAGCTAAAGCTATCGGTACAATTAAGAGTCCGTTGACGATGCCCAAAAATAAAAAGGTTAAAGTTAAAATGAGAATTTTAAGATAAAAGTAAAATAAAACAAAAGTAATTAAGATTAAACAAAATAATTATACAAAATAAGTAGGGTTTGATCAGTTGACTGATTCGCCAGTAGATGGCGCCATCAGTCCCAAAATCGAGCCCAAAAAGTGAGTTACATACAAACATACTGGTGAAGCTAATAAAAGCGTATTAAAAAATAGATTGTTTCAAAATTAGTAGATAAACAGATGAAAAAAGATTCATCCCTTCCTTACATGGATTCATAATTGTAAGCAAAAATATTATTTTAAATCTCAAATAAATACTATGGGTATTTATATATATTAGTTTACATGCACATCAAGGATATTTAAAAATGTCTAATATTTTCAGATACTTTGTCATTCTATTATCATAAGCTATTATGAGTTGGCAAATAGTTTTTAATTAAGTGCACAATTAATTTATTATTTTTTTATCTTACTCTGTATACAGCTGTTTGATGTTTCTCCCTCTTTATAGTAGTTTTCTTATGTATAAATAATTTTTTAATTTTAAGATATTGCAATAATATTTTATAGAAAGCAATTTAGTCTTCCTTGGTGAAGCCCTTCAAAGAACATGTTTTCTTTCCATTTGTGAAATTATTCTCCCTGGCATCTCATTATTTTCTTTGTCTTAATTTTTTTTTTCTTTATTTTCTTTTTATATTGGGAAAACTATAGAATTATCAATTATGTTAATACTGGATTATTTTAAAACTGTCATCATCATATATTTTTTATATTTAATCCTTAAGGTTTCTTATTTGGCATCATTTAACAAAGTCATATGAATATTCCTTTCCTGTCACTTATTTTAACAAGTAGTCATCCTAATTTGTTTTATTAAGAATGTCAATATTTAGTCAGGAGTGTTTTCTGTGATCAATAATCCATGCTTTAGAAGAAGGAGATTCTTGTGATTAAATAGAGATTGTGTTCTGCACAGTCTTGCATTGCATCTTTTTTCTCCTATTTCTGATAAGTTGGCAGTACATTACATTTCCTGGTATATCAATTGGCTGGCAGTTACTAATCCTTCAATTCCATCTGTGTTGAATATCCACTTCATGTGTGTTTCACTAAAGTTGGCAATTGTCTAAGTGGGGAACTGTGAATGTATAATTTCCTATTAGAACTAAAGTAAGGAATTTACTGTTCCTTGTTGAACTCTATGATAAGTGTTGGGATCTGACCTGAAATGAGATTTGTCAAATCTATGCTATCTATTCTACCAAAATATTTTGCTCAGTGAAGATCAAGTATGAATCAAACTCGTCTCCAAATATGACTGGCTATGATCCAAAATTAGAAATATCAAAACATGTTGGCCATCTACATTTGCCAGTTTTTTTTTTTTTATTATTTTATTTGTTCTACCCCAAATATTGAATTTAGCATCTTGTCATCTTTTAAAATACAGAAAATTGTAAAGAAATTTAGATGTGATGAGTTTCTTGTTAAAATGTTTATAACTGCTGAATCAGTTGCATTTTTATATACTAAATAATTTCATGATTTACCTACTCATTACAATTTCATGATTTACCTTAGTTGAACTCTCCAATACTTTGTATTATAGTCGAGGCATAATTTCTGAATCAGACTTCTTACATTCATCTCCAAAAAATCATAGATGAATTAAATACTTAAAACATATCTAAAGTATGAAAAATAGGTAAAAAGTTTGTACTAACAAAACCTATCCTTTTGAAGTTCAAAAATCTGCCTTTCTCAAAAATGTTAATGGGAAAAAAAGATTTAAATTAATACCTGACCAAATGTGTGTACTATCAGCAGCAAAATTGAGCTCTCATTGATAAGTACAAAAGAAAATTCAGAACATGAAAGTTATTTGAATATAATGCATCCTAAAGAGTGTAAAAAAAAAACAATAAAAAAACTCTTAACTGAACAATCTTATATTTCATAAACTGCAATACTATAATTAAAACTCTGTCTATAAAAGTGCAATCCATTTGTTTTCCTGCTTTTGTAATGATTGATCACTATATTATTGGTTTTAAAAGTCCATCACTACAACTGCTTAGCAACTACCAGTTCTTCAACCTGAAATTAAATTTAATACAGTTGTTTCTGTACCATCAAAATCTAAATATGTTTGATCTCTGACACTTCCGTCATTTAAAAATCAAACAATTTCTAAGCAAAAAACAAAACCTAAAGATGAACCTGGTGATTATGGTATGAATCTAAAAGTTAAAAATTCAAACTCAAAAAGTGACATCCATTCAAGAAAGGATTATTCAAACTGAATTCTTATTGATGGCAATAATAAAATTGATTCTCAGATTGTAAATACTATTTTATGTAATGTTTCAGATGATACACAATGGTATGAAATAAGATGCTAGATGAGTTTTTAAAAATAATTTACTTTGTATTTATAAAAGTTAGGCCTCAAAAAATAAGTCCCAAACATCTTATACGTACATATTTCGTGCACACTTGTTATATTTTTAATTTTTAAGCATAGAAGGTAATAAGTTTTTAACATTAATCTTATGATATGTATTTTAAAATTTATTTGAAATAATTCTTATATGTGAAGGATAAATAACCAGCTGCCATTCTTATAATTGTTTTGGCCCTGTGTCATATAATGATACTTATCTAACTATCTCTGAAAAATTTCTTATTCCACTTCTTTAACAATCAATGCTTAAATATCCATTATGTTCATTCCAGTTGAAGATTTTGCAAACATTATTAAAATGAGAAAGTATCAAATAAAATTTATGGCTTTTAGTAAAAAAAAAGTTTTACTTATCTGTTATACATAACCTAAAATTTTGAAATTCTTCTTTCTGTCTATGGTTATAAATCGATTTTCTTACAATCTGAAATGCATATTACTTAACTGCGAGTTGATTTTATTTTATATTCATTTTTTTTTCATAGAATTACAATGCCGATGGAGACTTAACATCAATACAATGTTCTGATATTATAGCATACACAGCTTTATTAAGGGACAAATTGTATCCAGCATTAGTAAGTAAATTTATTTTTTTTTACTTCATTTATATTATTTATAGATTTGCAAAATATTTTTTATTTGAAAATTCATGTTATGTTTCTTATTTCTGTTGTGTGTTTCAAAATGCAAAATGAGTAGATCTTAAAATTCTTGAGCTTATCAGATAATTTTAACAATCTTGCTGTATTGAATACTTGATACTATTTATAAATTAAAAATTAATCATTTGCCTAGCTTGGTAAATATAATAATCACTTTTTAATCTGGCATTTGATGGTTTTATCTTGACCTAGATTGCCAGGTCGCAACACAATGCTGTCACATTTGCCCCCAGCATTTATCATAGCTAACAGTATTGTGTAAATCTGCAGAATTCAAAAATTTGTGGAATTCTTGGAATTTGTGATGTAAATTTAAGAAATTCCTAACAATTTTTTGATGAGTTCCAAATCATAGAAGCAATACAATGTCAGGCTCAGCTGTAATTTTCTTGCTGTAGAGTAGCTTGTTTTACTATAATTATATGATAATCATTTCCTTTTATGCTTTACTTTTCATCTATACAAGAATATTCAATTAAACTAATGTTCAAGTATGAATTTTGATTTTGTATTTTCTAGAATAACTATATATATATATATATATATATATATATATATATATATTGGTTCAGAATGTGAGTAAGTAAACCAATTTTGTATATGTCATGTATACGTATGTTAAATATGAATCTTTTAAATTTTGTGTATTCCAGTTAAAACTATATTGGCACTTGATAATCCAGTAAAATTATTAATTTGGCAGGGCCAGGGTCGCATTGTGCTGGGAAAAAGTAATGTTCATTTAGCATAAAGTAATGCTGGTCAGAGAAATTTTTTATGCAGTAAATGCTCTTTAATCTGCCACACTTAACACCACAGATATGCCAAATTAAAGAGCATTTACTGTATGAAAAATTTCTCTGATCAGCATTACTTTATAATAAAGAATTGAAAAAAAAATCTTCAATAAATAAGAGATTACTTAAAATAGATTATGGAAGTTTAACCATTTTAAAAAATACAGTTATTAATCAAAATTTAATTCCAAAATAAAAAAGTTCAGATGAAGTACTTTATTATGTGAATTTTGTTAAAATAATCAATACACTGTTTTTATACAAATTTTTTTTAATTTTTACAATAAATAGATAAAATCTGATTCACTTATTTGAATGTAAATTCTCATGCCGAAAGGAATAAATTGAAATTTAGAGATGTATTTCTTTATTTAACTATAGCTTATTCTTAAATTGCAAAAGATAATAAGGAGTTTTTGCAACTGAAATCTTATCTCCGTGAATTATCTATTGGCTGATTCGTTGATATTGAATAGCTTTATTATTAACAATAAGGCTTGTGTTATACACTACAGAGCTAGTACTGTTTGATTAGAAATTTAACTTAATTAACATCTCAACTAAAATAAGAAAGTATCATATCATATAACCAATATATTTTTTTATTTCATTTTTCTTGTTTCCTTTAGAATTTGAAACATACTCATAGTCTTGATAAAAATAATTGCTTTACTAAAATTATTCTTTGATTTATGGCTAAATTTGGTTGTGTAAAAATTTCATGTGATTTTATTAATATTGAAGTATAGTTAATTAATTTAATTAAAATGTTCTTAAATTAAATTAATATAAAAATGTTTTGATTACATGTCCTATAAGATTTGTTTTGTTTGATTAAATACTGTGTACTCAAGTGTTTTTCCCCCATAGCTTTCATTTTGAATTTATGAAAACTAATATGAACAGAATTGTCTGTGACAGCTTTATATAAATATAATCACTGTAAATCTGTATGTGTGTATATATATGTGCTATATATATATATAATATTCATTTGTTTTGAACTTTCAACGATATTTTATATACTTCTACAACACCGAAGTTATGCATAAGGGACTGAAAATAAATTAAAATTTGAATGGGGAGCTTTGGATCAATTAATTATTGATTTTATGATAAAATCTTTAGTATTCTATATTTTACTCTATAGTTTGTATAGGAATGTATTATATAAGGTTAAACTTTAATAGCATTACTGTAAAGATATCTTTCAATATAACATAACTTATACACCAAACTCTCTATTTTGTGGTAATGTTCTTCCTGAAAATTACATATTAAAATAATTCATGTTAAAAAGAGCTACTTACTCCAAAGGCTTCATTTTAATTTTATTTATTAACTATTATTTTTGTAATTTGAGGAATTTTTTTAATTGAAATAAATGGCTTGGGTATATTTTAATTGTGTTATGCCTATTTCCCAGAGTACTGGACTTGTGTCATATACAAATACAATGAAAGAATGATGCTTCCTCTTAATTGAGAGTTTAATAAGTTATTATGATATTTTTCAAAATTAAAACATTGTAATCGAATAAAGATTAAATCTGTTAGTTCAATCTGATTTGTTAGCAGTTAACACAATGAAACATGTAATGAAAAAAATGTATTTTACGACTTCGGCATCATGTGTAGTAAGTTAGTTACACAATGTTAGTACAATGAATCATTTATTTGTTTCATATCAGTAATTATACAGTGTTAGCACAATGAATAATTTATTTGTTTGAAATCAGTAGTTACACAATGTTAGTACAACGAATCATTTATTTATTTCACATTAATATTAAATTAAAAGTTTCAGTTACTAAAATTACTATCCTTGTGTAATTGCATTTTTTATTCTGGAATTATTATAGACATTTAATATTTGTGCCTAAAATTAATTCTTATATTTTCAATTTGTATTAACTTTCTTCTATAGCTATACATATGGTGGGTAGATGAAAAAAATTATATTGAATTAACTCGGCCATGGTATGCAAAAGTCCTGCATTTCCCATTAAATTATTTTCTTCCTGGTCATCAGCAGAGGGCTGCACAGGAGACCATTAATAATTTGTGGAACAGCGATTTAATTGAAGATGCCCAAAAAGAAACTGCTGTGAGTTATTTTAAATTTTCTATCTAAATAATGTATATATTTGTTAATAAAGGTTTACATAACTTGCCCTGAAATAAATGTTAGTGTTGAATTTTAATAGTGGATTCTTAGTATGATTTATTAATTATATTACAATCTTTTTTAAAAATTTGAAGCTAATTGATCCAAAAATGTTTATACCATTTCCGACATAAAAAGTTCATTTTCTGGTTGGTACCTGTAAAGTACTCAATATTAATTCAACCATATGACATATTCTTTCAAAAACTTTTTATGTTATTTATTTTGCTGTAAAGGTGAGGAGAGAGGGATAAATATATGGATAGTATTTGAAAATTTGACATATAGATCAGAAAATTTCAATGATGCTAGTAGTCGCCTATTAGAATATGAAAAATTATTTTGTGTTTGTTACCCAGTTATTCAACTGGCCATGTAAGAAAATGGAAAAAAGGATTTATCTCTTTTGTTGACAGAAATTGGACAGAGAATGTTAGCTAATAGTCATTATCGAAAATGTAACAATCAGTATCCAAAAAAATAAATATATTATTTTATAAAAGAATAATTGATTTTATTATTTAAAAAAAAAAACAATTGGCACATACAATAAATGATGTGTCATGAATAAGTTTAATAGTCAATTAATCTGTTAATAATATGTAAATCTTAATTTACATATTATTAAAATATCTGCTACTCAAAGAGGAAATAATGAATATAAATAAAAAGCAATAATAATTAAAGATATATTCTTCTTCTTCATTGGCACAACAACCCCATGGTAGGCCAAGGCCGTCTGCTTACTGGAAGATTTAGAAACAATATGTTTTTCTTTTTACGGGAACTGATTCCGAACTGCTACAAACATCCACAGCACTGTTGGGATTCGAACCCAAAACCTGTGGCATTGAGCTCCAGAGCACTAGTCATTCGACCATCAGGCCCCAATTAAAGATATTTAGAAATATTTATTTGTTTAAATATATGAATTTAAAAAATTTAAATTTTTCACATTGTATTGCAGTTTATATGTTTATGTATTTGTTTCTTCTTTTCAGTTGTATAAAGATGCTCAAGAATGTTTAAATTTACTTTCATACCGATTAGGAAATAATGAATTTTTTTGTGGAAAAAAGTAAGTCCAAAAAAAATTATGTAATTGAATATTATTTTAAATGATTTAAAAAATGTTTTTAATTTTTTTTATAAATTTATCTAATCAAATTATAAATTTGTTACAGTCCTTGTTCTCTTGATGCCATAGTTTTTGGCTTCTTAGCTCCATTGCTTAAAGCTCCGTTTAAAAATGCGGCTTTACAAAACCATTTGAAGGCATGTCCAAATCTTGTACAATTCGTTCAAAGGATTCTTCAAAAATATTTTCCATTATCACCTGAAGGTGAGAAGCACTTTTTTAAATACTTTTATACCACAACAAAATATGTTGTGAAAACTAAACTTCTAATCAATGTGTATAGGGCATTGCAAATAGAAATGCACATATGGTTGACTTAATTATACTGCTTTAAAACAAATTATGTTTGTCCTTTTTTTTCCCTCCATATTTCTGTATCCAATGTAAAAGAATTTTAGCCATTTTCTGTATGTGTACCATTATTTTGTTAAGATGTCATTATTTTATTTTGTGTTTTAAGCATATTTTTATTTTCTATTTATGTTCTTGTTTCTTATCCCGCTTTGTCGACAGTGACATCTAGACCAAAACCTCTGTGATGATATAGGGCAAAAAAAGAAATGCAGCTTCTTTTTTTCCTTGGCCTTGTGGCACAAAGACATGGGGCATCCAGAGGGACAAGTTTGACTTTACCCTACCCTGTTATATCCCTGGGCACTAGGTCCCATTGTAGTCACCTTTTATGATATACATGGGCTATAATGAGGCTATTCTAACTTGGACCCACATGATGATTTTCTATTTATTCTTAATTGATAAGATGTTGGACTTAAATCAGGAAAGAAAATTATTAATTCATGTTGTGTAACTAACTAATTTAATCTAATGTTATGTAGCTAAAGTTCTTTTAAATTGTAAATGCCAGTGTTTTAAGTGTCATTTCTATTTACTTCCTTTCTATATATGAATCACTAGTCATGAAAGTTTAAAGTAAAATAGTAAATTCAGAACCATCAAGAGAATATATTTTTAAAAATCTAACTTTTATTAGCTAAAAAAAAAAAATCAGTGCATTTAATTATTATTACATGAAAACTCCTTCCAAAATATCTGTACAGCTAAAACTTGCTTCAGAAACAATTTTAAAAGTTACCTTTTAAATGATTATATTACCTACATTCTTCTAATTACCATTTATCCACAAGATAATTACGCAAGCATACAGAAAAATTTTCTATACATATTCAATTTATTTGTATTCATAAGGTATACAACTTAAAATGAAAGGATCGCAAATATAATGAATTCTTTTAATTTTCAGAACTCGAGGCCCTGAAGAAACAACAAGAACAAGAAGTTGAAGAAAGAAGAGAATTCCCTCACAAATGGAGGGACATTATTCTGTCTGGTTTGTTTGCTGCAACTGTTATGTTAGGTTATGCAGCTGTTGCTTTAAAGGTAAATATTTATATCATTTTATGTGTTTTCAAGTAAAATACATGAATAATTTTAAATTTAATAATTATATTTATTTTATGTCAATATTTTAAATATAGACCAACCAAATATAGATAGATCATGTGAAAAATTGGCAAGTAGCCAAATTGGATAGATTCAAAAACAGCACCATTGTTGATGAGGAAATGTCATTTAGAAATGATTTTAATTACAATGGAAAGATTTTTAATAATTAAAATTGTAGATTGCACAATATTGTAAAGCAAACTAGATAAAAGCCTTCCACGCCTATTTTTGTACTTTTTTCTTTCAAAGCAGTTTTGCACAGCTTATATCTGACTAGCACCCATAACAAGTCATCTATATCTGCTTCTAAGCTGGTTGTTTACCATTCCATGCTATCCATGGTTGGACTATAGTCACTTTGAATAATCTGTTAATATTGTAATATAAAAACCATCTCAGAGCAATTTTCATCAAAATCAGAAGAAAAAAAAAGTTTTATAAATTGTTAATATGGTAGTTCTGTATATTTTCATATTTACTCTAATGTGAGTCAGCAGTAAATGGTGTTTCAATTTCGGAACTACATGATCACTAATTTGTTTCTCACCCATGAAACTTTTTTTGTAAATGTATATATATATTAAATGAATATTTTCACTTATAAATATTAGTTTTGCTAGAAATTATGCAATATTGTGTATCTTTGCAATAATTCTTTTCACATCTTTCATTTTATTGCTGTTACATTTATAAGTACAATAAAGCTTAAAATAATTTGAAAATAAATTACTTTTCATACAACAAACAATTATAATTATTTGTTGTATAAGAACTAATTTATTTTTATTTATAAATATAAACAGTTGCAAAATTTTTGCAGAAATGTGTTGTAGTTAACAAAAGATTATCATCATTTGGAATGAATGCTTCTTAAATCATACAAATTTGTGTTTCTAATGAAAACCCATTTATATTTTTTAATACTATAATTCATTATTATTTATAAAAATATGAATACTATTGAAATACCATCATATAAATAAATCCATATTTTTTTTTTACTTGATTGTGGTCTGAATATGTATAACTATATAATACGAATATAGGTATTATTAAAAAAAAAAAAACAAGTAAAGCTAAAATTTAAATATATTTTGTAGCACAAATTACAAGTAAGTTGGATGCAAATAAAAACAAGAAAAGTTTTATGATAGTCACTTTACTTTTTTTTTATCTACTTTTCCTTTTGTTTTATCAATTACACAGATATTAGCTGCTTAAATAATTAGATTTAAATCGTAATAATCTACCAAGTGTTAAATACCAAAATAAAGAATATTCCAGGCATCATTAAATGTTTTTATAATGCAGGGTTAGACTTTATAAATAATATTGAATAAATGGAATAAATAAATGTTTAAAACATTGTTAACCCAACTACGAAATTTATATGGTTTCGCATACAATTTTAATTATTCATATGCCATTACTGGTATAAAACCTGGGTTGTCCAACCGACAATCCGCATAAGCTGCATACTGCCCAGTGTTATCAGGAACAAAGCCTCCCATAAATTTCCTTAAGACATTTAAGATTTTATATATATATATATTAATCACATACACATATGAGGAATGTTTTTTTGATAAGTACCAGTTTGATATTTAAAAAAACAAGTTAAATTTTATTAATAAGTTAATGCTTGCATGGAAGTCGTGACTTAATCTACTTTTTTATGAATTTCCACATATATTAAGCCACTTATCCTATCATACAACCAGATCTTGAACGTCACCATCATATAAATCTGCCAGCAGATTTCTTACAGCTCCAACATGTCCATGTTGGCATCATTCTCATCATCATGATGGTGATTATCACCAAGATAGGGGCCTGAATGGCCGAGTGTCTAGCGCTTGGTGCCACAGGTTTTGGGTTCGAGTCCCGGCGGTGCCACGGATGTTTGTAGTGGTTCGGAATCCACTTAAGCCATAGGTCCTGGTCTCCTATGACTAGAGCGTCACAGAGCCAATGTCAGACTTCTACCTACAGGTGCACCATCAGAACAGAAGCTGCACCCCTCTTCCCTCCTTCCATGAAGGACATGACAACAACAACATCACTAAGATACTTTTTAAGTTCACAAACAATTAATAATTTTCTGGGGTCTGAGTCAGGGCTATTGGGTCTTAGAGGATCATTTCTCTATATATTTCCTAATCTGCCTTTAAATTTCGGCTATTTTCATATCCCTTGCATATAAGAAACAAATAAAAGCACTTATTTCACAGTCGCCTAGATTTTCAATTGTCTGGGTCATTTTAAATACACATAAATAAATGTTAACGAAAGTGAATGCTTCTGAAATGGTTTTTGTGGATATCTGGTAGATGAAGATACGCACACATTTGCAGAATGATGATAACGCTGAAGCTGATGTATTTTTAAAAAAAAATAGTATATTTATTTAGATTGTACATCATTTATTAATTTTTAAAAAATTTAATTATTAAAGAATTAAAATAAAATTATTATAATTTATGTATGGCCCAAAACATTTTTTTCTTCAAAGTGTGATCTGAGGAAACTAAAAGATTGTGCATCCCTATGTTAAACAATTCATTACAATGTTTGTAATCTGCATTAACTAGCCTCAATACTAAAGAGACTCAAAATCAGTTAAAAATGCACAATCTAACAATCATATCTAATAAAGATGTATAAGTATGTATAAATAAATGAAAAGGCAAAGAATGTGATCATTAAGCTGTAAAACTTTAAAAAAATGCAAAATGAATTAATGGGAAAATGCATAAACGAACTAATACAGTTTTCTACATTAAATATATTAACATTTTTATAGTTAATTGAGAATAATACAAAATCTATTTAGCTTACTGCCATATAAGCAGATAATCCAAAAACGTGGCACCTGACGTGTTATTGATATTCTTATTACTGCTTCAAAATTGTGAAATTTGTTTTCTTCCATACTTTTAAAAGCTACAAAATTAAAATATTTATTCTTAGACAAACCAAAAGACTGTAGACATTCTCAATAAAAGACAAACCACAATGAGAAAGGGGGCCAAAGGTGAGTGGTGCATAAAGTGTGTGCATGTGTATGTCATAGGCATAAAAATGTGATAACATGTGTGATTCTTATGTAGAATAATTGAAAATTATTGCCTTTAATTATAGGTACGTAAACTATGGTTAATATTAAATGGTGCTTTATTTAATAAGTTATTAAACACAATTTTTATTTATACTTTGTATTGAATATGAATATTTATCTCAAACCGTTGAGACCTGTTACTCTGATATTGCTGTATCGAAACTTCAATATTCAATTGCTACTAACTCGATTAAATATTTTTTATATATAACAAATCTTATTAATGGAAAAATTTTTACAATAACTGAATAGTATTATTTTTATATATTTATAGTGTTGTTATAATTTTACTTTGTTTCTGATTTTAGATTAAGTACCCAGTTAGACAAGAATATGATGATGATTATCCAATAGATGATTATGGATACTACGATGACAGAGATAGACAAAGAAGAAATAATAGATAGTTATTAATACTTGTAATACCAATTTAATATCAAGGTCTTAGTTATAGTGTATAATAAGGATTAACAATAAATGTTTTTATTATCAATTTTTCACTTTTTATTTTATCTGTTAAAATAAAAATTTAAAATTCATTAAATTTTAGTCTAATATATATTTTTATATCTGAATCAATACATAATTTTCTAAAAACTAAAAAACTTCTTTCCAATCAATAAAAGATAACATATATCTTTTATGTGAAAAATTTATACAAGATTTTTAAACAAATTTTATAGTTTTTAATTAGGAACATATTAATAAGCATTTAGCACTTTCACTGTCGATCTTGGTGGTGTCAGTGCTAAAGTGCCAATCACGTGCCTGTGCGTGGTGTGTAGTGAAGTTATAGCATTTTTAGTGTTCATGATGTGCAGTCCACTCGGCTGACTGTCGATTGGATTCCGGTGTGAAATGAGGGAGCCATGTTTCACCCATTGTCACATATCGACGCAAAAATTTCGGGTTTATTACGATTGAACAGCTCCAAACACTGTTTAGAATCCTCAATTCGTTGTTGCTTTTGGTCGATTATGAGCTTCGCGCGGCAGCCACTTTGAACAGAGCTTTCGCATATCCAAATATTCATTCACGATATTTCCAACACGTTCCTTTGATATCTTTTGGGTCTCAGTTATCTCAATCAACTTCACTTTACGGTTATCAGAAATTATTTTGTGGACTTTTTTGATGTTTTCGTCGGTAACAGCCTCTTTGGGGCGTGCATCGTCCTCGTGCTCATTTCGCCTCGTTTAAATTTAGCAAACCACTTCTCTACGGTTGATTTTCCCTGTCAAAGTCCGAATAATGTTTATCAAGCCAAGCCTTGGCTTCAATAGTATTTTTTGTTCGCCAAAAAGCAATGCTTTATGAACACACGAAATTCCTTTTTATTCATTTGTTCAAACTAACAAAAGTTGCTTCACTAAAAATGCTATAACTCACATACTATTAGTGCAACAGCTGTCAAATTTATACACGCGTCTTTTGAAGATTAGAGCTAACTAAAATTTATATGGATTTAATACTAGTAGCACCATCTATGTGTCAGCCTATGAACTTTTCAGCCCAACTTATATGTTAGGTATGTTTGCTGGTATTATTGTCATGGAGTAACGGTTAGAAACTAATTGAAAGGGTATTTTTAATTTATAGTTTTAGCAGTTATTAAAAAAGAATCTTGTAATATGCGTTGCATAGACGATAGTTCTGTAGGGCTTTCACGCCTCTAAAAATGAAAAACGCAATCTAATAAGCTTCTAACAGATGGTGAAATTGCAAATTTATTGGCGGAGCTTTTGGACGAGTACCCAAGGGATGTTAGTTATGATAGCAATGAAGAACTCATTTCTCACCGAGGTGCCCACGATATTTCGCGTTGTTTATCATTGTAACCAACTTATAATAATGCTTTTATATTAAATATTTGTTAGTGATATAGTATCATACAAAAATAATGCATTTTGTCTCTTGTTTTGTTTCATTTATACTCATCATGCACCAGCGCGTTAAATGGGACTGAAGAAATAATTTTACCTTTACTGTCTATCGCGCCTGGCCACATAGTTGAAATATTCTATCAGGAAAGATCTAAATATACGGTGCCTGAATGGCCGAGTGGCTAGCGCCCTGGCGCTCGGTACCACAGGTTTCGGGTTCGAGTCCCGACGGTGCCATGGATGTGTGTAGTGGTTCGGAATCCACTTTAAACCGTAGGTCCCGGTCTAATACGATCGTAGAGCGTTGCGGGGGCATTCTTACTCCGCGTCCGTTTCTTATCTTCAAGTTATATGCGCCCGCTGGGTAGTGCAAAGTGAGTAACGTCGGTGGGCTGAAAAGTTCGTAGGCTGACACATAGATGGCGCTACTAGTATTAGATCCCTATGATTTTTAGTTAGCCCTAACCTTCAAAAGACACGTGTATAAATTTTACAGCTGTTGCACTATTAGTATGGGAGTTATAGCATTTTTAATGTCATCACGTGCAGTCCACACGGCTGACTGTCGATTGGACTGCGGTGTGAAATGATGGAGCCATGCTCCATCCATTGTTACATATCGACGCACAAATTCGGGTTTATTAAGATAGAACAGCTCCAAACACTGCTTAGAATCATCAATTCGTTGTTGTTTTTGGTCGATTGTGAGCTCGCGCGGCACCCACTTTGAACAAAGCTTTCGCATATTCAAATGTTCATTCACGATATGTCCACCACGTTTCTTTGATATCTTTAGGGTCTCGGCTATCTCAATCAACTTCACTTTACGGTTATCAAAAATTATTTTGTGGACTTTTTTGATGTTTTCGTCGGTAACAGCCTCTTTGGGGCGTCCACTGCGTGCATCGTCCTCGGTGCTTATTTCGCCTTGTTTAAATTTAGCAAACCACTTCTCTACGGTTGATTTTCCTGGTGCAAAGTCCGAATAATGTTTATCAAGCCAAGCCTTGGCTTCAATAGTATTTTTTTTTTTTTTTTTCGCCAAAAAGTGATGCTTTAATTAACACACGAAATTCCTTTTTATCCATTTTTTCAAACTAACAAAAGTTGCTTCACTAAAAATACTATAACTCGCATACTAATAGTGCAACAGCTGTCAAATTTATACACGCGTCTTTTGAAGGTTAGGATTTAATAAATTAAAATCATATGGATTTAGTAGTAGTAGCGCCATCTATGTATCAGCCTACGAACGTTTCAGCTCACCTGTTGTATAGTGAGGAGTAACAGAAGTTCAACAGCTTCGCAGTTATCCCGTGACCTTCATGCTGCTCTATACAATGTTTGCTGCTTACAGAAAGTTGCATGAAAGATTATTGCTTGCAAGTAGCAATACTTTTTGCATCCTGCTCAATAAAACCCGATTAGCACTCTGCAAAAAACTTTTATGGCAGGGAAGGTTTGATGATCGTGTTGAACTGCGCTCATAGACCTCAATTTCTTTTTCAATTCCTTCTATTAGCTCACACTCTCCCTATATATATCTTGTTCAAATTTCCAATCGTTCGTGAAATACTTTTTATTCATTCACTCAAGTTCAAATGCATTTTTTTGAGCTTGTAGTGGAGGACACTGGATGTTAATATAGTTTTTTCAAATATTAATTCATTAGTTAAATTTAATTCGTTAATTTTAGTTTTCTTTTAGATTTAAGTTGCATATATCTACCAATAGATGGAGAATAAACTTTAAAAAAATTAATTAAAATTATTTAGGAAGGACTTTCTGCAATAGAGTGAAAAAAAAGTAGGAATTGACTTTAAAAAAATATTTTTTTATATTACTTGTCGACTGTTGTGCTGGGATGTTGGATCTCTAGCGCCATCTTTCCAAGGATTCAGTTAGCTGTGATTTTATTTTAAAGGACGAAAACGCACGTCTTCATGGTCGATGAATTTTTTAAAGTTAGGATATTCGTCTTAGAGGTTGCTTAGCCAGATCATAAGATTTAAACTTTATAGAGCTTGTCTGAGACTTTTTCGGTAGGTCAGTCGCAACTCGTTTCTTGCCTGAGAAACTTCTGTTGGCTTGTGGAAAAAATGAGGAATGAATGCCATTAGAGGGCGCTGCGACGCCAAGTTAATTGGGCGAAAGAAGTGCCAGTTTTTTGAGAGCGTGCTTGGAAAGCGAGAGAGAGAGAGAGGCAATCTTAGAAGCGTGAGAGGTATATTGATAGAAATTAAGTTTTATGGCATTAGAGATTAGAATATGTGGCATTACTATTAATTTGTAAATATTGCACAAAGTTTTTAATTATTCCTAGTATGTGTAATAAAATAGACAAGAATTCAGGAGAGCTAATTTATTTTGAACCACCAACAACTTAAAGAGCCCGGTGTTTGACAAATTCATGTCTAACTTATTTTCGCCATGGCTTGACTTGACTTGTAAATTTGAGATTTATGCTCACTAGTGCTGTTTTAACGAAATGCTGTTAAAATTCGAGACAAAAAAAAAAAAAATAAGCTTTTATAATGGAACTACTGTAAAACTTAAAATTCATGAATCCATGGTGGTTTGCCAAATGTGACAGACCCCACGTTGAGCCACAAACACTATTTTGAAATTTTTGTTGGATTACCCACTGAAGAATCCAGTAAGTAATAGGAAGAACTGGTTTTTCAGTGCTGCACTACAAATTTACGATTAAGAAAATTATTATTTAGAGGAAAGAATTATTTATTATTATAACGCACTCAAGATATTTTATACTCATTAAAGAAAATGAAAATGACTTCAATCACGATTTTTTTTTTTTGCAGTTGCACTAAGATGTACATTTTCTTTATTTACGAAATAATAAAAAAATATTATTAACCATTAAGAATAAACAAGAAATATTTCACTTAAAAGAGAATACCGAACCCGAATGCTTCCTTCCTTTAGGCTGGAGAAGAGGGCGTGACCTCTCCTTCCCCCGATGCCAGCCTTTCGACTTCAAATTGCAATGGCACAATGTGCGTTCAATGTAGCAGGCCTAAATTGAACCTGGGTAACGCTTAATCTGCTATATTTCCGTCGTTCTAGTTGCAAATGACTTCAGGTCAAAGTGTTTGGTATTCGGACAGATATAGTCAGATTTTTTTTTTTTTTTTTTTTTTTTTTTTTTTAAATTAACGTTAAAAAAAGTAATTTTTTTGTTAAATTTATTTGATAATAAATCTTTATATATACACTCAAGAGCCAAAACATTATGACCACCCCTACATTTTGCAATGAACTCGCCTGGATGACGTGGAAGGCACGTGATCAGGTGGAAGTGGTATTTAACTGCTGCTGGAGATATATATATGGCCAACTCGTTATTGACAGGTGGTCATAATGTTTTGGCTCTTGAGTGTATATATTTCCTTTGTGGAACATCAGTGAGTCTCGTGTCCCACTTATGTAAGCCATGAACAGCCCACTAACTTGTGGTGTGGAAGATTATTGCTTTCCGGGACGACTTATACAGGTAACTTCCCTGTATATGCATGTCGTATGGGGGAAAACTGGGAAAATTCCCATCAAATAGACTAATTATCGAGGCGAAACGCTTTGCCCACATTGTCCCAGTCGCCATCGAATCTCCTGGTTTCTGAAAGCAGTATAGCGAATACAAATTTGTATGCTGGCTTGGATGTATATTGAATAAAAAAAAAATTTCACCAACCTTTTTTATAGAAGAATTTAAGCTAATTGAAACACTTAAGTTAAACCTTCCCTTTATTTTTTTACCAATTACAAGTTTAACCTTCCCTTTATTTTGAAAATAATTATATATATAACATAATCTGCTTTATGAACTTTTCTTGGAAAACCTAAATGCCGGATATTATTATTATTATTTGCATTTGCATTCATTTTTCATTCGTGAAAATTAATTCCGGTAATTAAGATTAAAATGTGAACAACAAAAAGCGAAAAATTCTGTATTTTATCTTGCATTAAAGGAAAAGAATATTTTTTTCCTCTTGACACACAAAGATTAAAAAATTAAAAGAAAAAAAACATGCCGCGGTTTATTAATTGCATTAGTCTGTTCCAAAAAAGATAAGAACCATGTATGTAATAAATTATTCAGCAGCCAAGGTTAAAAGCATTTAATTTTCATTATTGATTATAAATATGAGCTCCGTTTTTCCATACTGTAAACAGTTAAGAAAGCTTTGAATAGCTGTAATATCTCTGTTGGTAAAATATACCGTGTAGAAATTTGATTGAAAACTATGTGAGCTTTTTTTTTTAATTTAAATATTTACAGAATTATGAAGCTTTCTGTTTATCAAATGATGGTATATAATAAGAAATTGGCAGAACAAAATAAAACAAATCTAATCAAGATTTATTTTATTACAACATTTTCAAGGATCCGGGGCCTGATGGCCGAGTGGCTAGCGCTCGGTACCACAGGTTTCGGGTTCAAGTCCCGGCGTTGCCATGGATGTTTGTAGTGATTCGTAATCCACTTGAAACCGTAGGTATGATTATTAGGTAATTATGATATGATCGTAAAGCGGTGTAGGGGTAGTGTTACTCGCGTCCGCAATATATCTTCAAGTTACACGTGTAGCCTGGGTAGTGCTAAATGAGTAACAGCGGTGCAACCCTTGCTTGTAGCATAAAGATTAATTGTCTCTATATTGCCAGCTGCATTAGAACAACAACATTTTGAAGGATCTCTAAATAATTATCGAAAAAAATAATTTTCTAGACGAACTAGCGGGCTAATTTTCTATTCGCCAGCTCTCATGATTTACGTTCTATCACTAGTACTACAACTCTAACGAGAGCTATTTTAGAAATTGATAAAAGTTCGCCAAAAGTTTCATCGAAAATAATTCGCTGTATTTTATCATTTTTGTAATCTCTGACAGTTATTTGATGTTTATGTGACAAATCCTTATTAATAAATAATAACTCTTCTTCTCATTTGCCAATTCATCGTTTAGGTCAGGGGTCTCCAAACTACTGCCCGCGGGCCAAATCCGGCCCGCCAGTGTCATCCATCCGGCCCGCGACAGCGAATAGCTTATTGTTGCTATAATAAGTTGGATAAAAAAAACATAGAATGATAATAACTCGGTTTTATTGACTTGCTAGGTAAAGCTTAATGACAAGCATAATACATTTAACTTAAGCATGGCAACTAACTGGAAATTATAGATAATGGCAGAAAAATTAAAATGGTTTTGGCCCTTGGTACTTACTGGAGTAAACAGTATTGCCTTAAGGTTGGAAAGTTTGGAGACCCCTGGTTCAGGTCAACTGCAGTATTGCGTGTTCGATTCGTGGCGCAGTGGCAACGCGCGCCACTCGTGAACATTAGGGTTGAGGTTCAATCCACTTTTGGCATTGTTGTAGACTGTTTCAAAAAATACGAAGATTCGATGGTGTTTGTTGATATTCAGCCTCTTGAGTTGGACTACCTGGTGGGGATTTTACGAATTTTCTCCCATACGATACGAAAATGCGAGGTAATTCTCTCTAAAAGTCCTCCCGGTAGGCACTGCCCTCCTTCTTCGGCGACTCGGAGCTAAGTGAGACTTCTTACGGGTGCTCCGTTACATCAAAAGCTGACCCTTTTCCCTCCATTCATGAGTGGACTACTCATGGGATGCCCGTACCGCACTGCAGGACGCTGAGGATCTGATTCATCGCAGTATTGCGATGAATATTTCATAAAACTAAGCCAGGAAAAACGCCGGTTCAATCAACAGCGATTCATTGAAATACTAAATATTTAGCAAAAAAATAAATGGGCTTAAGTGGGAAGTGGCAATAAATTTGAACACGACACACATTTCACTTATGGATTTCAAGGGGACAGAATTTAAGGATGCGCGCCTTGTTTAGTTGCATTTTAAAAAATATATTTGTTAATTGCAATTAATATTAATTATTTTGGGGATTTATTTTTTAAATAATGCTTATTTGGGGGAAGCATCGTAACAACTTTGACATTTTTTTTTTTTTAAAATATCAGCGTACAGACGGGGGTAGGTTTCGAGTCGAGTCAACCCCGAGGCGATCTTGCTCTCTCTGTCAGACCGCGAAAAACACGTTACCTGTGACAGTTGGTCGTAAATGGAATCCGCCAGAATCCCTTTGAATGTGAGGAAAAAGCCGACTCTGGTCGGAGCGGGGTCGAGACACATAATTCTCTCGAAGGGTTCTGTCAAACCAGTTTATAACATGTTCGTGAGCCGGACTCGTCTCCCGTCTGAATGTGGCTTTATGTATGCTACTTACGGGTGATAGGGAAGGACATTGCCTTAATGCAGGACCTTTGAGTCGTATGGTTTGGTTAGTCGCTCTATGGTCATCTTGTGCACACTTTGGGCTAAACAGACCGGGACCTACAGTTTAAAGTGGACTCCGGACCACTAACAAACACCCATGCCACCGCCAGGATTCGAACCTGAAGCCTGGGATACCAAAGGCCAGAGCGCTAGCCACTTGGCCACCAGGCCGCCTTTGAGTCGTATGAGAGAAAATCGCCACACGTCTGATGTATTCCTTAAATGCAACTAATATTGTTTTGCTGATTAATTTTATGAATACGCTAATATTGAATTTAAAATGATATTCATAGGAAATTTTATTACGACTGGTATAAACATCACTCAAATTAAGAACTATGAGGAAACTTGAGCAGAACGTTAAGAGGACCTCGACAGAACTGTGAGGGGGAGAACTCGGGAGTGTAGCAGTGGATAGTCTTTTCAGAGGCTAATGATGATTGTTATAATTTAAAATGGAGCCTGAATGGTGGAGTGCCTAGCGCCACAGGTTTCGGGTTCGATGGAGCCATGGATGTTTGCAGGGTTTCGGAATCCACTTTAAGCCGTAGGTCCCGGTCTCATAGGACTGTAGAGCGTCACAGAACCAAGTCAGACTTCTACCTACGGGTGCTCCATCACAACAGAAGCTGTGTCCTTTTTCCTTCAACCATGAGTCCATACAGGTTCATGGGCTTGGTCTAGATGTCTACTAAGTGGGCTACGACACAGTACAACAACAGCATAATGTAAGATGTTATACTTTGTAAATAATGTGCATTAATGTGAAAAATCACAACAAAAATTTGAAATATGTTAATATATTTCGTATGAAAAACAATATTAAAAGAACGAAAACGATACACGAAACAGTTTTCAAATCCAACGATACATGTTTCAACTCGTGCATTATAAATGAAAAAAAGAATCACTTCAATTTCCTCTGTCATCCTTCTTAAACGAGACGGCATAATAAAAGGAACCATTGCCGTTCGGTTGTATCAACAAGTCAGCAATCATAATGTAGCGGACTAAGCACAATTTCCAGTGAGTCATGCTTGGCATTCAGACGTCTTTTCTTCTCTTGCATTTTTTTTTTATTTTTTTCCCCTTATCATACTGACAGGTCATTTTTTATGCCACGATGACTAAACGGCTGTAACACTTTCTCTTTAAGATCTGTTCCAAGTCTTTTTAAGCCTTTGAAAGAGTTCCGAATCATTTTATTTTGTTGTGTCTGTGATATTTTTTATATGAGAAAAAGTGACACGCATCCTAGCGGAAGTGATTCTTACAAAGATTTATTATTATTTAACTCTCAAGTGGAATTCACCCTTGTACAATGTTTTAATAAAGGCAGGAGTGCAACTTTTTTTTTTACTTTACTTTTTTTTACTCAATTGTATTTCGTCTTTAGATCAAAGTTTTGAACGCCTCTTACTTACCAAACTGGTTTGCTGTAATTTGGATGGAAATTAAAATGCTCGCGGTTTCGTTTACCAGCTTTTGTGGGGATCGGAATTACCGTTCGGCTTAGTGTCAGTTTTTCTTTCGCATCAAAGGATTTACGAACTTTCGAATGGAGGCTCGTTTGTAAGAAGAGTTAATAGGGCTAATTTTTCCAAGTTCAAACTCCAACGCCCAGGAATAGAAGAACTTTCGATAAAATGTTTCTAATCTGGACGAGGCCTTTTATTTTTATTTATTTATTTATTTGTAAATATTTGAGAAACAACTAGGAATGTAATGGAATACTGTAAAATACGTTACATTTGTGTCCAAATGAGGCACTTCTAATTTCAGATAAGAATTTTGTAATCACTGCTGTCAAAAAATAAAGAGACTTGATGGATATTATGACGATGTGGGTAAATGCCACGCGTCAATAATGAGAATGTCCGGTAGTAGTTTTCCTAGTTTTTCCTTTCATGCAGCATGCAAATGTTGAGCAGTTACTATTAGATATGCATATAGTTCAGGGATTCTATATAGGACAATCCGAGATTATATGGGGTTTTTTTTCCCCTTATTCCACTTGGCAAACAACAACATCTAGACCAAGTCCAAGAACCCGTGTGGTCTCAGGGAAAGAAGGTGGGGCAACTTCTGTTGTGATGGAACATCAGTAAGTAGAAATCTGACTTGACTTCGAATCACTGAAGAAGGAGGGCAGTGCCTTTCCGGGAAAACTTTTAGGGGGAACTACCCCACATTTGCATATCGTATGGGAGAAAATCCGGAAAACTCACGAGGCAAGTTGCTCGGCATCACGAATGCCATCGAGACTCCTCGTTTTTTGAAACAGTGTCTACAACAAAACAGCCATCGGATGGAACTTCCACCCTAATGCTCATCAGCGGCGGCGTTGCCACGAGTCGGGTGAGATTATATGTGATATATGCCGTGTAAAATAAGGAGTACCTTGCAGTTAATAAGTAGTGAAGATTTATAAAATGAAAAATTAAAAGTATTTGAAAATAATCTTTCCTTTTTTCTTGATTTAAATAGATTTTTAAGATTATAGATTAGATTAGATTATAGAATAGATCATTAGATTTATTTTCGTGAGGAATTTCGTTTAAGTTTGTCAAATCTTATTTCGTTGATAGTTCGTGGTATAATAAATAGTTTTCTGTGTTAATTAAATGCATATTCGTATTGTTATTATTTATTAGATTCTTTTCAATACTTTATCTTTTACAATATTGTTTGCTATATTTAATAAATAGTAATAAAAACATGCGTTTAATTAGATAGAAATTTCTAGACCAGAAATGCACATGTTGTAAGCCACATATGGTCTGGCTCACGTTATGATGTTTCTTTTTTATATAGTAGGCCATTATTTTGTTTAAACAAAAAAAATTTCAAATTTTGTTGGAAACATAAAAGCACTGGGCATGACTCGACATTAGTTTAATAAAAAATAAACGTAAAAAATATGTTATTTAATTTATTATCTATATCTATTATTTTTGTTTCTTACTTACTATTACACGAGAAAAATATTCAGCTCAACAGCAATGAGACAAATGGTTTTTTTGGATCAGTTTTATTTTGTATTCATTTCTGAAAATGAGTGTTCACAAATAAAAGGTTTATCCAAAAAGGCTTGCGCTTTTTTATGCGTATTCTAACAGTAAGATCGTTTTATTGAACATCAATCGTAAAATAAAACATGTTTATTGGCAATAAATATCGCAGAAATGAAAAAAAACCAGTTACATAAAGGGGAATCCTGCTTTCACGCTAGCACATTTTTGGCAATAGGGTGTCATCTTTTAATCAGCAATAAAATAGAAAACATTGAGTAAAATATTTTCTATGTATATTTTTTTACAATTATTAATCTTTCATCATTATCTGAAAATTTTTAAAACAAAAGGGCAATTATATTTTTGAAAAAAAGGAATTAAGCCGCTATGTCCCAGACATAGTTTATGTTAGTCCAGACATTTATGGTGTCTTCGTTTACCTGCCCTTCTGGTAAATGAGAATAACTCGTAAATATACTTCTGAGTTTTACGAGAATACTCGTAAATGCTCGGGAGCAAACTCGATCGAATATATTTATAGCAGATAATAAAGATATCGTCATTTCGCTAAGTGCATTCGATAGCAACCCAAACATTACAATAATAATAACTTTATTAAAAAAATTAGATAGTTCCATAATGCTAAAGCAGCAAAAAAAAAATAATAATAATAATAGAACATTATTCCATTCATACGCTATCAAAATCTTTAAAAAAACTATTGAAAAAGCACTTGAAATTTTATCTAATTTAAAAATACTCTTGAGAGGAAAAAATTCATATGATAACATAGAAATTTCGCCGCGTGCCTTTCTGATTCGACAATGTAGCTGATGAATGGCAATTTTTTTTTCTAAACTTAACTTGCGTGCTGTGTTAGTTAGCGATATATAGTACTCAATCTACTCTAACCGTATGCAATGCATTCACTAACCTGTTACTGTTCGACGATGTTCTAAAAAAAGGAAGATACTTGTCAGATATATTGGCCAGCTAGATCTCCAGACCTATCCACCAAATCTTTTAAAAAGCATTCGAAATTTTATCTACTTTGAAAATACTCTAGAGAAGGCAAATTCATAATGATAACGTAGAAATTTGGCCGCGTGTCGTTTTGTTGCGACAGGACATGATCGTAGCTAATGAATGGTATTTTTTTTTCTAAACTTGCCTGCTGTGTTAGTTAGCTATCTATAGTACTCAGACTGCTACTCTAACCGCATGCAATGCATTCACTTACCTGTTGCTGCACGACGATGTTCAGAAAAATGAGGACATTTGTCAGATATATTGGCCAGCTAGATTTCCAGACCTAAACCTCATGAAAAATGTCTTGGGCGCTTTTGAGAAGGCAATTGCTGCTCTCCTTCTAATTCCGAGAATAATCCGGGCAGGGGCCTGATGGTCGAGTCACTAGCGCTCGTTGCCACAGGTTTCGGGTTCGACTCCCAGCAGTGCCATTGATGTTTAGAGTGGTTCGTAATTGACTTTAAGCCGTAGTTCCCTGTCTGATACGACCGTAGAGCGCCACAGACTTATCACACACATCATTCTCAAACTGTAAAGGGCAACTCAGCTGTAGGCGCAGTGATGTGGTGTGGTGTAGTAGTAGTAATAATAATAATCCAACAGCATTGCTGGAGAAGTGGAACCGACTCACTCCAGGACACCTCCAGGATAGGCCTGATTTCCAATACGAATCCATGTTGCTTTTATAAATATTTGCATTGCATTTTGAGATGCACAGAAATGTGAACTACAATGGGCTGAAATTTGCTCAAATTTTAAGAACTCTTTAAATAATCACAATAAGATATCTGAGAGTCTCAAAACACACCAAAAACAAAGTAAATTTATAAAAATTAATATTTCAAAATGAGGAATTAAAAGCCATTAAGATCCAAAATAAAAAAAGTTGTGTAAAAAACAAAAAAGCCTTTAAAATGTATACGTCTAACGCATTACGTTTAAAGAATTTTCAATTTTTCTTTAAAATAAAAACTAAACCTGATGAATATACGAATATCTATCTATCTATCTATCTATCTATCGTTTAAAGAATTTTCATATTTTCTTTATAAATATAATAATATAAATATGATGAATATATATAATATCTATATATATATATATATATATATATCTAGGGCCTGAATGGCCGAGTGGCTAGCGCTCGGTTCCACAGGTTTCGGGTTCGAGTCCCGGCGGTGCCATGGATATTTGTAGTGGTTCGCAATCCACTTTAAACCGTAGGTCCCGGTCCTAATAGGATCGTAGAGCGTTGCGGGGGCATTGTTACTCCGCGACCGTATCTTCAAGTTACACACGCTTCCTGGGTAATGCAAAGTGAGTAATGTCTGTGCAGCGCTTGCCTTAAGGCATCTAAGACCAAGCTGTCTAAGTATTTTCCAGCTGCATTGGAACAAAAAAAAAATATATATATATATCTTTATTTTTCCTTTCTTTACATCCCCCTTTCATTTTTACTTCACTCTATTATGAAAATAAATAAAAGATTCATTTTTAAACATAAAGAATTATCAAGCCTATATGTCTTTCTAAAGGTATTCAAAACTAATTACTAATAAATTACTGTAGTTATATAATACATTATTAAAGTACATGAAATTAAAAAACGTGGAGGTACTTACGTATTAACGGTACCTTGGCGACAGTTGCGCCAATAAAGAGCACACGCGCCAACCGCAGCTACAGATTTGGCGGTTTTTAAGTGGCACCAATCTATTCTATTGGTTTGGTAACCTTAGTAGCTGCTAGATTGACGACACTTAAAAACCGCCAAGTCTGTCGCCAAGGTGCCGTTAATACGTAAGTACCAGCGTGGATATCTCATTTAAAGATCATCTATATCATCGTACATTCCACATTGTACCATTATTAGAATTCTTTAATTGATTAAAGATTATTCAGTCTTTTCTCATTTTCTGTAGATAAAAGAGACGTGAATCAATCGATAAATCGCTGTCTGTTGATACGAACAATGCTTTTTGGTGAGCTCATGAATAAAGAACCCTACCAAAATTGATTATCTGTCGCACTACAACAGACCAACGCCCACTCGCATTCATAGCATCCAGGGACACGTCACTATATTTCCTATCTCATCTTCTGTAAAAGATATTTCTGTAATAGCATTTATGCAAGATGACGTAGCAAATATGTCTAGGGCAAATTTAATCAGATGAAATGATGTGAAATTTAGTTTTTTTTCTTTAGCAATATTTTTCGTTACTTATATTTAAATCATAGCGTTTATTCATTTTAATTATTAACTTTACATTTTAGAATAACGAATGTTCTGTATAGCAGAACTCTTTTCTTTTTAGAACTATCAAATCCTCTCAATTTTAAAAATAAAATTCTTAAAACTAAAATTCTTATTTATATTCTTAGATAAAATTCTTACCGTTAGTTGTGTTCTTCTACCAAAGAAAGACATTTATATTCTTTAAACATCAATACGTAGAACGCTATATATTGAATTTTTGAATATATACAAAATATTTTACAGTATAAAGCAATAAGAAGATATTTGCAAATAATTAGATTTAAATATTTAATATTTAAATATTAATTTTCACTTAGCATTTTTAATAATTGATATGGTTATGCGTTCTAAGTTAAAACATTCTTTCAAAATGTTGTTATCAATTCTTATAAAAATTATCTTTTGGGATCAAACGATAATTTTTACATAACGGCAACGATTCTTAATTTGTATTAGCAAATTACTAAAAGTATAGAAAATAAAAGAATGTTAGTTTTGGTAAAGTTTATTGCAGGGAAAATATAGGTTAAAAATACGAAAGAATCAAAAAATATCAATCTCTAGTACAAAACATCTGAAAATTATCAAAATTATGGTTTGTAAAGGAAAATTTTATTTTGAATTCCCTTTTATAATAAAAAAAACTTTCATAATGCAGAAAAGATAAAAATATCTTAAGCCTCAATAGAACATTTGAAATAAACATAAAAAGTATTAAAAAGGATTATGCTGACGTAAGCTATTTTCTATTATAAACATTCAGTGATACACTGCAGTGGCTTCCTAAAAATATTCGTTCACTTTAAAGCCTGTAGAAAAAACGCTGTAGCTTGGAATTGAATTTGAATATAAAGTCAAATAATTTTCCACGTTTTCCTGTTATTCTGAATAAAACCGAACAATTTTTAAAAAAAAATATGAAACCATATTTTATAAAAATCAAGAATGCAGACAGAGAAGGCGTCACAAAAGTGATCGTACGAAATATTTTCGAATAAATTTATAAATTAAATTATGATCTTTTATTTTATTTTTTCATTTTGGTGACATTCAAAAAATCGTTTGCTATTAATCTTTACTTACTTCCGTTTTATTCTATTTATTATTTACAAACTATTCGTATTTATAAAGAAACAACGAACAGTATTCTAAAATTGGTTATTTTTCATATTAATGAAGATAAATCATTTCAGAATATCGCTAAATTAGTATTACATTTACATTTACTGCAATGTGTGATAAAACGCTTAAAAAAGAAAATCGGATTGAAAACGAAGGGAGGAATTTCACCTGAAATTGTTAAAAGAATGTTCATATAAACAAAATTAAATGGATGTTCTACCCGATGTAATAATCGAATGAAAATTTAATATTTTTAATTACCATGGACGTGGTGAAGAAACAATTAACAACTTAATACCAAGAATTTATATGGAACAATAAAACATGATGGTGGATTGTCTTTGTGGAATACATGTCAACATCAGGACCAGGTAATTTAGTATTTATTGATAACATAATGAATCCTTTTTAACTTTAATATTTTTTTTAATTATTAGTCCAAAATTTAGACATTTTAAAGAATTTCTTTTTATCTAGCTAACAATCCTAAGCTGTTATTGCTCACAAATTTTGAAAGCATCACCAAATTTAAACTTTACTTTGTTCTTAAAATATTTAATGCAATTTTGTTAAGAAAAATGTGTAGATAATATAAAAGAAATCATCATTTTCAAATAATAATTTTTATTAATGTATAGAACAGCATTCAACTAAAATTCATAATGAAACTATTTGTGGGAAATATTAGCATTCAAATAAGATATTTTTATTATTCGAAGTTATTAAGAGATGAAATATTTATGAGATGATGCAATCAGAAATAATTGTTCTTTCAGATACGATCGTTTCAGAATAAAACCATTCTCGAATTGTAAAGCAGAACAAAATAAATATACTATCAACAAATACTTCATTCTTTTTTTCCCCACACTTGTCAAACCCACGCTTTTAGTTCCAGTGTTCTTGTGATAGACGGTGATGTCATAAGTTACTTACGTCATTTCAGTCAATAAAAAAAAAATAATATTTATGGGACTTTTATCTGGAATGAAAAAATTTCTTCCTCTTACATTGTCAGGTGGCAGGGAAAAAAAAAAGAAAGTGCTAAAAAAAAATATGTCTGAGAGATTTCACCTTGCTCTTAAATAAGAAAATCGTTTGGTGTAAAAGAATGTTTTGTGGGTGTTTTGTAACTGTAACTTTATCTGAAGGAGTAGAATATTTTTTTATTAGTATTTTATTATTTTCATCGAAATTTGTAATAAAAATGCATTACTATAAAAGATACTGTTAAAAACTTTTATTGTTTACCAAGAAAAAATGGTACTTACGTATTAACAGGCGACAGACTTGGCGGTTTTTAAGTGTCGCCAATCTTTATTATTTGGAATAAAAATATTTTGAAAGCGTTTTGATTTTAAATGAAGTGTTTCATATATATTTTATTATTTGGAACAAAAATTTTAAGTGTAGATTGGCGCCAAATCTGTAGCTGTGGTTGGCGCGTGTCCGCTTTATTGGCGCAACTGTCGCCAAGGTACTTTTAATACGTAAGTACCGAAAAAATAAATAAATATAAATAATCATAATCAATATATATAATTAAATTAAAATATTGAGAATTAAATATTAGTTAAAATGGATTAGTAAAAAATAATGATTGATTATGTACTTTTCTTACAGAAATTTGATTTCAAATGTTAATAATAATGGTAGCAAAGATCGTAAAATTTCAATCTATTCTTATTATTTTTACTCATATTGTTTTATATTACCATGCATAAAAAAAATATTTTTTCATTACTTTTACCGGCCGGCATTTCATTAAAAATTAATTATTACTCCTATATTTTGTCTAGTTGTCGCCACACCTAAAAAAAGGAATAAATAACTTTTATCTCTTTTCCTAAAGTCTCATTAAAGAGAAATAAATACTAATTACTTTTCATTGTAGAAATTTTATATGGATTTTTCAGTGCAATATCTGAAAGGCTGAACTAAAAATATTTTAAATAATAAACAAATGTGTTTTTGTAAAAGTATTCAGTAATTTCTAATTATATATGTTATTAGATTAACCTGCGCCTCTACACGGTGATATTAATTGCTAAGGTAATTATAGAGTTGTTTTCCTGATTTACGTAATTTATAAAGCAAATGTAGGTCAAGACTGCCAAGATGTCATTTCTGTCCTACAGAGCATAGTGTTTGCATACCGAAGTATAATACATCAAAGTTGTTAATGGATCACTTAATTAATTCTATGATAGCATATTAATGGGATTTATTTAGAGATTTAATTTTTTTATTATTTTTATTTAGAACATTACATTTGATTTATGTATATTACAGATAGTTCATAGATGGAAATGGGGAGAAATGACTTTTTTTGAATTTATAAATTTTTTCTATTATTTACATTTAACTTTTTTCTCAAGTTTATAACAAAACTGAATTTTTTTTAATAAAACATTTTTTATTACAAAATGATGTGGAAATAATAAAAAACAATGATAAAAATAGCACTACTCGTCCCATGATCCAGATAAAATCACAAACAAAAAACATAAATGTTTTTTCTCACCAAACAATTTTTAGATGCACGTGCTATCACAATTTCCATCGAATCTTCTGATTTCTGAAAATAGTAATCGCAATTGGGTGTATTTATTATAAATCGGACATTTTTAGCAGAAAATATATGCAACGAATTTTATTCAACAACAACAATAAAATAATAATAAGAGGCCTAAAATATTGTTACATTAAAATTTTCAATATTTTAAAGTAATGAAATTTCACATAAAACCACAAAAATAATTAATAAGCCATCTAAATATGAAAAATCAATTTTGTTCACATGCTCAGTAAGCAGAAATGGATTCGTAAGTCTGCCATGAGTATAATATTTATTTTTTGTTATTGAACGTTGGTGGACCTAGTGTCCCACTTACGCGGGCAACTAATAGTCCACTGACGGGCAGGTATTGTTTTCAAGAAGAACTCTTAAGGGTAACTGCCCCACATCTGTATGTCGTATTGGAGAAAACCCCAGAAAATTTCTACTAGGAGAAACTCTTTATTTGTGATTACACATGCTGAGACAAACATCATTGGGTTTTCTTGTTTCTTAAAACAGTGGCCGCAACGCACGCTGGTAGCCAACTGTTCATGTTATATAGCATATAAGTCTTATTTAGGGTTTGCAAGATGAGCGAGGGCTATTGCTCTGCACTTATAATTTGCCACTGCAATTTGTACCAAGCGTCTTACTGTAAGTCTCACCCTGGTCCATCCTACGGATTTATCCTACCCATCTTCTGCATTGGTATGACATTTTTCAATTCCTCATCGTTTGTCGAGTTTTAAACCAAGTTCCTTTAGTTTTGAAGCCAAAAGGTATATACATCGTGCAGTTCCAGCTCCTGAAAAAAGTGCGTTTCCACCGAATACTATAATCTCACGTGGTTGAACGCAACCAAATCTGAAGGTCAGTTCCATTGCCTAATGAAGTTTTCGTTTGGCTTGTACAACGTGAGGCTTTATCATTCGGTGGATTCTCTATATGTAATTGTTTCGAATAAACGGAATTTGCTTAGGAATAAAGTACATAGGTGGAGATTTAAAACGTTTTCAATATTAAATAAATATGTTTAATTTAAAAGTGATTAACTATTTTTGAAAATTTAAAATAATTTTTATCAAACTAATTGTGACTAGAATTTCACACGTCATTTCTGTTAAAACTGTTTATACTGTTAAAAAACTTTATAAACCTAGTTGCAGATTTAAAAGATATATTTAATTGAATCAATGCTTTTAATACACAAATTATTTTTGCTTCATATTAACTTCATATAGTATTTTATGTATGGGGATAAATTAACTTGTTTATAACGGTAATTAATATGTTGTTGTTGTAGCTATCAAATTCAAAACACTTAAACATAACGGTCATTTGTCACAAATGTAGCAGATTCACCGTCACACAGGGAGTACTATTATATTTAAATCACTAAAATGTTGATCATGACAAAAAATTTTCTTTATGTAATTAGTTCATCATTTCATTAGCATATTTTTGCAAACGAAAGCGAAGTTTCTAGATTAGAACAGCAAATTTGTAACAAATTCAACGTTACGCAGGGATAGCAGAGGCTGCTACACTGCATCCTCACTTTGCCATCATACTTTAGATCGCTGTAATGGAAAACATTAATTTGGAAGTTCGTACCTTCCATCTCGAACCAAATGGAACGATATTCCAAGTGGGATATTCCATAAATTAATATAAAAAGAGAATTTTTACCTCATAAATATTCTAAGATTGTTACCGTGCTTCTCCCTACACACTGGCAACAGCGCCTCCTGTGGCGTTCAGGAGAAAAAGTCAGTCTGCCACGAGACTCTCACCTAAGAGGAAGTACAGCGCAACCTGATCTCTCACTGAGAAACGTTTAGTTTACAGTCTCTCATCCCAAAGGAAATATATTTAGCTCATCCCGGCGCATTAGTTGGCCTACAGACTCTCGCCGGGAGAGGAAATATATTTCGTGTACCCTACGCTTAGCCGAGTTTCGGGTTTTCGGCTTAGAAGGGGAGTCCCTCCGCGAATCTATAATTATCTTTCTGTAACTTCAAATGTGTTAAACATTATTATGTTTCTAATTGCTTGTGTGTGGTGTTTGTGCGTGCTTAAATAAAGCTGGGAGTTCTCCAACCTGTGCCTCAAGTATCTCAAGCCAACCACACCCACTTACAATCTGGTTGAACAACCTGCACATTACAAGACTATTTTTGAATATCAGGAAATTTTTTATTTCTGATCACCTTTGAGAACTTATTATCATTCGTATCTAATGACAAACTATTTAATTATTTTTTAAAACCTACAATTTTAAACCTGATATTTCTAATACTTTTACTTAAAAAATTTTCCATTCAAGGTAATGTTATTTCTTTTAACCTTTTGGTTTTGCAAACACCTGTGGTCAAACGTCACTTTCAATTACATTTTTTTGGAATTCCACCTGTCGTCTGTTAACACATTTGAAGTTTTTAACTTAATGAGACTTGACTTCCACCACCACATTGTGCGAAAGTTGTATTGACCATCATTTCTCATTGGTATTCAACTCAAGTGTCACATCCAAAGGCGGTGTTGTTATAATACCAGGTGTTGTATTGACACGTTTCGTGCTAATTAGCCCTAAACAAGATATGCATTTGTAATGACGCAAGATTACAAGAGCATTGATCATAATTATTTTCAATTTTAGAATTGTTGTGATGCAAGTGGAAATACATCATATAATGCATTTCTTTAAAAGGTTTATAAATTTAAAAATTTTAAATTTATAATTTTAATAAATTTATAATTTTTAAATTTTTTTAAAAGGTTTTACAAATTTTTATGAAATATTCAAACAGGAAACATAATCCAGCTCTAAACTGATAAAACTTTTCAATATTAGAATAATGCTTCCCTTAATGTCTTCTATTTTATTACGGACTTGAAGATCATATCCCCATATAAAGATTTTTTATTATTATTTTATTTCGATAATTATTATTAAAAGTTTTTTTTATATATATATATAATTTGTATTCAATAAAACTGGGGTATTTTTTAAGCAAATAATGCATTAAAAAGCGCAATCCTATTTGAATCAACATATATTTGTGAACAACATTTTCAGCCATAAATATCAAAGAATAAATAATAGATCAATAAAAAATCCTTTGATGTATTACTTTTGCGCCTGGTTACAAAAAAACAAAAAACAAAAAAAAAATCGAACTGAATACTAAAACAGCTATTAAATCAGTGGTTCTCAGACTTTTTGGAAATTGAGGCCCATTTAAAAACCTACAAACTCTATACTGTAGGCGCACTGTGCACACATTTTGGAGAAATAAGTTTCCGCTACTAATGTCTCCCAGTTTTATAACCAGATGGTCTACTTCGCAGACGGTGGAGTCTCATAGGCTGCAATGGAAATTTTTTTAACACTGAAAATCACATAGACGCCGGAGTTAAAAAAGTACTTGATGAGTAAATGCCTATTGGTTAAAATCAGAGAATGGTTGTTAATCACATTAAAAAATTTCTGACTATTAACGATTCTCACAATTAGGGATTGCAATACCAGTATACCTGGATACCGAATACTGGTATTTTGAGCCATTTGTACAATTTTGTAATACCGGTATTCCCAAGTTTAAATACCGTTTTTTCGGTATTTACTAGAAATTTAGAATTCTTATCTGTGAAAGAATTCTAATCTGTTATTCTTATTCTTATCTGTGAATTCTTATCTGAAAACTAGAAATTCTTATCTGTGAAAACAAAGCTGTAGTTGTGAAGAAAATGTGTGATATTTCGATATTTTTTAAATTGGTGAGTTTGTTATTCACATTGTATTTGCATGTCATACTTTAGAGTTCAAGATATTTTTCAGTTTTATTATACATATATTTTCATAAATAATACCTCACAATAATGAATCAGAATAACTTTAAAGAACATAAAAAATCAGTTGATAATACTTCGGTTTATCTTTTTTAAGATCACATATCAAAAATTTGTAATAGTACCACAGACTAAATAGTGATATTTACACTGTTTTGTGATTTAAATAAATATGATGTTCCTTTACTTTTTTATGATTCTTTATATACTGTTATAATTTATAAGTTAACAATTTTTTTGTGATATTTGCATTCTCTAATAAAACTGGCAAATTAAAAAAAAAAAAAAAAAAAAAAAGCTGTGTTTTCTTCCTTTTTCTAAAATTTCTACTACCGATATTAAAACCAGTATCCCGGTATTAAGATCTAAAAAATACCGAATACCGGTATTGAACTTTTGGTCCGGTATTGCAATCCCTATTCACAATGTATTGTTATTAAGAAATAACAGTCTTTGAATTGTTTATTCCATAAACTCAATGAAGAGATAATCTATATTAGGAGGTAATTAATGGTGATATATTGAAGTTAAGGACAATTATCCAATTAACTGTCCAATGATATCTTATATTTTTCTTTTCATGCCCAACTGAGCCCAGATCCCGAAATTCTGAATCTTTTAACAATGTTATGTGACCCCTATGAGTCGATATCGACCACTTTGGTGACTGTTGGTCAAAACAAATATATCCAGTCGTTAATAATTTATAATTATATCTATGGTTCATAGAAATATAGATTAACCGTAAATAGTTACTTCAATTTGTAGTTTAGGGATCGAAGCTTTTCGAGCTTTAGTTAAGCTACAAAAATTTTTTTTCAAAATATTTACTGTAGATCTCTATACTTTAAAATGGAGATAATAGCAGAATTTTTTTTACTCTTTATGTCGTTTAAATGTATTCAATTTGAATCTCCAAAAGGTAATGGAGTAGTTTATGGCTTGTTCTTTTATTTAAATTTAAAGGAAATTTACTTCATAACAAATTTTATTCGTTTTTTCTTTAATTTTTTCTCTTGTTATCACTTATAAAGAAATATGTACATTGTTTTTAACCAAGAGTTTATGAATTAGGTATTCAAAATCGTCCTTTCACTAAAAAAAGAAATAAGAAAACGAAATGCACCCTAAAAATAATTTCTTTCTTTTTTGGAGGCAGTCCCCCTTGTATATTTCCTGTGCTCGTTGCCGAACTCTGACCCTTTCTACCAGAAGAAATGTGGACTAGAAAGCAGGATGGAACTTTTAGACCAGATGAGTAATTAATTTAGAGAAAGACCCCGCCAGCTGATTTTTATTCATTTTTATTTTATTTATCCATCACTATTAGCTTGACGCTTTCTCACTTGGTGTTACGTGCGCTGGTTTTAGCAAGGGACCCCAACAGCTGCCTCGGTTGAATCACCCTTCTGAAGTGTTTCGCATTATAGTTAACCAATTACATTGTTTAGGGTACCAACAAAGAAATACAACGCAAATCGATATTAATTTTTTTAGCTTTCTTTTTGTCACAGATTAACACTATATTTCTCTAATCTTTAAAACATATTATCAGATCATACATTAAATTTGTTAATTTTTATTTATTCATTTATTTGTTATTATTTATTTATTTGGAAAATAAAGTCTTTTTTTTTTCTTGATATATGCTTTTTATTTTTTTTTTTTCTGAATTTTCAAATTTTTTTTCAAAAATATATGCTTTTATTTTTTTTTCTGAATTTTAAAAAATAATGAATTAATTTTCTGATCGAGTTAATATTTTGTTTTAAGTTTCAATTAAGTTTTTGCATCTAACTGAAGGTAATAAATAGTTCGTATGATACAGGAATGTTAAATACGAACTAAAAAGGAGTAGCATGTTTATGCGTATAAAAATAAATAAAAATTTACAATAATACAATAGCACTATATTTCTCTAATCTCTAAAAGATATTATCTGATAGTTCATCAACTTTGCTAATATTTATTTATTTATTTGGAAAATAAATAATTTTTTCTTAATATATACTTTTTTTTCCCCTCTGAATTTTCAAAACTAATGAATTAATTTTCTGATCGAGTGATTAGTTTATTTCAAGTTTTAATTAAGTTTTTGCATCTAAATAAAGGTAATAAATAGTTTGTATAATACAGACATGTTAAATATGGATTAAAAATAAGTATAATAGTTATGCGTATAAAAATTAATATAAATATAAAAAAAGAAAGATTTATTAGAGAAAAATTTTAACTTGTATTTCTTTTTTAGGCATTAAAAATTATGTGAAAAATTAGGAAACGAATTTGTGTTAACATTGCCCATATAAATGTACTGTTGTAAACGAAACGACAAAAGAAAAATGTAATCAATCATCATTATCGGCGCAACAGCCCCATGGTGGTCCAAGGCCTACCTGCCTACTAGTAAAATTAGAGACAGGAGGTGTTTTCGTTTTTACGGGATTGAGTTATCAGCCCAACGCTCTACAGTCATATTAGACCGGGACCTACGACTAAAAGTGGATTTCGAATCACTATAAATATCCATGGCACCGCTGGGACGCGAACCCTGTGGCATCGAGCGCCAGAGCGCTAATTATTCGGCCATCAGATCCTATAATCAATCATACATTTATTAAAATTTTACATTTTTTATATATGCTATCTTCTGCATTACAAAGTATGTTTTTTCCCTCATAATTTTGTATTCTATGTAATATATTTACAAACTGCCACACTTACAAATACTAAAAAAATATTACAATAGAGTGTTATTAAAACAGGATAATAATAATTTAATATATTATACTAATATTATATTTATTATAATAATAATAATATATTTGTTTCAGACCTTTTTACACTGAATATTTTGAAATAAATGAAGTAACTAATATTTTGTTAAACTGATTTTGTGCTGTTTTTATTATTATCTTTTTTATGTCTAGATATTTTATTTGGAACAATTATTAGAATGTGAGAATTTTTTTTCCCCACCGTTTTGCATGTTAGAGTGACAATTTTTTTTTTTTTTTTGCAAATTACTTAGGTTTGAAAATGTCTTAAGTGTAATCCACGTATCTACGTGTAATCTACGTTTGCACATTTTGTACTTTTTTGTAGATTACACGTGTAACCTACTTAAATATCTATGTTATCTACATTTGAAAGTTTTGTAATTTCGCAAATTTTGTCATGTATTTGAAAATGGATTTCTAGTTTTTGGAATAATACTTGCTGAAAAAAAAAAACCGGGGAATGACTGTTATTATTAGACATGAAAGCGAATGAGGCATTGCAAATACAGCACAATTCTACTTCTATATTTAAATTTTGGAAACTCGCGCCAACATCATTACCTCCACACTTAAAAAAAAGCTAATTACCGCCTAATTTTAATTTTTGGAACGCAAAATCACTGTGAATTTTTGTACTCCAATATGAAGTTCATGAAGATGAAATATCATTAACAGTCAACAGATCAGAATTTCGGCGAATAACTTAAAAAATTATACACCAAATTTAAAATTTATCTAAACATTTTCACGAAATATTACACTAATTATTAACACATTTTAATTATTTTTATGCATTTATTTATTACTGCACTACGCTAATTATTAATGCATATTTAATTTTTAAATCACTAGAATTTTTAAATAATAATTATCTTAAATAGAATTCGAATTTGTTTACTTAATTATATAGCTACTAGGAAAGGCTAGGTTTGGTTTGCTCTCTGCGGTCATCTTGTGCACACTTTAGGCTAAATAGATCGGGGCCTACAGTTTAACGTGGATTCCGAACCACCAACAAACATCCATGCTACCACCAGGATTCGAACCCGAAGCCTTCAGTACCAACCGCCATCAGGCCGCAGGAAAAGCTAGGAAAAACCGATAACTAGTCTACATCAGTCTTTTACTTTTTTTATTCATGTGATTTCTGATAATTTTTTATGAATGTAATTTGCGCATGAAACAAATCTCATATTCAGAGTTGCATTCATTTTCATTCAACCCAAATTAATAGATGTATTTTTGAAAACTGGCGGGCTGATGTCCGAGTGACTAGCACTCGGTGTCACATGTTTTGGTTTCAAGTTCGAGTCCCGGGTGGTGATATGGATGTTTGTAGTGGTTCGGAATCCACTTTAAGCCGTAGGTCTAATATGATTGTTACGTGTAGAACTGACAACTCTACTCCGTAAAAAAAAAAAAAAAAAAGTATATCCTGTCTTGAAATCTGTCAGTAGTCAGACGGCCTTGGCCCACCATGGGGCTGTTGCGCCACTGATCATGGTGTTTTTAATAACTATAGAAATAATTAATAAGAATTTTTTGTGATGTTTTAACTACACTTTGTTTACTTTCATAAATTTAAATAAAGAAAATATAAGGGAAGAGTTTGGTTTGATTTGTCGCTCTACTGTCATCTTGTGCACACGAGGGCTAAACAGACCGGGACCGACAGTTTAAAGTGGATTCCGAACCTCTAACAGACATCTATGCCACCGCCTAGATTCGATCCTAAAGCCTGTGATACTAAAGGCCAGAGCGTTAGTCATTTGGCTACTCTACACACCAGAGAAAAAAAATAATTACAAAGGAAAAAAATTGATTTTTAAATGTTATATTTTTTGTGTTATAAGAAATACAGACAGATAAATAAATTTGTTTTATATAAATATACATGTTGTTGATATGTTGATAGATATGTAATGTATGTAGATATAAGATTTGTTGATAAATTGTATGTGTTTCTCTGGCATTAAGCTACCTGGTGGTCAAGTGGTAGCGCTTATAGCCTTTGGTATCTAAGGCTTCAGGTTCGAATCTTGGCGGTGGCATGGAGGTTTGTGAATGTTTCGGAATCCACTTTAAACTGTAGGTCCCGGTCTGTTTAGCCCTCGTGTGCACAAGATGACCGTAGAATGGCAAACCAAACCAAACTCTTCCCTTATATTTTCTTCATTTAAATTTACGAAAGTAAACAATATATCGTTTCTCTGAAGCTAGGCAATACCATGTTATATCAGTTAGTTTGACTTAAACTAACTGTTATTATTATGTGATTTGGCTAACACTATATGTTATAGTTATTTATTTATTTTAATTTTCTTCCATATTTTTGTTTTTGTGTTTTTATTTTTAAGTAAAGAAAAGTATTTATAACTAAAAAAAACCTTTACATCGTATAAAATTAGATAAAAACACATTTTTTTTTGTTTCGGTTATAAATGACGTAGATTGAAAGGTCACTTGCAAAATAAGTTGTAGATCTTAAACGATAGATAAAAAAGAAGACACACCTGTAATTGCCTGTAATTTATTGTATCCATTTCGAAACGTTGTTTGATCGTTGCGGTCAGAAATTTTTAAAATTCTTCCTTGAATCAAAAAAAAAAAAAAAAGTTTTAAAAGAATTTATTTTGTAATTCTTCTGAGACTAAAAACTAAAACAATCAGTTCGAAAGCTAAAAACCAGATACAAATGTTCTCGATTTGTGCTTTAAAAAAAAAAAAAAAAAAAAAAAAAAAACATTTTTTTTAAGTGTTTAAAAAAAAACATTTTAATTTATTAACATGATAAGAGTTAACATTTATTTATTGTTAAACATTTATAAGTTATATATTTGTTAAATATTTTTAAAAATATATAACTTTTTACATTATATTTTAGGGCCTAATGGCCGAGTGGGTACCACAGGTGTTTCGGGTTCGAATCCCGGCGGTGCCATGGATGATTGTAGTGGTTCGGAATCCACTTTAAACCGTAGGTCCCGGTCTAACAGGATTGTAGAGCGTTGCAGAGGTATTGCTACTCCGCGTCTGTAGCTTACCTTCAAGCTACGCGCACCTCCTGTGTAGTGCTAAATGCGTGACGTCGGTGCAGCGCTTGCCTTAAGGCATAATAGACAACTGTTCTAAGTGCTTGCCAGCTACGTTAAAAAAAATAAATAAATATTTATCTTTATATATATTTATGTACTTTTTATATTTACCTTTTATATATCTTTTATATATTTTTAACTTTTTATCTTTTAAATATTTCTAAAAAAAAAAAAAAAAACTCATTTTTGAGTTTCACATGAAACACAAATTTTTGTTGGTAATATGTTTCAATTTTGTTTTTCAAAATGTTGTTCCTTTTTATTTTTTTTTTTTTTGTTGTACGATTTAATAGATCTCCATATCTACTCTCAGTAAATAAATTATTCATAAATTGCTTTTATGTTTATTTTACATTTTTTTCATTAATGACCGATGTTTATAAATAATGAAAAGTGTAATAAATGTTGCCAGACGATAAAAAGAAAAAATGATGAAAATTATTCATAACAAAGGATAACGTGTGGGCATGAAACAATTTAATAAAACCTGTTTTATTTTATTTTTTTTTATACTACATAGGTTTCCATGATTCAAATAGATATTTTATTGTTGGAAGATTGAAAAAAAAAGATAACGAACTTGTTCTATTCGAATGTAAATAAAATGGATATTACTGCAATTTATTCGCTGTTGCGTTTTTCGATTTTTTTTTTTTTTTAAACAATCAATAACTGAATGATAATAATGAAACTTAGCAAGTAATGAAAACAGAAACTACAAAGCAATTTCAAAGCTTATTTTTGAAAAAAAAAAAAAAGAAAGAAAGGAAGTTCAGATAAATTTTGCTTTCTATAATTGAATATATAGAAAAAATTCTGTTTTTTTTTTTTTTTTTTTTAATTACTGTAAAAGAAGAAATATCCTTGTTTCACGGATTTATTTAATCAATGTAAAAACAGGTCTTTTTTATTTAAAGATTAAAACAATTAGAAAACTAATTATTTATTAATAATACATGTTCATTTTAAATTTATAATTCATTTTCGAAAATATTGTACAGAAATCCTTGACTTAAAAATTAATCATAATATCAGCATAATTAAAATTATGCCATGTTGTGGTTGTTGTTGGTGTTGTTACCTATGGCTTTATTGGAACTCAATCCTTACAAATTTTACCAAATTTTACCGTAAACCAAATTTACCGTTTACCAAATTTTACCATCTAAACAAATCAAAATGACAAAGGGAATAGACCCAGACATTCTTAACAAAATGACCAAAAGGCTTTAAAAACAAGTTACATGTTCTAAGGATAAAAATTAAAAAAGCTAGAAGCACCCTAATAAAAATCAGAAAACGTTTTCTGTGGTCATCCAGTAACGAGTACATAAATCACCATTCTGTTATAAGTAAGAGTCCAGTCCCGAGCAAACAAGCAGATGGGCTTTATTCGTTCTCTCTGTCTTACATAAAATACGTATATCAGAGTTCACAGTAATTATTTTGGCCAGATGTTCGGTCAGGCAGTCGTATCTAGCTTTTAATCTAGCATTAGCGGCAGCCCCTTTGCAAGTTTTCCCACTCATTTTTTTCCAGTCATCCCCGATTGTATCCCAGACTTTTCCTTTGGTCCTTTTCCTTTGGTGCTGATACACGATGACTTAATTTTGTCCCGTATAGTTCTCTTAAAAGAGTCAAGAGGGATAGGACACTGTCCAGGAATTTCTGTTTTCGTTTTTCGTTTCTTTTTAATATACTTTTATTTGTTTCACCTATATGTTTGTTTGTATGTAACTGACTCTTTGGGCTCGATTTTACCCTACTTTAAGCGATCATATTTAATTTAAACGCTGTAGACTTATCAAGGACCGACGACACTAAAATATTTTGATAAATTTATTATCTCATCGTGATTAGGATCGCCCGGATTAGTGATTTTATTTTAACTTATGTAGAGCAATTTAACCCATGTAGAATGAAAGTATTCAGTAAAGGCATTTAAACCCTACCTGGGACAGCGGCACAACGGATAACGCACCTGACTGAGGATCAGGAGATTCCCTGTTCGAATCCTGGCTGGCTCGACATATTCGCATTTAGCCTTTGTTTTACTCACAATTAAATTATTGTAAGAACTATAGTTCCAGTCCTCCGTACCGGGACCTTAGAGTTAATCAAACTGAAAAGTAAAAAATAAATTAATAGTTTAAAAAACACGCTTTTATAGTTAATCAAACTAAAATAAATTAATAGTTTAAAAAAACTAAAAAAACATTCTTTTAGAGTGAATCAAACTAAAAAGTAAAGAATAATTGTTAACATAAGAATAAAATGACTGACGCGAAAATGAATGTCACTGTTCTAAACGCGTGGGGTGCTTTGAATGACATTTTTAAACTAACTCTGCATTTCGGAATGAAACTAGTGAAAAATTATAAAGATTGATATCGAGCACCCCTCGCTTTTAGAACAGTGACATTCATTTTCTCGTCAGTCATTTTATTCTTATGTTAACAATTATTTTTTACTTTTTAGTTTGGTTAACTCTAAAAACGTGTTTTTTTTACTTTTTTTAAACTATTAATTTATTTTGCCAAAAGATCTTTCCTTTTGTTTCCATCAATTCCAGCATGTGATGGTATCCATTGCAAAGTGATGTATTTGCCATCTTCACTAAGGAACTTGATATCTTGTTTTATTTTTTTTTTCTGTGATATTTGCTTCTAGAATTATCAGAACATCAACATCAACCAAACAAATCTATTTAATTACTTGAAATTTAGCGCCAGACAGGCCACCAGCATTCCACTGTAGTATAGTATTCAATTTTTATTTGAGCTCAATGTAAATACAAGAATCAGAAAAACAAATACAAGATCTCGAATTAACCATGGGTGCTGGCAGAAAGGAAAGTAGAGAATGCCTTAGCTTCAAGACAATACAAATTGCGCCGCCTAGAACTGTAATGAATGGCCTAATGCATGTTAATGTGTACTTATTTCAATCAATTTTTAAAATACTTTTTACACAAAAATTTGTAAAATAATTAAAACAATAGATTATTATTCTACTTAATAATAGACACCATTTTCTTTTTTTTTTTTTTTTTTTTTTTTTTTTCACTTATACTTTACTTCACTTTACTCACTTTCAAAAAATACACGAAATTATTTTGCTGTGACATTAGAGAGATTTTGCATACCGTATTTTGGACGTCCGTTAGCTTTTTCTCCCTAGCGCGCATGCTCATAGGAAATTGCGCATGCGTATCTGTAATAATGTTTCCTATGAGCATACGCGCTAGGGAGAAAAAGCTAACGGACGTCCAAAATACGGTATGCAAAATTTCTCTATTATAGTTTTTTTCCCCCTGGCATGATAAATGTAAGAAATTGTACATTATTTATTAACTCATCTGTTTAGCAATTGTGTGTAAAATAGTATAGTTATAAATTTTATGTGCAGCTCGAAACATCCTTTTTAAAATGCGACACAAGGAAGCTGGAAGTTTGGACATAACTCCCATAGAATTGCTGGTTTACAACTGCATTATGCGAGTGACGCATAAAATGTACGTTAACGTAATTGTTTCTCGGTTATGATTTACTAACCATACAATAAATGTTTAAATAATCCAAAATAAGGTAAAGCGAGTTCTGCTAAACTGTGAAAACTTTCTCACCGGCCAAGTGGCATGGCTTTTTTATTTTTTAAATTTTTGCCTTTCTTCATCATTTACAACCCTCATTTGTGCTAGTTGGTTTTGCTTTTAAAGAAACGCGATTTGTCTTTGCACTTGACTGATGACTCTATCCGAGAATTGTGTTCGAGAAACCATTGATGTATATATTTTAATTATTACATAATAATTAAAATATATATTTTATTTCCCATCTAGATGTAGTAGCTTAATCTTTACCTCGTCTCTTAAATACTGCAATTAGTTTGCTTAGTATTCATAATTGAATGGTTTTAACCTTTTTAAACCTCGACCCGTGGCTCAGTAGCAACGTGTGCGCTGGTGAGCATGAGGGCTGAGGCTCAATCCGCTTGCTTTGTGGTGGACTATGTTTCAAAAAATCGAGCAGGCTTGATGAAGTTTGGGATGTTCGGCATCTTGCCTCGCGAGTCGCATTACTCAGTGGGAGTTTTCCGAGTTTTTTCCCATACGATACACAAAATGCGGGGTAGTTCCCACTAAAAGTCCTCCCGGAAGGCACTGCCCTCCTTCTTCAGCGACACGGAGCCAAGACAGATTTCTACCTACGGGTGCTCTATCACACAACAGAAGCTGCCGCCCTTCCCTCCCTCCATGAGCAGATTACTCATGGGGTGTGTCCCACCCGCGCTGCAGGACACTGAGGATTAAACACAACAACACCCTTTCCAAGATAATCAATAAATATAATTTATTTTGCATCCCAGAAAACAGACTCCATAAACGTGTTGCCTTAGTTGTTTTTACCTTCTCCTGGGTTGGTTCATCAACCTCTGTCCATTGTTTTGTCTCTAGTTCATTTTCAGGAGTACCATAGTTATAAATCGATGTTGGGGTCATCACTGGGTTTCCGCTTTATATTCTCATTTGATATAATTTTTTGATAAATTTTTCCAAACGCGGCGCCTGCTTCGTGCTGAGTTTCTGCATGCACAAAATGTTATCTAAAATACTGCATGTTCTCTTGATATTTAAACAGTTTACGTTATCTTATCAGTTTTAATCTACGATCTTCCAGCACGATTTTATAGATCTCGGAAATAAAGCATCTTTAAATGGTGGTTTTATAGAGTAGGTTTTTAGGAAACTCCCAGAAAAAAAATATCCACAATTTGTACGCAATTGCCTATAATTCACACATAAAAAATGTAAGGTTTGCTAGCTTATAATTTGCTGATTATAGATAATAAATTATGATACTTTTTTTTTCTTTCTAATGCAGCTGGCAAACACTTAGACAGCTTGGTCTTGGATGCCTTAAGGCAAGAGCTGCACAGACGTACTCACTTTGCATTACCCAGGGGGGCGCGTGTAACTTGAAGATAAGCCACGGACGCGGAGTAACAATGCCCCCGCAACTCTGATACGATCCTGTTAGGACCTGGACCTACAGTTTAAAGTGGATTCCGAACCACTACAAACATCCATGGCACCGCCGGGACTCGAACCCGAAACCTGGGGTACAGAGCGCCAGAGCGCTAGCCACACGGCCATTCAGGCCCTGAAATTATGATACTTGGAGGGAGAAAAAACCTGTTTCAATCCTTTCTGTGAAGGCGAGAATCTTTATTAATTTTCAAATTACAGAATTTTAAAATTTGTACTGACTTTAAGATTATCTATATTTATAAAATAAAAATGTCATCCACTTTTCAGAAACATAGCGCATTAATTTAAAAATAAAAAACCAAAACAAATATTTCCTCTCCTCCCATAAAGTCTTCCACCGTTTTCCATTACCTGACGCCATCATTGTCCAATTTGTTAGCGTCCATCCCACCGCTTGCCCAACAGAGCGTCACGTTTCCGTGGCATACACGCCAGGTGTTTCTTGCCAAGGTAAGTGGATCAATACTTACTGTTGGGCCCTCTCCCCACCATGGAATTCGATATAGCACAGAGCGTGTTCAGTGTCCGACAGGAACAAAGAGAACGGATTCCCCCCTCCCTTTCTTTGTCTAACAGGACTATACCATCACCTGCAATTACGGAGAGGCCCCAAATGGGTTGGGGTGAATGGCGTGCTGGAAGTTTAAGGATGGCTCGGATGTTTTGTCTACCGTGCCGAGGAAAGAACAATTGGTGGGTTAGCGAATCTGTTGTTGTTTTTGGTGGATGTTTTAAGTGGCATTCTGATATTTTATGACTGAGAAAATCTGCGTTGAGAGGGTGTGTTTATATTTTTTATCTGCACTGCATATTAAAGTAGAGTAATTTTTATTTTTCATACAAAAAAAACAGAGTCGTCGGCAAATTTTATTTTCCAGATTTCAAAGAGTTTAGATCATTATTTCTAAAATAAAAATAATGTCTGTTGGGTCTAATTTTCTATGCCTTGCAGTGCGGGACGGACATCCACTCCCATGATACCCCTTTCCTTCCATCTACTCATAGAGGAAGGGAAAATAGCAGCTTCTGTTTTTGATGGAGTGCCCGTAGGTCGAAGTCTAACTTTCCATCATAATGCTGAAGAAGAACAGTGCCTTAAGGGAGGACGTTTTAGGGGGAACTATCCCGCATTTGCTTATCGTATGGAGGAAAACCCGGAAAACTCGCAGCAGGTAGTCCAACTAAAGAAGGAAGATGCTGAACCTCACAAGCGCCATCGAGTTTGTTCGCTTTTTGAAACAGTGCCTACAACAAAGCCACCAGCCGATTTAACCTCGCCTTAATGCTCACCAGCGTCGCATGTTACCATTGAGCCACGAGTCGGGCTGAAAATAACAGCTATTTGGTATAGAAAATTCTAACGTTTTAATACAGAATTCCTTGTTGTTTGAGTAGTTTCTGAATTATTATTTATTGAAATTTTAAAAAACAAGAACAAATTTATTTTTTTGGCATTACTAATGGTTGTCAGCCCGTAATTGTCATATAAGACGAGTCTCAAAGTCTTTTGTAAAATTGACAAGCATTACTTAAAAATTTTGTTCAATCTGTTCTATACTTTTTAATATTGAAAAAGAATATGTCACAAACTCTTGAAAAAAATATCGAATTTTTTTTTCTATTTTAATTATTTTTTTTTCTCTATTATCGATATCATTCTTTGAATGATAAATAATACATTCTACTTATGCAAAATAGAATAATATATTACCAAAACAAATTTTATATATTTTTTTTTTTTGGCTTAAAGATTCCATCACAAATATCCAAAAAATATTTTTAAAACAGAAAACTTAACGAAGTTAATTATTACGCTTGCAGTAAATTATTCCTGAAGAAATTTAAATCAACCTCTGTTTTAAACTGTTTGGATTTAATATACCACTGCAACCATTTTTGGTGAGCGGCCTCAAAGTGTTTAGAAAAAAACAAATGCAATCACTTGATGTCGGCTGTTAAAATTGTAGTTCAAGGTTTCACACTAGTTAAAAGAATGTCAATTTAAATGAATGAATGACGTCACAGTGTCCGCAGGGGTGGTCAGAACAGGATTCCTGTTCGTGTTACCAGCTTGCTAATCAAGCCCGGGCCATCTGATGTCAGACTTTTTTTAAGAAGCGCTAACTTTCCGCGGAATGAGAGCGTGGGATGATGGATCGAACAGGTTTGGATTCTTTTGGGAATAAAGGAGGGTCAAGTATTCGAAGAGGTAAAAATGCGGGGTGTCTGGCTGAGCCGAGATGAGGAGAAAGCGCTGCTGGCTTTGCATTAACGAGGTTTAGGCTTATAAAGTTTTATCTTTTTTTCTTTTCTTTTTCCATAATGAAATAGTTTGAGGAGTGTTTCAAAAAGAAATTCAGAGGTGGGGAGTCGAGCATTTTTGAAGGTGTCGGAGTCTGGAGTCGATTTTAAAAATATCCAACTCGCGATTCTTTTAAATGGTTTGAGGAGTTGTTTCAAAGTGAAATGCAGAAGTGAGGAGCTGAACAGTTTTGAAGGTGTTGGAGTCAGTTTCAAAAAACCCAAATAGCGACTCATTCATAAAAAATAATTTTTATTTTTTCAAAAATGAATAGGATTACTTCTAGGATTTAATGTTATATTTAAATATTAAAGACGCGATTCAATGTATCCTTCCGTAATACAACAAGACTGTTACTGCTTTGACACATACCAAGTAAGTGTTGAGAGACTTGGAGACTTTTCTCAGCACTGATGCTTTTAAAAAGTTATCTTCGATCAACATTGAAAGAAGATCTTATAGAAGCTATTCTGTTATTAAGAACAGTAAGATTTAATACATCACATACATAACGTCTTTGATTAAAATGCACCCTTTTATTTTGCTTGTCTTAAAGCTGTTCTCTAATACTCTGGTATCTGTTAATTTTGTACTTTTATTTTTATTTATATATTTGTTAACTTGTTTATCTCCCTCATCCCTATCTAGACACGAAAGCTTCAGTTTAACATCGTTTGTAGAGTTGCGAACTGGTTCCTTGATTAGGAAACCCAACATCTAATCTACAATAAGATTTAAAAAACAATTAATTTTAATTTAATATTCTTCGCTATTATATTAATTTAATTCGTTATTATATTATTTTATTTATTATTATAATCAATTAATATGCCTTTTTAATATTTAGTTCGATTTTTGTAGCATGCAAACGCTATTTGAATCTTTTTTTTTTTTAATTTTTATTTATCCCTTACAAACATTCGCTCACAAATATGTGTTGATCTAAACAGACTCGTGTATTTTTAATGTATTATTTAGCACAGTGGTTTTTCGAACTAGTCAATACCACCTTCCAGGGGCAGTGAGATGGTATACTAACAGAATTGTTAGTATAGGGTGCATTTATGGGGATGGAGGGGGGGTCGTTTAATAGAATAAGGGGCAGGTGAAGGCATAAAAAAGGAAGAGAAGAAAAAAAAAAATATCTAAAAGGAACGTAGGTTTTGTGTGATCACAAATTTAATAGAAAAACCAAACAGCAAATAATGAATTGCATTAATTTTAGAATACTGGTGATAAAAAAACAACAACTGATGATTAATTCCTGGATATTGCATATCCGTTGCAGTCGTTGCATTCAGAAACGATAAAATTCGATGATGATGGTGATAGCATGTGTAAATATCGCGCATTGACAGTCAAGATGTATGATATACGACACGCAAATGCAGGGGTGTTACCCCTAAAAGTTCGCCCGGAAGGAATTGCTCTTCATCGCAGTACGTACATAAGTGGAACACGGTGGCTATCAATATTCAACAAAATAAATAAAATAAAATACACTCATGTCCATAAATTAAGGATAATGAAGTTCAGGCAAAGAAAGAGACAGAAGCAAAACAAATTTGACTTATTTGTAAAGTCTATTTATTAAACAAAAGGTAAAGAGCAAAAAAGATGCTATATGTTTGACATAATTAATAAAAATTGCGATTTTTACTCCCTGGAGCAAATTTCAAAAAAGAAGCTATTTACAAAAAACAGTATAACATGGTTAGTATGATGGTTAATATGGAGTATGTCTCCCGGACGATGCAATACAGGCCTTACAACGGCTAGGCATGCTGAATATCAAATTATCAATCTGATCTTGGGGAATATTACACCACTCATCAAGCAATGCCCTCCGAAGCTCCGGTTGGCAGGTGGGAGGGGGCTGACGGGCTGCAATTCGGTGCAATATTTGACGGGCTGCAATATCCCACACATGCTCTATTGCATTCAAGTCCGGTGAGTATGCTGGCCAATCCATACGGGTGATATCCTAAAATTGAAGGCATTCGTGTACAATGTTTACAGGGTGAGGACGGGCGTTGTCATCCATAAACAGAAATTCAGCACCCATGGCGCCCCGAAACAAACGTACATGTTGTTCCAGAGTGACATCCCGATATATGTGGCCTGTCATCGTTACACTCTGAACATGCAGGTCAGTTTTGGAACCAAGAATAATTCCTCCCCAAACGAGCCATCCTGCACCACCGTAACGGTGCCCTTCAATGGTGTTCTCTTGGTGGTAACGGTACCTGGCGCTCTCCATGTGAAAGTCTGGCGAGAATCAGACTGCAAACTAAACCTGGACTATTCGGAAAACATCACACCAGACCACTGTTGCGGTGTCCACAATGCATGCTCTCTACTCCAGGTTAATCGCAGGCGACAGTGAGTTGCGGTAAGTGGAACACATCTGACAGGCCTACGAGCATATAGACCAATGTGCCCTAAGCGTCTGTACACGGTCTGCCTTGAAACTGTCGTACCGGTAGCTGAAGAGAGCTGACGAGACAGGTCTGATGCTGTGCTCCGTCTGTTTCTTTTGGCAGTAACTGCTAAATACCGGTCCTCATTCGGCGTTGTAACTCGGGGGCGACCTGTGCTGTAGCATCTACTCACATTACCATCATCTTGGAATCGTTGCCAAAGCCTGGAGATGACAGTCTGGGGGATTCCAAGTTCCTCGGATACTTCCAGCTGGGTACGTCCCCATTCCAGTCGTCCGATAATTCTACCACGTAAAAAATCATCCAAATGCTTCCTTTGTGCCATAACTATGCGGTTATTGCACTGAAAGGCTTTTAAAGCGCTTGTGAACAATTTTACTTCTTTACCACCATTCCTTATATACCCCTCTCTTACACTGTCGTCATTGTGACGTACTATCCGCACCCTCTGGTGGTTTCCTGTAATTTGCATATTCTTCTTCAAGATGTGTGAGATAATTCTACAAGTGAAATTTTTATTTTAGAGTTCAATTTCTGTGTGATTCTGAATTATCCTTAATTTATGGACATGAGTGTAGTACGTAATATTCCCTAGAGCAATTTTTGTACTACGAAAAAAGCAACGGAAGCAAATTATTCCGTCCCACTTTTATGAAACGTTAATTCTAGTTTCATTCACCCCAAGGCAATTGTTTGCGGAAACACAATTCATTGTCATTCTAAGCGCAACTTGTACGGTAAACTATTAGGGAACTGTAAAACGACTGCGCATCGTTTCAATTATGACAAATGATGCTTATCGAGGAAGTCTTCTGTCGGGTAACATTGCTCTAACAATAATGCAAACTTTTCCGCCAGCTTGTTTGTAAGCACCGAGACGTCATCCCGAATGGGATATAAATAACAGCTCAGCTGGTTTTCCGTAGTTTGTGTGTCTGTAAAGAATTGAAAAGTCAGATTTTGTAAGGATCGTCTAGTGTAAAAAAAAGCAATTTTACTTAATATATTTGTATATAAATATTAGTTGCGCATTTATTCTAATACGTGACTAGAAATACAATAATTTCCGTCAGATTTTTACCATTTACTTTATACTCAAGGATATACGACACGCCTCAATTTTACTTTAAAAATCTATCTATATTTTTAATAAAGAGTTTTCAAATTTCGATGGAAGAATTAACCATGAACATGATCCAGGATTTAGTTTAATTTAAAAAAAAAATTAACGTTTCAATGTTAAAAAATATTTTATTTATATAAAAAATATAATAAATGCCTGAATGACCGCGTGTCTAGCGCTCGGTGTCACAGGTTTCGGGTTCGAGTCCCGGCCGTGCCATGGATGTTTGTAGTGGTTCTGAATCCACTTTAAACCGTAGGTCCCGGTCTAATATGACTGTAGGGCGTAGGGCTGATTACTCTACCCCGTATTAACAAAACGTCTCCTGTCTCGAAATCTGCCCGTAGGCAGACGGCCTTGGTCCATCATGGGGCTGTTGCGCCACTGAGGATGATGATGATTTTGTCTATTTTATTCCTCTATTATGAGACTTCTCCAAGAGTAAATTCCACATTGACTACTTGACATAAAACTTGAATTAAATAATAGGATATTTAATGTTTTTATAGAGTAAGAAACCAATTCAAATCAATACTTATTAATTCTAAAACAAAAATTCACTTATACCAGACCTTCATCAGGCCCATCGTTTTGTATGGTAGCGAGTGCTAACCATTCAATAAATCCGAAAAATATAGGCTGTTAATATTTGAAAGAAAAATACTTCGAAACATTTTTGGCGGTGTTAGACAAAATGGTGTCTACAGAATACAATACAACCATGAAATTTACAAAAAATTCAAAGAACCTGATATTGTAAAAGTTATTAAAGCAAGCCGTTTAAATGGCTGGGGCACATTTTCAGACATAACGACTGAAACCGAACTAAAAAAGCTACTTTTCCAACTACTGAAGGCACCCTAGAAGAGGAAGGCCCTCCCACCAGATGGGTTGATTCAGTCGAAAGAGATCTAAAGAGTCTGGGAGTCAACAGATGGCGATCTATTGCCCCGGACAGTCAGAGGGAGGCAGCTCATGGAGACTTTATTTGTAGGCTAAAGTGCTGACAAAGAAGATTATGAGACTTTTCTAGCTGTTCCCGTTTTAATTTTTGGAAAACATTTGTTACAATAACTTTAATTTTTTTATCTGTGCATTGTGAGTGGTTCGGAATCCACGTTAAACTGTAGGTTCCGGTCTAATTAACCTAAGGTGTGGACAAAATGACCGCAGAGCGACAAGCCAAACATTTTTTTTATTAAATTTAAACCTATGAATTTAAAACGATAGAAAATAATAAAAAGTCGAAAAAAAAATTTTTGAAAACTATCAGCAGTAAGAAACGTAAATAATAAACATTCAGAGGATCTGATGGCCGAGTGACTAGTGCTCGGTGCCACAGATTTCGGGTTCGAGTCCCGGCGGTGCCATGGATAATTGTAGTGGTTTGGAATCCCCTTTAAACCATAGTCTAATGGGACTGTAGAACGTTGGGCGTAAGGCTGACAACCTTACCTTTTAAAAAGAAACCCTCTCATGTCTCGAAATCTGCTAGTAGGCAGACGGCCTTGGTCTACCATGGGATTGTTGCATTAATGAAGAAGACATTCAGAGACAAGCGGATGGTTAAATAAAATGCAATTTTTTTCAATTCTTCTATTTAGGGTTATTATTCTAAATGTAAAAGATAACCATGCAAGCACGTTATTCATTATTAACATTGTGATATAAAATAGGAACAAAATGATAAAATATAGAAAAAAAGAGCTGGAAAATTAACTAAATTCATCATAAGTAGTTGAATAATATTAAGCATTCTATTCAATGCCCTTTTTTGAAATCATAAAGTTGCGTTGTTCTGGTGAACATTTTCTGCGGAAGGATTATTCTTGTATAAATAGTTCAGTTGTAACGCAACTCAGTTGCTTCTGGGTATAAGAAGATCAGATCCTCAGTCAAAATCGTGTTATACATGATGTCCATCTACTTATCTTTTATATACATATTTCTACGATGTTTATCACCAAAATAATCGTGCTGTCCTGGATACGGGATCCCTATCTATGTAATTGTTTTTTATTTCTATGTTTCTATGATATTTATCACCGAAACCGTGTTCCGCTTTGAAATTGCGATAGTGTATCTAGAAACAATCACATTTGTTTCTAGAATAATGTATTAAAATGAACAAAATTATTCTGATCAACACTTATTTGTGAGCAAACATTTTCAGTATAAGAAATCAATAGCTAAAAACTATTTGACTAATCGCTTCTGCCTTTACAAAAATCGAACCAAATACTAAAACTTTTACTAATATTTTTCTTCTTCAATAGCGCGATAGCCTCATATTGAACTAAGACCTTCTGTCTACTAGCAGGTTCCGAAGCATTAGATGTTTTTTTTTTTTTTTTTTTTCCTTTTTATAGGATAGGGTTGTCGGCCCTACGCCCAACTCTACAGTCATATTAGACCTGAACCTACGGTTTAAAGTGGATTCCGAACCACTACAAACATCCATGGCACCGCCAAGACTCGAACCCGAAACCTGTGGTGCCGAGATGCAGAGCGCTAACTAATATCGTTAGCCAATACTAATACGTTTTGTATTATCACGCGTCAAATTCTTTATTTTTGTATCATATTGCATTATGTATATATTTTATATAAAGGATTAATATATATATATATCTGATAATTTTCGAGTGTTTCTGTGTATGCGGTTCAGTGATCAGATCACAATGAATATATGTGGTCCTTGAATAAGTCATACATATGTAGGATTTGTTTGTGTGGAAATTAGCAGGCGGCGACACATACGGTTGCTTGTCTTTGACAGAGCCTGTTTACAATGTGGGGGAGTATTCAACTTTGAACTCTGACCCCACGAGAAGGGGACAGGTCCCCGTGGATGAGAAAAGAAAGCCCCACAGATGGGCGCGAAAGAGAACGCTGGCAGGAGCGATTGGATAGGCTGCGTCAAGCAGCAAGAGAATATGTTTATCCTTCCCTTTAATTATTTGTTAATGTAAATATCGTTGTACATATAACCGTGCTTAATTAAATGTTGTTGTTGAGAGAAAAACAACGTTTTGTTAATGTGTTTTGAAATACACCCCTAGACGCCCACTTCAAGAGTTCCAGCCTTTTGTTAGACTGGTAGAGAAGTCTAACAAAACTGTAGGTTCGACCGGGATGCATCTTTTGCAAGCGGCTAAACCCTACATATATATATATATATATATATACGGTCCACTGTTTAATCATAATAAATATCTGTGACCCATGACCTTAATTAGCCCATTTTTTTAATTGAAACCCTGCTTAAAGAACTTACTTAAGTTTCCCCCATCAAATAAATTTTTGAAATTATTCAGTTTGAGTAACAATTTCATTTTATTCACACATTTGATTATTTTTGTTAACACAGCGAAAATATATAATTCGGCAATTTGCTCCCAGAAATCTATTTTAATAGCATTTTGTTTTCAGTCTTCAAAAATATAAAAGTTTCCAATAGAATTAAATAAAGTTAATGAACTTGGAATGAATGAATATGAGATCATTGCCCTAGCATCTGAAAACGCAAGTTTTTCTTTAATTCAAAATCATTTAAAATTAGGAACAATTTAAAACTCATTTAGATATTTATTTTCTCGAATAAGTAATAATAAGCTTTCAACTTGAAAGAAAAACTCGTTTTCTTCAGTTCAATAATCTCACATATTATAACAATGGATGTTTTTCCAAGATCATAAAAAAAAAAAAAAAAGTATTCAAGAGTTTTATACAATTTCTATTCAATAAAATAATTAATTTATTTTAAATTTAAAAACAATAACAGTATGTGAAATTGTTCAAAAAATATTTTGAGATAATGCTGTTGAATTAGAATAAAATAATAATTTTGAGGGAGGATTATTCTTCATCATTGCAATGAGAGCTGTCACACAATCCAAGCAACTCAATATTTGATTGGTCCACATCGAATTGTTGGGTCATCTGCCCTTCACCCCTGATCTGGCACCCAGTGATCCCACAGTAAATGTTTTTTTCTTTCAACGCACATTTATAACAGCGTATATATTAACAATTATAACAAGCAAACGATTCATCCGTTTTCCATATTTCAACATTGTATCTACAAAAAGGAAAGGAAGAACAATGCATTCATGGAAATTTTCTAAAAGGGAACTGGCCCAAGTCAGCGGGGATATTTTTTCCTTATTTCCTTCACAAACAAAGTTGGAGAACAGCTCGTGTACAAGTGGCAATGTGCGAGCATTAGGGATGAGGTTCAGTCCTCTGGTGGCTTTGTTGTAGACACTGTTTCAAAAAACGAAGTGACTCGATGGTGTTTGAGTTGCTCAGCATCTTGTCTCTTTAGTCAGTCTTGCCCGTGGGAGTTTTTCAGGTTTTCTCCCATATAATAATCAAATGTGGGGTAGTTTCCTTTAAAAAGTCCTAACCTGAAGGTCCTATTTTTTAGGAAGGCACTTCCCTCCTTTTTCAGCTACTTGAAGTCAAATCAGACTTCTACCTACGGATGTTCGGTCACAATAGAAATTGTCCCCTTTCCCTCCATCCAAGAGTAGACTACTCATGGGGTGTCCGTCCTATACTGCAGGACACTAAGGATTAGACACAACAATACAACTTAGAGTAATGCTAAAGAACTTACAATTCCAAAACCCACATGCATGTATTCAACCCCTGGTCATTCCATAGATCCGTCTGCTCTTCTTAATATAGAATGTATTATCCAATATTTTATTTTTTAATATATCCAATTTGTAAACTCATAAAAAAAAAGATTTTTTTTAATGTGCATGTGTGTCTATATTGATATATAAAAACGGATGAATTTGTATGTATATAGTCCATCATAACTTAAAAATTGTAGCACTTATCGACCTAATTTTTGCACTTAGTTCACCATTTTTTTTATTTGGTGTGTAGTCGAAAATCTAGGAAAAACAGTCACTCGTTATTTTTGTTATGGTTTCTTAACACTTGGCCAATAGCAACCTTTTTAACAAATCTGTGAACCCGTGTGTTCTCATGGATGGAGGGAAAGGGGGCGGGGCAGCTTATGTTGTGATGGAGCATCCGTAGGTGGAAGTCTGAATTGACTCCGCGTTGCTGAAGAAAGAGGGCAGTGCCTTGCGGGAGGAGTTTTAGGAGAAACTGTCATGCATTTGCGTATCCTATAAGAGGAAGAACCCCGGAAAACTCCCACCAGGTTGTCTGACCAACAAGGCAAGATACTGAACAACACAAACACCATCGGGTCTCCTCGTTTTTTGAAACAGTGTCTACAACAAAGTTGACAGCGAACATGAACCTCAGCCCGAATGCTCACCAGCGGCGCACGTTGCCACTGAACTACGAGTCGGGCACTCTTTATTTTTTAATCAAACAAAAAAATCTTATTTCGTGACTGGTGCCATACGGTAGCGATGTTCCTGTTGTCTTTAATTTTTTATTTGTCTTTAGAAGTTTTCTATAAATTAAAATGGTTTATTTTTTAAGTTATGCGATCGTGTTCTGTCGATTATGTCAGGCTTATCCATAGGTTACTTTCCAAATTCTTTTTATTTATAAATAGTTATTCAGAATAACTTAACTAGAAATGTTTCTTTGTATCTGTAGCCGGATCAATTTTGCTAATTGCTTTTATAGATATCAATAATTAAAACGAGCAATATCTGAAAATTTTTATTAATACCACTATCTATTCCAGGGGTGACCAACCAGCGGCCTGCCTTGAACATTTTTTTGGCCAGTGAGATTTTTTCACACTTTTACAAAATATATTTATTTTATAATGGCTAAAGTAATGAAAGTAGTATAAAAAAATGCATTATGTGTGCACCCAAATATTAAAAAAAAAAAATTAACTTTGAATTTAAAATAATATTCTTGCACTAACGAATATCGCTCTAGTAAAATAAATATTTTTTAATGATTTCATTTTTTTTAAATTTCATTTATATTTATATATTTTTTATATTTCATTTTTAGTGTTATATATTTCTTTACAATGTGCGTTTAGTATCATTATTATTATATTATCTATGTTTACATGTAAGAATAATAGTAAACACAATAATAACAACTCATTATGTTTCAATTTTTCATTCCAACAAAAATGTCAATAGTGTCTAATATCATCATCATCATTATTGGAGCAACAGCCCAGTGTGGGCCAAGGCCATCTACCTACTGGTAGATTTCGAGACGAGAGATGTTTTTTTTTTTTTTTTTTTTACTTGGTAGGGTTGTCTGCCCTACGCCCAACAGTCATACAAGACCGGGACCTACGGCTTAAAGTGGATTCCGAACCACTACAAATATCCATGTCACCGCCGGGACTCGAACCTGAAACCTGTGGTGCCGGGAGCCAACCACTCGACCATTCAGGCCCCCTAAATCTAATATAGGAATACAAAATTTTACATGCGGCCCGCGGAGTTATGATGCATTTTTAAAGTGGCCCGCAACATCATTTGAGTTGGCCATCCCTGATCTATTCTTATTATATGTACATGAATGTGAAAGTTTGAATGGCAAAATATACCATTAAAAAAAAAAAAAGTTATTTGTCTAGATTTTTTGCTACAATTTTCGAATTGTGCAAACACTTCTATTGACATGAATGTCACTACTACAGATAAACTCCAAACTCCTTAAACTCTCTACAAAGACAGCTGTTTGTTTGTGCATCCGCCTTTTCATCTGCTTTATCTACTCTTCCATTCAAGCATTCGGTTTCTCTCGGTAATCTTACTCGTTGCAGCCGCCATTACCTCTGTGGCTCACGGCATGAAGGGATAAAATAAAAGGCCGAAAATAAATTCTTTTTATCACCTGCCACGGCTGTAGAACACGCCTAGCAACCGTGCTATTCCCTTCCGTTCCAGATTCGTGCCTGAATGAAAACTGGGGAGGGTTCGAATGAGATGAAACGAAAATAAAACTGGTGATGTAGGTAATTTATTACAGTCCCCCAGTGTGTAAGTACCACACGCTAGGCTCTGTTAAGTCGTGTTTGTTTAACTGGCGAAAGACTTCATTTGGCTTCTTTTTCATCTGGAATCTCTTTTTATTTATTATTATTATTTATTATTGTAATTCAATCTACTTTTAGAATAGAATGGTGATAACTGCTCATTAAACATCCAAATGGGCATTCCACAAACTCGAAAGCTACTTATCATGCTAGTAAATAACGTTAAAAAAAAAGGTAAATAACGTAATACAGCAATACCTCGAAATAACTCTCTTGGTGGGTCAGACGAAAATCGTTTAAATCGACGGGCAACTCAGCGTAAAAATATAAACAAGCACAAAACAATGCATATAAATATATGCAAATTTTGTTTAACTGGAATCAAGAACTAAAAAAAAACCGTAATTTACAAGAACAATAATTAAAAAAAAAAAAAAATTCTAATCAGATTTACGAGTCACCTATAAAATTTAGAATTTAACATAAGAATAAAACGCAGAACAACAATAAAAAAAGGACTATAGAATTCCAAACGATTTTCTTTCGAAATTCGTTTCGAATTCGAAAATTCTTTTCGCTTTAAAATAAAATTGTTCTTTACTTTCACCAGACGATCTTTTTAAAAACAATTTTATGTTAATTTTTCTTCTGAATTAAATTTTTTACTAAATCCTTTAATAATTACTCAATTATTTTGTAAATAAATATTATGCATAAAAAAAGCTTGTGTAAGAAATAAAAAAAAAACAATAAAACTCTTAAAGAAATGTAAACAAAATTGAAAATGATCAAGCATACGAAGAACCCCGCTCTCCAAAACAATACCCATATAATTGTTCTTCATACTATCAAGCTCCATAATTTTCCTCCCACAAAAATATTCCACAATTATTTTGAAGACAGAAAATAGTAAATTATACACGTTTTAATTTTTTTTATTTTAAAATTAAACAAATTTTCATTATCTTTATAGTTACATGAATATAAATATATAACTTGAATAGTATAAAATCACTCTGGATATTTAAATTTAATACTTTCAGTAAAACTTATGAAATTATTCAATCTTATCTAGCACAAAACGATTTAAGTAAATGTCTTTTGTAACATTTGTTAAACAACTCAGATATAACGTTCGCTTTAATTTATAGCGGGCGTTCAGTACAGGTTGTCAGTTCTCCCAAGAGTACGCCCACTCAACGTTATCGTATTAAAAAAAATCAAGATAGATGTCCTGGAGAGGGAGATACGAAGTTAAATTTGTCTCTGACGTCACACGTCAAATCGTGCTCTGCAAGGGAGAACTAAGGACAGTAAAAATGGAATCAGTGCGCATGACATTCAATCTGTCATTGAAATCGAAACTAAATGGATTTCATTTTTGGATTCAAATTTTCATAAAACTTTTTAAAATAAGAAAAAATAAAGAATTATTTTGCACGTTTGCGCTGGTTAAAAGTTTTTATAAATTTATCTCTATCCAATGTTCGGTTAGTTTCGAAACGCTTTTCAAGCATGCGCAGTAACACAGCTTTTACTGTAACAAATCGTCACCACTACTTTGATGATAAAGGTGTGGCCAAACATATCCACGTTTTGTAAAATGGGTGTGGCTTAATCAAAACTATCTTAAAGTTTTTCAAAAATTAATTAAGAACTTGAGCGAAATAAACTTTAGTGGTATCCTTCCAGTACATTTTGGCACTACTTTATCACGGTTTATATTTTATATACTTGAAATACTTACAGAATTTCGAAATCTTCCGCCTTACACCCGCCGTCTTTTAGTTTGATTTTCGACTCTTTCATTGGTCGAAAGACTATTTCCGGTTTCATGCGCATACCGGTATTTGGCGCTCCGTGCAGTTTCTCAATGCAACATTTGTAGTCGTCTGCAGACAGCCGCCTTGTGTGTTTGTGTGTAAACTTCGCTTTCTCGTAAGGATTATTTTGTGTGTACCCTCATCGACCGATGGCTACAAAAATGAGTCGACGGACTCTAAATATTTCTCAAGAAGTTCGGAGTCCCAGCCCTCAAGTGGGTTCAAGCAGTTCGGATAGACGTAGATCTAATTTGAGTCCCACACGTATCACGAGAATTCAAGAAAAAGCCGATTTGCAAAATTTGAATGACAGACTTGCCATTTATATAGACACAGTCCGAAATTTAGAACAGGAAAATAGTCGTTTGAGTACCCTGATTCGGACCACGCAAGAAACAACCACCAAGGAGGTTACTAATGTGAAGAATTGTTATGAAAAAGAATTGGGTGAAGTGCGAAAAGTGTTGGATATCACAGCTAAAGAGAAAGCGAAACTGCAACTTGAAGCTGATAAGTGGAAAAATGAAGCTGATGATTTACGTATTAAGTAAGATGCTGTAGATATTTATAATTCTTTTGATACAATTAAATTCTGTAAATTTCTGATGAGTACCTAACCTGTAAAATGTATATTAAATTATACTCATTTCCTTCCTTAAAAAGTAGGATTACTTAAAATTAAAAAATATATATATTTTATGCATTTTTTTAAAATAAAAGTATAAACTTAAATTAATTTCAGTTCATTTAATATGCACCATGTAATTAATCCCTCCATATTTGGTAGCTTATTAAGAAAAGATGTGACCCATTTACCAATGGGTCACAAATATTATCATGCTAGATAGTCTCATCTTTGAGACTATCTATCATGAAAAAAAAAAAAATAACAAAAACATTCATAGGAAGAAATAGTATTTGATTTTTTTTTAATAATATCAACTAATTAAGACTTTGCTTAATGTAATCAATTTTTCTTGAAATTATTTTTAAAATGTGTTCATTGTTTTTATATATATAATGTAATAGAATTTTTTCCAGTTTTTTGTATTATTATTATTATTTGCTAGAATAGCACAATAAATGCAATAATTTTAATGAGAACTAATTTGATTCTGTTTATATAAGAAGTTGATAATAATTGTAAAGTTTTAATTGCTATTGCTATGTATATTTTTATGTATTCTACAATTTTTTATTGAACATTGATATGATAAAAAAATTTTATTTAATTCCAAAATATATTTTTTAAATTTTCACCGAATATTTTAATGCATATAAAAAATGTGATAAAATATTCAAAAATTTTGAAAGCTAAATTTATGAAAAACAAAAATATAAAATTGTACATGAAACATTTCAAAGGATATAGATTTGTTTAATATTACATACTTATTATTAAACTTAACAAGTGATTGTTCTCCATCTGAAAATTTTAATCTTGTGGCTGTTGAATTTATTAAAAAATTATTCTTAAATTTACATTCATTTACACATGTTGCTTTCATTACATATTTTAGAGATATTAATGTTATTTAAAACACAGATAAAATTTTAATTTATGTTATGAATTCTGTAATTTTTTTATGTTTGATATTCTACATTTTTATTTAAATTATGACATTCATATGTAATGTTTATTTATATATATAAAGGTTGCTAGCATTTCTAATCGAATTTAATTCATATAAGGAAGTTTTAAAGCTAAGGATATCTATTAACAAGATCAGTATACATAGTTACTTGTTGTGCTAAATAAATAATAATAATATTAAATATTAAATGAATAAATATTACAGTATTAAGTAAGATATATATAACTATCTATACAATATTTAAACTATATCTATATATATGATTTATCAATATTAAGTTTTAACTTTCAGATTTTATGCATGTTTGTTTTAATTGTAAGATATTATAATTAAATTTTAGTACATTGATTATTTAATCTTTTCATTTTTTAAAAATAAATCTAATGTAATTATCATTTTTTCTTAACTAATTGTATTTTTTTACATATTTTATTATTTATTCTTCATAATATATTTTGAAATTCATTTTATTTTCATATTGATTTACACATATTATCTTTAATATTAGATTTAATTTTGAAAGTATTGTTCTTATTTGAAAGGTTATGTTTATCTCCGTACTGAAATGTTAAATTATATTTCTCTGCCTCTTTCAGATTAATGAAAAAAGAAAAAGAATTAGCTATTGCTGAAAAACAAGTGAAAACTACTGATATTTTAAACCAAGATCTTCAGAAAAGAGTTTCACATCTTAGTGCTGAAAACAGAAGATTGGAAAACCAATTAAGGGTACCAATTTTTTTTTTAAATTCTTCATTTTGGATTTTATTTTTTGTTCCTAATATATTTATTTATATATTTCCATTATTCTTTATGATTTTAGGATGCGTTGGCTGATAATGATGATCTATCTAAACAATTGTCCAATTTGAAGAAAAAATTAGATGAAGAAACTCTGTCTAGAGTGGATTTAGAAAACAGGTTACAAAGTGCTAAAGAAGAGTTGTCTTTTAAAGAATCTATTTACCAGCGTGTGAGTAAAAGATTGTTTTTCTATTTAAATAATGCTTCTCTTGCAATTTTGATAGTGGTATTATTTATATATATATAGATATATTTATATTATGGATATAGGTTCATTTATTAAATTAAACATTTTTAACTAAGTTTTTCATTTCATATTTTTTGTTAATAAAATACTGTTTTAGTAATGTGTAATTCATAATTATGTAACTTTTTTTTTTTTTTTTTAGATAACTATTTAAACATGTGTGAAAAATCAGAATTAATGAGGCATTAATTTTTTCTCCTTGTGACTTATTGACATTTAATTGCTTCTATATTTAGAAAACAGTGTGGATCTTAAGAAATGTTATGACAAACAGTCTTTATTAATAAATTAAAAATATAGTACAGCTGTTTTATAGTGTAAATAGCCTTAAAAGTTGTGTTCCAATAGTCTCAATACTTTTAAGAATGATCTAACTAAAGAATTAATCATTTAGACCAACCACTGTATGTAATATTTTAAAGGTTTGCATTGCATTTATAGGAATCATCTCTCTCTCTCTGTGTGTGTGTGTATGCACACACATTTATAAATAAATTTATACATAAACAACATTTATAAATAAATTTCTCTCTCTGTGTGTGCATATATATATAAATTTATTTATAAATGTTCTGCAGAAGAATCAATATTGTGAGCATTTTTTATATATATATATATATATTACTGTTAACAATGAGTTTAGTTTTTAAAGTAAATTAAATGCATTTATAATAATGCTTTTTCAAATAAATATAAACTCAACGATAACAATTATTCAATTTTTTGATTCAATGATATTTATTTTTTTTACTTATAACCTATTTAATGCTAAATGTTAATAATAATTTAAATGATAATAAATAAAACAAATTCAGTTAAATTTATGTATCTAAATATGTTTTAATTTTATTATCATCTACTGCTCAATTGATTTAAATGTGGAAAAACTGAGGAAAAGAATATTAATACTTTGTAAAAATTACATATTTACAATTTTAAAATTTCCGTCACATTTTGCATAAATATTTTTCTAGCTTGTATCTCTAACAGATCTCCATAATGAATTACTTTCTTAGAAATGGTTTTAAATTTCCATTTTTGTTTTAATTTTGGCAGGAAATTACTGAAACAAAGCATTTAAAAGAAACGGAAATAACCGAGTTGAATAATCAGTTAGCAGAAAATTATGAGCAAAAGTTAGCTGATAGTCTACTTGAATTAAGGGAACAGTATGAAACACAACTACGAATGAACAAAGATGACATAGAAACGATATATGAAACAAAGGTAACTTATTTTTTGTGTTCTCGGTATTCTATCTTCCCTTGTTAATTTTTATTACTATTTAAAAGTTAATTGGAATTAATTAAATTTTGTAATTTCTTCCAGTAAACTTATATTTACATCTATATTTATCTCTCTCTGTGTGTGTGTGTGTATGTAATTAAAATTATTCTAATGAAGATGACAATCTACATGATTCTAAAATCTATCACAATTTAGTATTTTTTGATAATTTCAAGTAAAGATATCTACTTTATTTCTTGTAAATTCCATTTTTTTTTTCTACTGGGAAGTATAAAATTTCTTACCTTTAAAATTTTTATTAACTGAAGGTTTATTTTCTGAAGTATTTATCATTATCTATTGATATTTGTGTGCATATGCTACATAATCTATGCATTATATACTAAGAAAAACCTATAAATGTCTTGGTGTAGTGTGTAGGCCAATGCATACAATGTGTGCCATTCTTTTGTCCTGAAAGTGTAAATAAAAATTAAATATTAAGAAAAATTTAAAAGAGGAAGATAATGGATGTAATTTCAAGTGTTACAATGCAATAGATTTTGTTTAAAGTGAGATATTTATTGGGAATGTGGATAATGAAACATGCAGTCACTTTTTTTTTTTTTGTAAAAGGAAACAAGATTTGAAATACATTATAAGTTGATGCCTATAAATAAATAAAGACAGTTACAAATGATTGATGGTTTTTGGAATGCTAAACTAATAAATGGCAGCTAATATTTTCAACTCTAGCAAATATCAAGATTACAAATAGTTGAAAAAAATGTTTATAATTTGCTGCTTTTAAAATAAAAGCTCAAAATTTGGAAAAAGTATGAATTAGGTTTTTTAACCCTTATTTGCTATTTTTTTCCATGAAGTATGTTTGGTAAATATTTCTTTGTTTTCATTAAAGTTTTTTCTTGCTCTCTGGATAACATAGAATAATATTAAATGTTATTAAATAAAATTAATTTATCGTATTCTTTCTTATTTCTGTCATATTTAATACTTAATATATTTTTATATTTATCAATATTTTTGTCTAATCTTATAAAAATTTAATATTGGCAACAATGATTGTTCTTTAAACTGTTGCAAATAAAAATTGGGTCATATAAAATAATAGTATTCATCATTTAAATTTTCTTAGATTGCTGATTTGCAAAAGAAGCTTGATCGAAATGCAGATTTCTCCAATTCATATAGAGAGGAACTTCGTACTTTGAAGAGTAAAGTAGATAACCTTAGCTCAAGGAACTCAACTTTAGAATCCTCTGTGAGTTGAAATTTATATAATAAATGTAATCTTATTAAAAAATTGAATTTGTTTATATTTTGTTAAAAATGTTTATATTTCTGTGCAGAAATTATTTTTTACATAATTTTATCATTTAAATAAGCTTTAACATGTTTTGTATTTTATTATATTTATTTTCTTTTTTTAAAGAATACTTCCTTACTGAACCGAATTAAAGATCTGGAAAAAATGTTGGAGCAAGAAAGAGAATGGCACAATGATGCATTGAATGCAAAGGAAGAAGAGTTGCGCACTCTCAGAAATGAAATGGAGCAACAATTGGCTGAATACCGTGAATTGTTGGATATCAAAGTTGCATTGGATATGGAAATAGCAGCATATAGGAAACTTCTCGAAGGGGAAGAAATTCGGTATTAATACTACTTTAGCTATTTTAGTTTTTTTAATTTATTTCATCAGTTATTTTTGTACAATTTTATGTGTGCATTTATTGATATGCTGCCTCAATTTTAGATGTATATTTGTTGAATATAAATTACTTTAGTTGTAATAATGTATACAATGACTGTAAATAATTCATCTAAACTTAATATTTTCTCAATTAAATTATCCAGTACTTCAGGTAACCCTGTACAAAATTATGTGAATTATATATATTTTCTATATTTATTTGAATTGAAAGTGTTTTATTATGTATAATATACACAGTCCAGTCACATTAATGTGACCACCTGTCAAAAGCCAGAATATACACTCTTGTATATTCTGGCTTTGTGTGGAGTGTGGTATTAAGTGGAATTCTTTATATACACTCCACTACAATGTGCTGCCACCTGCCTTTTGTGATGGGTTATTTCATGTTGACGTTGAAAGTAGGTTGTGGTCACATTAATGTGACTGGACTGTGTATATATATGAGAAAAATAATTACTGTAAAGTACAAAACAGTATTTAAAAAAAACATTCAGAATTTTTATTGCTTCTTCAAAATTGATCATTGGTCCATTATTTCTTTTAATACCCTAAACTTTTGATTTTATTTATCAAGGTTTTTTTAAAAAAAAATATTGTTGATGTCCTCCCTTTTCAAATTATTGTATTTTTGGTTCAATTTCTTAAATATTTGTGGGATTATTTAACAATTACATTGCTATTTACTATTACACTTATGACATTATTATTTAACAATTCATAAATGCTATTAATACAATATAAATTAATATTTTTTTTATTTATCGCCGCTAATGAATTTTTTATATTAGTTTTTATTAAAAGGCAGTTCCTATAAGGATTTATTGAATAAATTGTTTTAATATTAAATTTCTTCATATATCAACATTTTATCTATTTTCTTTAGTAGTCCTGTTGAACAAAACTATCTCCAGCCTAAATACTGCTGTTGCAATTTTAAACAGCAAAAAGAAAACACATTGATATAATCTATCGATGATTTATACTTGTACAACTGCTATCTTTGATATTCGTTGTGCCTTTCAAATTCCATTTTTAGAAGAGTATGGACCTAATAGTATTTTTTATATTAAATTAATAAATATATATGTATTATATATAAGGTTAAATCTTGTAAAAAATAGATGCCTGAAAATGCAATAAAAAAAATTCTGGAGAAATTCAATAGAAATAACCAAGCAAATAAAGATAAAACAAACAAACAAATTGAAAGAATGAATTTAAAAAACTATTAAGGAACTTCTATAATGATTTATTTAAATGAAAAACTAATAATTTTGTAATATTTAATTTACTGTTATAAATAAAATCTTGAAGCTTTTATCTTGTGATATAAATCATCCTTCATCTTTGGATGAAATGTTTTCTTATATGGTATATTTCAAAAATTCAATTTTTCTGATATTAATGGGGGGGGAAATGTATGGATACATTGTTCTTGGGGATCCATAATCTACACTGACAAGTGGTTTTTTTTTATGTACAATCCACATTATATGACCAAAACATTATTGAAAGTTGAAATAAATATTTGAATTCTAAATATCAAATATTTAATATAAGTGAATTATTTTTTATTTGTTTTGGCTTAAATAAATTAGTTTCAGATTTTAAAATTGCATGCATGTTTAAAGTATCTTTTTACGTGGATTTACCTATTCTTCATGTAGGAATTTTGATACATTTTATTAAATTATTTTAGTCTGAACATCAGCCCTTCCAGTTCTCGTGCTAGCAGTCCTCTACCTACCAGATCAACACCTGTCCGATCTCACAAACGCAGGCGCATACTTACGGATTCTGAAAGAACTAGCTCTGGTGTTCAAAGTTCTGCTAAATCTTCAGGAGATATAGATGTTGCTGACCATGATATGCTGGGAAAATTTGTCAAGATTCATAACAAAGGAAAACAAGTGAGTAGATTTCAAACTAACATTTGTCTCCTCTGTCTTCCAGAAATGTGAAATTACTTATTTTTCATGAAGTCTTTTGATCATATAGTTCTATTTCTATTTGAAGATATTTCAGTATCTATTGCAAAAGAATTCAGTGTTTTACTTCTTTCCTAATTACTTCAGATTTCTTTCCATCAAATTTGTTTTGCCATGTATAAATTTGATGACACCTAAAATTTGTACCGATTGTTGTTACATATTTTAATTAACACAACGAAATTATAAATAGTTTTATGTCACTCCTTTAAAGGTTGACAGTACTAGCTGAAATGTAAGGCAATTTATAAATGCAGAGCTACATAAAATTCTATTGGATTACTGCATTGTCTTTGGATGTGATAATGCAAATGTGACAACTGGAAGAAAAACAGCATGGCAACTGTTCCATTAGACCAAAATGAAAGTATTTTTTAATGGGATGTGTTTGCCATTTAATTGATTTAGAAACAGGTAAAGGAATTAAATTCCCTGCCTGTTGGCATTGATGATCTGTGTTTTTATTACATAAAAAAAAACTGGAAAACATCTAAAAAAATAGGTAGTGAAAATTCAAAACATTTTAAAACAGGGAGACTAGATGGTTGTCTATGGGAAGGTATTTAAATAGATTCTTAAATGTGCGGGATGTTTTTAATATTTTTTACAAAGAAGAAGTTCCTTAAAAAAAGAGGTTCACCGTGTGCATTCTTGGATTCTTTTAGGATACTGAAACAAATGATGATGGATGCAAAAAATTGGTGAAAGTAACAATTTAGAGAATTACGTCTTAAAAGTTACAAAATAGAGAAAATATCCAATAGGAATGATGTAAAATCAACGAAGAGTATTTCAGATAATCATTATAAGGTGGAAAAAGATGACTTATAAAGAAAGTTTTAGCATAAAGAGATATATTTTTTAATTTCTTTCATCCAATTTTAAGCATGCCAGTTTTTCCAGCATGCATTATCAACTTTGGAAAATACTTGCTGTCGACTACAGTACCAAAAGCCTTTAATACATGTATTAAGCCCTTTATTTTTAGATTTATTTAAATAAATATTATCTAAATTCATAAAATCTGAATTAAGAATTGTTCTTGCATATTAAATGAGGATTAAAAGCTCCACATTCTTCAATCATCTACAACGAGTATGTTCCTTCACTTATGTTTAGAAGATTTTTTATTTTTCTTACAATTTTTTTTTATCTTTTGATAGCTATATATATATATATATATATATATATATATATATATAGCTATAAAAATAAGCAAAATGCACACCCTAAAATTCTGAATTCCTGAACTTAATCCTTGTATTATAGTCAGAAAATTATTTTATATTGTATGAAAGACTCAAATCTAAAAAGGTGGAAGTATTCTTTTTTATATTCCCTTCTAATATGAAATAAATGGAATATAATAAGTTGTTAATATTTTTTTAGATGTGTCTTTGGATGTCTTAGTCTTGTACTGTCTTTGAAAGATATGAATAACCAATCATTCAAATTATTTCTTAGATTTGAAATTTAATTTTTAAAAAATTCAAATTTTTTGGTTATAAAACTTATGGAACATTTTTACAAAGTGTATAAAATTAGGTATCAAATACTAATGAGTAATCATAAGTAAGTAGAAGTGAATTTTTGTTGAATTAAAGCTTTAGTGTTTTACCGATACTTAAATTTGTTTTCGTATGATTTGAAAATAATGGGGTTTTTTTTAATAAATGTTAAAATAATAATAATAAATGTTTTGATATAGTTTAAAAAATTTTGTGTTAAGTGTTTTGTAAAAATATTAAATTTTATAACATATGGTTAGTTGTTTAAATCCAAAATAGACCAAGAGATCCTGCAACATATCTAAGTAGAGAACTACTGTAAATTCTTTTTATTTTAATAGAAAGAAAAATATTGTTAAAAAAATGTGCTTGTGTCTAGGTTTAAATCTTTTACTCAATGTAAGTGATAATTAAAATTTCAATTATTTGTCTTTAAATATTTTTGTAGGAAATTTCCTTAGGAAGTTGGCAATTAGTACAGAAAGGTGAAGGGGCTGAAGTTACTTATAAGTTTCCTCGTGCTACTGTCATCAAGCCCAATGCAACTATTACAGTAAGTAACTTTTATGAATTTTCTTACTAACATTAAAGCCAAATGTAATTTTTATGAAGTTATGTTTATTTTCATTTAATGTATTTGAATGAAAAAATCTCAATTTTAATTCAGGTTTGGAGTTCTAATAGTGGAATTCAGGCTAGCCCACCTCAAACATTAGTGATGAAAAATCAGTCTTGGTGTTCGTCATCTTCTCTTTTGACTATCCTTCAGAACAATAATGGAGAGGTGAGGGATTTTTTTTAAAGTAATATAGCACTACTGAATTATAGTTTAATTCTTACTGGGTTTTTTTTTTATAAAAATATAAAATATATATATATATATATTTTTTTAGGGGGAGAAATTAGTTTCTATTTTGATAGGTTATATAAATTTAATTTATGAACTAAAAAGAATTTTCATTTATTAAAAATAAGTTTACTACGTCAATATGAAATAAAATATTTTCAATAAAGTATTTATGTGAATTGAAATTTCATGTTATTAAGTTTTACCTAAAATGCAATTATTTTAAGTGATATACTAAGAATTAATGTGTAGTGAATTTCAAATTTAAAAGTAATCTATTGTAATTTTAGTAATCAAATAAGAATGGGGATTTTTTACCATTTATTATTTTCTTTCAGTAGGTAATAATCTCCAATTGTGTTTTATTAATATTTAATTTGAAACTTTCCATTTATGGCTTAAATATAATCTTGTATATAAAGATTTTTGAAATCTAAAATATTTCAGTTATAGACTGCTTAAAAAAATTACGATGTTTTAAATTTATAATAGAAATGTTATTGAACAATTTAAGATAGTTTATATTGGAAACAAGTAAAATTATATGAATGTTAATATATATGGAAAAGTTGATAAATATTTTTTTTAATTATCCCTTTAAAAGGAATGCCTTTAGTATCATAAAACACCTATTAGCATCCAAGTTGATTTTTTTTTTATTATTATTCTTATTCTAAAATATGTTTTTATAGCCAAGAATAGGTCAAAATTTTGCATGTGATGCATTCTTTATTTATTATTATTATTTTTTTTTTTTTTTGATGATATAAAAATTATAAATAGTCAATCTATGAAGGATTTCTGTTATTGATATTCTATGTAGCTTAATGTTACCTACTTAATAACTATTTAGAATAGATTAAGTTACAGTATTCTTTTATGTTATTAAGAATTTGAGCATTTATCATTATTTCAGGAATATGCTTCCAGAGAATCTATCAAAGTATCCGAAAGCTCTGAAATTCATCATATGGAAGAATAGCAAGTATGAACATGCAGATATTTCCGTTAGTTGCATTTTAATGTTATAAATATTAAAATTTAAAAAGTGCTTCTGATACCCAATTCAATTTAAGAATAGAAATGAGTATTTTTGATTATAAAGATATTTTCCTTTATATGCATTAATAAACTTTTGTTTTATCTCAATACCAAGTAATAGAATGAATTTCATGTTCCATATGTTTTATTATTATTATTGTAATTTAAGCATTTTTATTAGAAAATAATAAATATCGGTTAAAAATTAAGATTTTTTTTTGAAAAATTTATATTGGAAAACATAAATACAGTAACCTCTCTTTATCCAAGCATGTTCAGAACCACTGCTGTGCTGGATTGGCGATTTTGCCAGATTTTCAAGTTTAAGGGGTAGTTATAATTTTATGGAATATATCTAAGATAAAAGCACTCTAAATAAAAAAAATTTAAAGGATGAAATGTACTTATTTAATATCTTTTAAGCGCATTCTCAACCTGTTTAGACGATATAAATATGACAAATACAAGCAGCATTGTGTTGCCATCTGGCTGTATTAAATGTAGAATGTGTCAAACTATAAAATGCTGGATTTAAAAGGGGTTATTTTACATAACATCTTAAAATAATATTTCGAAAACAGAATTGGTTGAAGATTCAAACTTTAAATTAAATTTACATCCTTAGATTTATCAATTGAATTTTAAATTTAATAATTTTACATTTTATACATTTAAAAAAAATCTTATTGTCATGGCTAATGATTATTTTTTTTTATCTTTCTAGATATGAAGTTCTGATGCATCCAACTACTATTTTTCATTTTTTGCATGCTGCACTTATAAGCATTTCAACTTGCACATTTGTTTTTCTTTCAGTGAGCCTATTCATTTCATACCTATTTGCTTATATAACATTTTGAAAATTCTTAGCAAATTATAGTTTTTATATCATATCTCAAGGGAAAAGATGTGCCATAATCTCATTTCTTTTTTCTTTTGAATAATCTTCGTAGAAAATTTGATCCGTTTGATAATGTTATAAATGTTCCTATGATTTCACTGCCATAAAGGTTATCCACTGAAGTTTGTCAAATTTTAAAATTATTAACCATAATTTAAATTTAAAATAATTTATTGTATGTTTACGGATAATATTAAATGCTATTTGTTACGATAGTTTAAGGGCTTCATACAATGATTGCTATTGGAAGGGAATAGTGCCTAAAATGAGAAGTGTCTTATGATGTTGTAATGCAAAATATATCTTTTTTTATACATATATTTTATTTTTTACAATATACGAGAAAGGTTTGGTGCTTGTCGTGGTGGTTGTTAATTCAAACATAGTGCCTAAATTAAAATTTCTTTAGTGTTATAGTTCAAAATATATTGTTTTTTAAAAATATTTTTTTATAATATTGCTTTACATAAAGATTTTGAAAATTTTAAATTATTTTTATTTGTTATTGTAAGGCAGCTGTAGGATCATAGAAATCCTTTTTTTATGCGCAATTTTTGTTAAGAAAATTAAGCCATTTATTTTTTTTTTAAGTTGATTAAAAATAATTTATTTGTATTTGAATATGAAGGGATCAATCAATAAATTTTCATGAGAGATTTTGAAAGGTACTTTAATATGTTATATGCTTTGATGTATAGTTTATTTTAATTAAATTTAAATTCATCAAAAATTATATTTTTATTATTATGTAATATTTATTGTAATATAAAAAATATATATATTTTATATAGATAGCATAATTTATTTTTTTTTATTAAAATAGTACGAGTATTTTGGGTTTCTAATTAACTAATATTTTAAATTTCATCAGGTCATAAAATGCTATTTGTTTAAAATGTGCAATTATCTGTTTTAAAAATATTTTGCTTCTGTAGTATGTGATTAAAAAATTTTTATAAAAATTTTTAGAAAGGAAGAATTTTCTCATTGTTTATTTATGCTTTGATTATTATTTTTTATGTAGTAATGTTTTATATAAAAATGTTTATTCTTTCAAACTTTCCTTGTTTGCAATTGACGAAAATTTAGTTTGATATTTGTGAATTAAAACTGTTAAATTTTCTTGCAATTTTGATAAAAAAAAATATAAAAAATACTGATTTGATTAATTTTTTGATGTTTATCAGAAATTTGATTTAAAATTTTCAATGTATTTAATACTTACTACTACTATAAGGAAAGAGCTTTTGTGATGCATTAAATCAAAATAAGAAAATAAAAAATATCGTTTTATGCAAAATAAAAAGAATATGTGTAATTATCCATTAATTTAAGTTTTATAAAAGTTATGATTCTATTTGGATTGTATTAAATATTATTATATGATGAGCAGATCTGCAGAATATATTTTGAAAATATCTAAATTGTATATAAATAAAAAGGACAATACCTATATTATGTTAACCTTTATTTAGTTTTTGTACCATGTATTGTTTCTTACGAATTTTATTTTACTGTTGTATTAAATTTTTAATTAATGTTTTAAGGAATTTTTTTTAACTTATTTGATGTGTATACATAAAAAAAAATATATAAATTTTATAACTAAATGCAATTTAACTTTTCATCAATAAAAATTATTAAAAACCTTGCTTCTTATTTTATATATTCTCACTCAGGAATAAATGTATTATAATTATTTTGTCTTTTGTAATTCAATAAAACTTTTGGAATAGTAATATTTTTTATATATTGATGAATCTTGGGAAATTTCATTGAATGGAGGGAAAAGTTTTAAATTAACTATAAATTTTATGTAGATATTCTTTTGTTAAAGGAATCAATGTAATAAAATACATAAGGGGATAGGATATTCTTGTCTCTAGTTGCTTTATTTTCTGTGGTGTTAATGGAAATATAAAAGTTTGTTAGTATTAATAAAGAAGTATAATGATAATTCTAATATACTAAACTAAGGTTCTATATTATAGATACTGTTTTAAATTGGGGAATTTGACTATATTATTAAATTGCTTCTGAGCATTTTTAATGAATCAAAACTGAATTTAAATAAATACTGTGATTTTCTGCCTATAATCCTTAAGTTCTAATTTGTGGGGATAAAAGAAAAGAAATTGTGCATCAACATGAACACTCAGATAATTTGTGCATGTACATTTACTTTCCTTATCTAATAAATTCCTATTTTTGTAACAGGAATAGATATCTTAAACTAAAATAAAATTTTTCCTACTTTAAAAAATGTTGCGATGCCAAAATGGTATTGAAAAGTAATATACATAAAAAATGCCAAAAAATTCTATAATATATATTAGAAAATATTTACTGCACATATTCCATGAAAATAAAAGCAAGTACAGTTAAAACAAAAAAAAAATTATATGAAAAGAGACTATTTTTAAAAAAAAAATTTTTGAAAGTTTTAAGTTTTGATTTTTCTTTTATTGGAGCAAATTAAAAAAAAAAATATTCTAATAACTTATTTTATTTTTTATAAAACATATAAAGGTCATATTTCATTTAAATCCATCTTGGCATAAATCTCATCTTGGGGGCGGGGGGTACCATTCTTAATTGCTGTGTAAATTAATTCTTACCTTTACTTCGGAAAAATAAAGACTACGGGTTGTATGCAGTGATATGTAATCTAAAAATTACAGGGGAGGGGCGGAATGAAATATACCTCAAAATATAATGAAGATAACTTGCATTGAAGTGTCCTTTCAATGGAAAATTTCTGTTTTATACTGAGATATTTGTTTTAATTTGTTGGCCATATTTATCACGATTTTATATAATATTTCAACTGCTATTTTTCTTTGTATAGTATCTATGAATAACTATTGTGTACTATCCATTTACTATAGCATAAGGACATTTAATTTATCATATTACGATGGTGTATTTTACAAGTTCATCGCATAAATTTTTACATTTCAGATTAGATACTTAATAACTTAAAGAATAAAAATAAACATACCTATGAATATTTTGTTTTGAAGAATGACAATGAAAGTGTCAAATTGTATATTAAAAATTTCATATAAAATGTATCCATTATTTGTCTTCTCTTTCATTTCAGTTAGATATTGATTTAATAAATAATTATTTTCTTAAAAGCTTATAAAATATGCAATATTCACTTTTTATTTATATTTATAATTAAGTTCAATGATCTTTATTATTTGCATAATTGTTTATTTTTTGTACTTTATTTTTTATTTAAAAATTTTACATTGTTTATTTCTCTAATATCCAAAAAGTTTTATTTATCTAAAAGATATATTTGTGTATTTATGAAGTCTATATCCAAGCTTATTGCTAATCTATTTTATTTTGTTTATTTGTATGAAGTTGAACAGTTTTCTATAGGTAAAAATAAAGAATACATTTTGTTTCCTAATTTGCATATAGCAATCATGTTTGCATGCATTATAAAATTTTCCATCTTTGATAGCTATATGTATCATTCAAATCAAATTAATACATTAACCATTCCCACCGATTTCAAGACTAAAGTTTAATATATTGTTTGAAATTAAAATTCATCTATCTAATTCATCTGTGTATTTAATGATGAGATTTTAAATTTAAAAAAAGTTTTGGAAAAAAAAAATTTTTTTTTTTGTTAAGATAAAATGTTTTTTGTCCAGCAAATCATAAATTTTAGTCTTGGCATCTGTGGTAATATTATTTGTTAAAAGTGTTGTTAATTAACATTGTAGTAATATATTTTAATATTAATCTTTTTTAAAACTAATCTTTAATTTCTGCATTCAATTCATTTGATGATAGTGATATTTTTTGTTATATTTATGTTTAGAATTATATTGTTATGCTATAAATTTTATTTCTTTTATTGCTGTTTATTAACAATCTAATGAATCATTAATTATTCTGGAAAGTTTTTTTCCGTCTCTTATCGTGTTTTTTGTTATGTTACATGGTTTTGTAATGAAGTACATATATTGATCTTATAAAATAAATAAGTGCTTTTAAATTTTTGTTTATCAATGTACTTAATGTTAAGATGTACACGCTTTTCATGAATGGCTTTAATAAAAATTGAGATATTTGTAATAATTTTCTACAAAAAAGTATGTGGACATTTTTTTTTTCTTCCAATTATTATTGAATGTCATATTAATAATAATAAGCTCTGTTTGGAAATAAATTTATTAATTTTATTCAGAATTAGAAAATTAGTTTGTATAAATATAACGTTATTTTAAGATTTACAGGATATAGGTTTAAATTCTAACATGGGTATGAATAAATTGACACCAAGCTTAACTTAAATTAATATTAATTGTAAACCATATAACTTTCAGATTTAGATTAAAGACTGGTCATTGGATAGACTTTTATCTATTCACTATTTGATATCTTACAATTGCAAATGTTGAAATACAAATTATTTTTTGCTAACATCTAACTCTTTTTAAATTTGGATTTGAAGATTGTGAAGATCAACCATCCAAATCAGATTTTAAATAAATAAAGAACTTAGCAAAAAATCATAATATTGAAGAACATATGAATGAATGAATAATAAACTTTAATTATTATAATTTTCAAAATTATTCTGTTTGGTAAGAAAACATCAAGTTTAAATTTAAAATCATTAAAGATCTTGATTTCTTTTTAACTATATATTTGTGTGTGAGGTTTTTTTTTTCCCCACAACTATTAAATTGCAATTTAAAGCATTTGAGGATTCAAATTACAAAAGAACTTGTTTATAATCTAGATAATAGTATGTTTAGACGTAACAAAAGTATATCTTTGTAATCTATAGGATATTCTGATAATACCACATATGAATGAAAAAAATGTCTTAAAACAGGCCATCCTCTCAAAGATTATTCATGACTTTTGAATGTTTTGTTTATGCATTAAGAAATGAGATATGCATTGGAATGAAGTTACAACAAGTGATTGATTAATTACAACTAATAATAATTATTTTTTGGAGATAACATTCTAAGCTATGTATTAATAGCTGAAATGTTAACTTAACACAAAACTAATAAGATATATAGAAACTATTATCTCTTAATAAAAATAAAAAAGGGATTGGGATGGGGCAAAGGAACAAAATTGAATTCATTATAACTGTTGTATTAAAGGCATTGTCTTTAAGAAATCTTCGAATTTTCATAGCATGTTTCGATTGATTAATAAAATGACAAACCTTTCTGTAATCAGATAACAGAAGAAAAAAAAAGAATCCAAACCAACTGTTTTCTATTCATTCTATTTCTGTATCATATGATGACAAAACGGATTTTATAATTTTTTATCGTATTTAAAGTATTTCAAATGGTGCATTTTAAAAATTGTTCTCTACATTTATAAAAAATGAATAACAACAAATAATCTAAAAACTTGGAACAAAAGCGCACTCCTATCGTACTTTAATGAATATATTACTAATAAACCTGGCAATCGTTTAGAAACGATCATTGGCATTTATTTGTGGTTGTAATGAAATGATATATTTTTCTTGCTTTCAATTTCAAGTTATTGTGAAACTCCGGTATAAAAGGTTATAAAACCATCAACATATATTTCTGATCGATAGATATGTTCTGTTTCATGTTAAATTGAAAGGCATTTTAAGATGTTTCGATTTAAAGAAAGAACATATGATAAGCTTAACAAAGACACTAAAAGAAGGTAATCATCCTTAGATTTTTTTTTTTTTTTTTTTTTTTTTTTTATGAGAAACTGCAGGGAGTTTTGTGAATATTTCTAGTTCTGTGTTGTGTTTAGTAGCTGCACCGAATGTAGTATTTCGCTCTCTTTATGTAGGGAAAAAGCCCTTTGGTTATAACACACTTTTTTGATATGCATTTATTTATGGTTGTAATAAAATGTTATATTATCATTGCTTTCAATTTCAAGTTATAATTGTGAACCTCTGTAATAAAATTGTATACATAACCTTTATCTTGTATTTGTGATAAATATGTACTGTACAAGTTAAATTGAAAGAAATTTTAAGATATTCGAATTAAAGAAAGAACGTTACAGATGATAAGCCTAACCTGTAAAGACCTTAATAGAAGGTATATTCTTAAAATTATTATTATTTCTTCTTTTTTTATGCGAAACCATAAGTAATTGGTGATGAATATTTGTAGTTCTGTGTTTAGTACCTACTTTGGATATCTGCGCCCTTTATGTAGGGAAAAAAGCCGTTGGTTTACATCACACGTTTTCTTTGTCTCTCAAGATGCAACAAATGGCTACTGTAAGTAAAACGTTTTTTTTTTTTTTTTTTAAATAATTGTTATCAATGCAGAATCGAACGAGAGTTCGTTTTTTTTTTCTATGAATTTATACAGAAATAGATAAGAGTATTTAGAACATTTTCTTTTTTTTAATGCAATAATACTTATATATAGATTACAAGTCTTATTTCGTGTATTTGGCTTGCCTATTATGTAGTACTATTTGAACTAAAAGCAAAACAAAGGAACACTAAGTGATCGGGATTAACTCTAGTTAAAACACAATCTATAACTTAAAAGTGCATTCATTTTCAAAATTGTTTAAATACATTAAAACTCAATCAATTCTATTTCTGTGTGAGTTTTCATTGTAGTAGCACGTACCAGTTCATATTTTGGGGACTAGTTAAAAACGAACACATGAAATTGTACACATTTCGCGCATTTGCTTTGATTCAATTTTGTACATATTTGACATTTTTCAATGCATTTATTCTAATAATTTAAATAGACCGAAAAAGACATATATGCTGATAATTATATATATATTTTCTAAAATTTTTTGCCTATTTATTCTATGAAAGAAACATTTGATGTAGATGTTAAATTTAATTCCTACTGATCTACTGCTAAAGAAAATTCATGCATTGGTGCTATTTCCGCAATTGAGTTGACAAAATGATAGATCATGTTTTATTTACCATCCACAATAGTCAGCATAATTTCAATGTATATAATAATGGTCATCGTTGTATTATTTTTGGTTAAAATTCCATCACTTATAAAAAATATACTTTACTGCTGTTTTATGTATTAAAGGTCTAATTACAATTATAACAAAGGACTAAGGACAAACGCCATACATGTCAGTGCAAAAACAAGACACATGAAAATGATTCTAAAAAAATATTTATTTTTATATTCTCGGTGTTTTAATAAAGATGATCTCAATAGGCACTAAATACGAAACACATAAATTTCCACATTCGTCAATTTGCCAAGTGAAGAAGCTTGATTATCCACGCGTGACCAGCAAAATGATCGTATTAATCAGTCTGAAAATTATTAATCCATTGATATATTTAAACACCAATCCTTGGTATTTATTTCAGAATTGATTGAAAAAGATTCCAATTGTACTGACGATTGCTAATTTGCAACCCTGACTGACTTTCTTATAATCATTAAAAAATAATAATAGATCAATTCTTTAGATTCTGAGCTCATTTTGCATATCATAAGTAAACGTTAAAATCATAAAATTTTATTTTAAAGTTTTTTCTAGTATAATTATGTATTTTTCTGTACTATTTTTTTATTCATTAAACATATGTTTCCATAATTGATTTACTTGTTAAGGTTAGTTTTTTATTCTAAATATTCACATACTTTAAAACTATCTTTACGTCCCAAGTTCAATTTTTTATTTTGATATTTTTTTGTTTGAATTATTAGTTAGTGTTATACAAACAATTTCTAGCATGCAATTTTAAATATAAAATAAACATCAGGAGCTACTTTACAAACGTTCTTCTTCTTTACTGGCATTACAGCGTTGTACAGGCTTGAGCCTCCAACACGACAGTTCTCGATCTGTCTCGCTCCAATGTCAATCTCTTTCAGTTAATAATTTTTAGTTGTCTAAGATCCTCTTCGCCACTATCCATCCACCTTTCCTTTGATTTTCCTCTCTTCCTATTGTTGAACAATTTACGTAACATTTTTAATGATGCTTCACTCATCTCTGCGATGCACATGTCCGAGGCAGCGGATTCTTTGTGATTTGATGTTTACAAACAATAGAAGTGATTATTTTGTGAAATAAAAAAACCAGCAGAAATTTTTTAAAAAATAGTTTCTTATAGATATAATTTAAAATTCCCTACTAGAAGTTGTTTGTAATAATACTAATTGATAATTCAAATAAAAAATGTAAGTAAGCAAATTTTTAAATTATGATACAAAATAGGCTGGCTTTAAAAAAATATTTAAGTAAATAAAAGGCTAACTTTAGCAATTAAATCAAATATGGAAACTTTATAATATCTAAGAAAAAAAATCAGTTTATAATAAAGAAAAAATTAATGTATACTAAAAAAAACCTCTAAATTAAAATTGCATGATTTCAACATCCCCTGTAGAGAAATCTTTAAAAATGTTGTTCATTAAAAACAAATATTTGGAAAGTGAAATAATTTAAAACTTTTTGAAGGGAGAACTTTTTTAATATAAACGACGCCAAGATGATCGCCAAGAGCCTTTCTCAGTACGACAATGGTTCGCCAACCATTTACGACATTGGCGATTTTTTGCAGCTGAATCAAAAACTGGATTTGTTGATTCAGGCTTCTGATAGGCTAATACTCTGTGAGATGCGATCTTATTTTATGGTGGGAATCCAGCTTAAAAAAGAAAGTACTTAAAAAAAAATCGAAATTGTTTGTTGCTTGGAAATCTCATAATTTCTATATTTCGAAAGGAAAAACAACAGTTTTGTCCATCTGGTTAATTTATCCATCTCGGACTGTATAGAAAATATTTGTTTCATTTTATTTGTAGATATCAACTTAGTAATTAATAATTGCTTAATGTAAATCAATTCTAACGAGAGCCTTATGGAACTTTTATCACCATGCTTTGCACCATAAGTTTCATACCACAAAAAAAATTCAAATACCACAATCTAAAGTAAAGTACAGCACTAATAGAAGTATTTGACATTGTATTGAAGACAGTGGTTATGGAGGAGGCATGTGAGGCGGGGGTATGAATCTGGGATCCACCCTGCAGTACGAATAGTATTCCACTCTGTGACCGTTCGTCGGATACGATGAGTAAAACTGGCAGGTGTTACCGCAGTTCTCCTCACAGCACAGCTGGTTCTCGTCGCAGTCGTAGTCTGAGCAGCATTCGTTCACGAAATACGGGCAATCCCATGAGTACCTCGCTGGACAGAAAGCTGAAGAAGAAAAGACACAGAATCAGATATTTCCAAGTGGAATAATACATGATAGAACGACCTAGACTTGTTTTGAAAAAAAAAAAAAAAAAAAAAAAAAAAAAAAATCGAAAGATGTAAGGATATTAAAAGAAATAATTTCACAATTTTTTTTTTTTTTTGCTTTATCTAACTTATAATAGATCTTCTGTTCACTTTACGTTTAACGTAGCTTGTCGAGTTGATTCGTGCAAAATGGAGCATTACGAAAAAAAAATAATAATAATACGCAACTCATTTGTTTCTTATAAATTGATAATGAGGTTTCTTCATTTTGAGCAAATAAAACAAATCTGCATTTATTTTATTATTGTTGAGCATAAGTAGATTAAGAAATGATGGAACAATGACATCGAAGGCAAATCCGGGAATCAGACGATTTTACGAAGGGTCAGATCGTAGGCTTATAAACGGCTGTGCATAAAATTTGGAACAGATGGATCGCTGAACGACGTGTGAATCACTGAGAAAGATCAGTTCCACATTGAATGCATGGATTGGGGCATCCGAAGAGAAGTGGTGGGGATTCTACAATCAATTATTCTCGATGTTCTCGGATGTTTCAATATCTTAGGGAACACTTTCATGACTGTTGGCTAAAAGCAGTCCTTTACTAAGATTGACCTTGACGCAAATTCCTCTATGTGACAAATTGCGATGGTGTCGGATATGAACCACTTGGACGACGTTCGACGATGAGTCTCTGTTCTGTTTGTCTGATGAGAGTCTAGAGACATCAGGGAAGTAAAGCCAACCCGGCAGCAATTGATGAATGTCATACCTGTATGGTATAATGGTTTGAGGTGCCATCAGACACGATAGCAGGTACCCTCAGCGGCACATAAACGGCGCGAAGATACGTTGACTAGGTGCTGCAGTCCTACCTTAAATTGGGCTACAGCAGAATGATTTTTTCCGGCACCCTAACAGCCTGACCAATTGCTCCCTTGGCCTGTATTATCTCCTGATCTGTCACCGTTTGAGTATATGAACACGATTGGCTGTTCTGCCGTGCTCTCAATCGGAGGATGAATTGTAGAGGATGACTGAGAGCATATGGGCTTCCTTACCACAGGAGACTATTCGCAAAATAACCTAGCAGGTTTGCTGCTTGAATTCGCCACGAGAGGTGATCATACTGATCACACTGCATATTTCATTGCTGTATAAAATTATCTTCTTGCAAATAGCGTCACTTATTTACATATGCACTCTATCTGTGTATAAATTATCATCACATATTGCCCACCCCTTTACGGTATTGCATTTTCTATATCGGGCAGGGAAGATGTACATAATAGTATACATTACGTAAATGCACAATGCCTAGATATTGCGGAAAGTGGCCAAAGAGAGTATATAAACATTTAGGATATTTCACATTTTGTCTCAATCGCTAAGTATTCTATACATTGTCTGCGCAACATACATTGTAATTGTTTCGATGAATTTAATATATGCTCATTTAGATTAAAATTTTGAAATCAATGTGTAAAAGTGCTAATATAAATTTTAAAGGAATGTAATTTCATTTAAGTGAAAGGAAAACTATTGTAGGTGTTTGAAAAAAAAAAAAAAGTTAAATACTTCACAACAATTGGCTAAACAATTGAAGAACTTTTTCTTTGATACAGATAAGAGTTAAAAATAGAGTTTATACCGGGCATACGTTATATATGGGGTTATATGTTTTTAACGTAATACATGGTTTCATTGAAGCTGGATAACTCCCGGGTCATATCAGATATTAGAGAGTTTTTGCATACCGTATTTTGGGCGTCCATTAGCTTTTTCTCCCTAGCGCGCATGCTCATAGGAAATTGCGCATGCGTATCTGTAATAATGTTTCCTATGAACAGGCGCGCTAGGGAGAAAAAGCTAACGGACGTCCAAAATACGGTATGCAAAAACTCATAAATGCCAGGTTAGACTAATTAAATTACAAAAGTTTAAAGAATAAATAAAAAATAAAACTATAATTAAAAAGGTATATTTTTCTTTTATTTTTCGCCTATGTAGATTTTTCTAGGTAATTGGAACTAATTGTGTATTCAAAAATATGCGACCAATATTCATCACATAATTAGCTACCATTGAAATTCGCCATTGTCGAATTTTGTAGAATTGCAAACGACTTTTTAATCCGAAAGGATTTTTTTTTATTTTACGAAATAACATTTTAAATCAAACGATTCTTTTTTTCGTTGTTTATTTTTTAAACAAAAATAAACGATAAAAATTCGTTTTACTATTTCTTTTTTTTTTGTTCTTGATATAATGAATACTTAAACATAAGTTTGTATTAATAATATTTTAAATCAAACGATTCTTTTTTTCGTTGTTTATTTTTAAACAAAAAATAAACGATAAAAATTCGTTTTACTATTTCTTTTTTTTTTTTGTTGTTGATATAATGAATACTTAAACATAAGTTTGTATTAATAATATTTTAAATCAAACGATTCTTTTTTTCGTTGTTTATTTTTTAAACAAAAATAAACGATAAAAATTCGTTTTACTATTTCTTTTTTTTTGTTGATATATAATGAATACTTAAACATAAGTTTGTATTAATAATATTTTAAATCAAACGATTCTTTTTTTTCGTTGTTTATTTTTAAACAAAAATAAACGATAAAAATTCGTTTTACTATTATTTTTTTTTTTGTTGTTGATATAATGAATACTTAAACATAAGTTTGTATTAATAATATTTTAAATCAAACGATTCTTTTTTTTTTCGTTGTTTATTTTTTAAACAAAAATAAACGATAAAAATTGTTTTACTATTTCTTTTTTTTTTTTTGTTGTTGATATAATGAATACTTAAACATAAGTTTGTATTAATAATATTTTAAATCAAACGATTCTTTTTTTCGTTGTTTATTTTTTAAACAAAAATAAACGATAAAAATTCGTTTTACTATTTCTTTTTTTTTTTGTTGTTGATATAATGAATACTTAAACATAAGTTTGTATTAATAATATTTTAAATCAAACGATTCTTTTTTTTTCGTTGTTTATTTTTAAACAAAAATAAACGATAAAATTCGTTTTACTATTTCTTTTTTTTTTTGTTGTTGATATAATGAATACTTAAACATAAGTTTGTATTAATAATATTTTAAATCAAACGATTCTTTTTTTCGTTGTTTATTTTTTAAACAAAAATAAACGATAAAAATTCGTTTTACTATTTCTTTTTTTTTTTTGTTGTTGATATAATGAATACTTAAACATAAGTTTGTATTAATAATATTTTAAATCAAACGATTCTTTTTTCGTTGTTTATTTTTTAAACAAAAATAAACGATAAAAATTCGTTTTACTATTTTTTTTTTTGTTCTTGATATAATGAATACTTAAACATAAGTTTGTATTAATAATATTTTAAATCAAACGATTCTTTTTTTCGTTGTTTATTTTTTAAACAAAAATAAACGATAAAAATTCGTTTTACTATTTCTTTTTTTTTGTTGTTGATATAATGAATACTTAAACATAAGTTTGTATTAATAATATTTTAAATCAAACGATTCTTTTTCGTTGTTTATTTTTTAAACAAAAATAAACGATAAAAATTCGTTTTACTATTTCTTTTTTTTTTTTTGTTGTTGATATAATGAATACTTAAACATAAGTTTGTATTAATAATATTTTAAATCAAACGATTCTTTTTTCGTTGTTTATTTTTTAAACAAAAATAAACGATAAAAATTCGTTTTACTATTTCTTTTTTTTTTTTTTTTTGTTGTTGATATAATGAATACTTAAACATAAGTTTGTATTAATAATATTTTAAATCAAACGATTCTTTTTTTTCGTTGTTTATTTTTTAAACAAAAATAAACGATAAAATTCGTTTTACTATTTCTTTTTTTTTGTTGTTGATATAATGAATACTTAAACATAAGTTTGTATTAATAATATTTTAAATCAAACGATTCTTTTTTTCGTTGTTTATTTTTTAAACAAAAATAAACGATAAAAATTGTTTTACTATTTCTTTTTTTTTTTTTTGTTGTTGATATAATGAATACTTAAACATAAGTTTGTATTAATAATATTTTAAATCAAACGATTCTTTTTTCGTTGTTTATTTTTAAACAAAAATAAACGATAAAAATTCGTTTTACTATTTCTTTTTTTTTTTTTTGTTGTTGATATAATGAATACTTAAACATAAGTTTGTATTAATAATATTTTAAATCAAACGATTCTTTTTTTTTTTTCGTTGTTTATTTTTTAAACAAAAATAAACGATAAAAATTCGTTTTACTATTTCTTTTTTTTTTTTTTTGTTGTTGATATAATGAATACTTAAACATAAGTTTGTATTAATAATATTTTAAATCAAACGATTCTTTTTTTTTTCGTTGTTTATTTTTTAAACAAAAATAAACGATAAAAATTCGTTTTACTATTTCTTTTTTTTTTTGTTGTTGATATAATGAATACTTAAACATAAGTTTGTATTAATAATATTTTAAATCAAACGATTCTTTTTTTTTCGTTGTTTATTTTTTAAACAAAAATAAACGATAAAAATTCGTTTTACTATTTCTTTTTTTTTTTTTTTTTGTTGTTGATATAATGAATACTTAAACATAAGTTTGTATTAATAATATTTTAAATCAAACGATTCTTTTTTTCGTTGTTTATTTTTTAAACAAAAATAAACGATAAAAATTCGTTTTACTATTTCTTTTTTTTTTTTTTTGTTGTTGATATAATGAATACTTAAACATAAGTTTGTATTAATAATATTTTAAATCAAACGATTCTTTTTTTTTTTCGTTGTTTATTTTTTAAACAAAAATAAACGATAAAAATTCGTTTTACTATTTCTTTTTTTTTTTGTTGTTGATATAATGAATACTTAAACATAAGTTTGTATTAATAATATTTTAAATCAAACGATTCTTTTTTTTCGTTGTTTATTTTTTAAACAAAAATAAACGATAAAAATTCGTTTTACTATTTCTTTTTTTTTTTTTGTTGTTGATATAATGAATACTTAAACATAAGTTTGTATTAATAATATTTTAAATCAAACGATTCTTTTTTTCGTTGTTTATTTTTTAAACAAAAATAAACGATAAAAATTCGTTTTACTATTTCTTTTTTTTTTTTTTGTTGTTGATATAATGAATACTTAAACATAAGTTTGTATTAATAATATTTTAAATCAAACGATTCTTTTTTTTTCGTTGTTTATTTTTAAACAAAAATAAACGATAAAAATTCGTTTTACTATTTCTTTTTTTTTTTGTTGTTGATATAATGAATACTTAAACATAAGTTTGTATTAATAATATTTTAAATCAAACGATTCTTTTTTTCGTTGTTTATTTTTTAAACAAAAATAAACGATAAAAATTCGTTTTACTATTTCTTTTTTTTTTTTTTTTTGTTGATATAATGAATACTTAAACATAAGTTTGTATTAATAATATTTTAAATCAAACGATTCTTTTTTTCGTTGTTTATTTTTTAAACAAAAATAAACGATAAAAATTCGTTTTACTATTTCTTTTTTTTTTTTTTTTTGTTGTTGATATAATGAATACTTAAACATAAGTTTGTATTAATAATATTTTAAATCAAACGATTCTTTTTTTCGTTGTTTATTTTTTAAACAAAAATAAACGATAAAAATTCGTTTTACTATTTCTTTTTTTTTTTTTTTGTTGTTGATATAATGAATACTTAAACATAAGTTTGTATTAATAATATTTTAAATCAAACGATTCTTTTTTCGTTGTTTATTTTTTAAACAAAAATAAACGATAAAAATTCGTTTTACTATTTTTTTTTTTTTTTGTTGTTGATATAATGAATACTTAAACATAAGTTTGTATTAATAATATTTTAAATCAAACGATTCTTTTTTTTCGTTGTTTATTTTTAAACAAAAATAAACGATAAAAATTCGTTTTACTATTTCTTTTTTTTTTTTTTGTTGTTGATATAATGAATACTTAAACATAAGTTTGTATTAATAATATTTTAAATCAAACGATTCTTTTTTCGTTGTTTATTTTTTAAACAAAAATAAACGATAAAAATTCGTTTTACTATTTCTTTTTTTTTTTTGTTGTTGATATAATGAATACTTAAACATAAGTTTGTATTAATAATATTTTAAATCAAACGATTCTTTTTTTCGTTGTTTATTTTTTAAACAAAAATAAACGATAAAAATTCGTTTTACTATTTCTTTTTTTTTTGTTGTTGATATAATGAATACTTAAACATAAGTTTGTATTAATAATATTTTAAATCAAACGATTCTTTTTTTTCGTTGTTTATTTTTTAAACAAAAATAAACGATAAAAATTCGTTTTACTATTTCTTTTTTTTTTTTTTTTTTTGTTGTTGATATAATGAATACTTAAACATAAGTTTGTATTATTAATATTTTAAATCAAACGATTCTTTTTTTTTTTCGTTGTTTATTTTTTAAACAAAAATAAACGATAAAAATTCGTTTTACTATTTCTTTTTTTTTTTGTTGTTGATATAATGAATACTTAAACATAAGTTTGTATTAATAATATTTTAAATCAAACGATTTTTTTTCGTTGTTTATTTTTAAACAAAAATAAACGATAAAAATTCGTTTTACTATTTCTTTTTTTTTTTTTGTTGTTGATATAATGAATACTTAAACATAAGTTTGTATTAATAATATTTTAAATCAAACGATTCTTTTTTCGTTGTTTATTTTTTAAACAAAAATAAACGATAAAAATTCGTTTTACTATTTCTTTTTTTTTGTTGTTGATATAATGAATACTTAAACATAAGTTTGTATTAATAATATTTTAAATCAAACGATTCTTTTTTTCGTTGTTTATTTTTTAAACAAAAATAAACGATAAAAATTCGTTTTACTATTTCTTTTTTTTTTTGTTGTTGATAAAATGAATACTTAAACATAAGTTTGTATTAATAATATTTTAAATCAAACGATTCTTTTTTTCGTTGTTTATTTTTTAAACAAAAATAAACGATAAAAATTCGTTTTACTATTTCTTTTTTTTTTTTTGTTGTTGATATAATGAATACTTAAACATAAGTTTGTATTAATAATATTTTAAATCAAACGATTTTTTTTTTTTCGTTGTTTATTTTTTAAACAAAAAATAAACGATAAAAATTCGTTTTACTATTTCTTTTTTTTTGTTGTTGATATAATGAATACTTAAACATAAGTTTGTATTAATAATATTTTAAATCAAACGATTCTTTTTTTTTTTGTTTATTTTTAAACAAAAATAAACGATAAAAATTCGTTTTACTATTTCTTTTTTTTTTGTTGTTGATATAATGAATACTTAAACATAAGTTTGTATTAATAATATTTTAAATCAAACGATTCTTTTTTCGTTGTTTATTTTTTAAACAAAAATAAACGATAAAAATTCGTTTTACTATTTCTTTTTTTTTTTGTTGTTGATATAATGAATACTTAAACATAAGTTTGTATTAATAATATTTTAAATCAAACGATTATTTTTTTTATTGTTTATTTTTTAAACAGAAATACACGATAAAAATTAATATAGGATTTCATGTTTTGTTTTGATAAAATGAGTACTTAAACATAATGTAAGTTTGTATTGGAAGTGAATAAGTACTCACTGTTTTGGTATTGGTACCAGAGGAATGGACTTTCGTCTGATTTTTCGCAGCTCTCAAGATCACAGCGACCTGAAGAAAGCGGTGTATTAATAACGGATTCTTGTTTAAATTATCGCACATATTAACTAATTTTTAAAAAATTTTGTTATTTAAAATAACTATACCTCGAAAATTTAGAAAAGAATAAGATGTTAGATAGATCGTTACCAACCGACAAAAGTTTTACGAAATTATCAATAAGGAATATATGGATTTTTTTTATCATTTTTTAAAATTATTTTATTAAATATATTATTATTGTATTGGTTTAATTATTAAATTAAGTTAGCCCACACTATTTATTTTGTTCGTTAACATTATATTTCGTGGTTTATATCTTCTATGACATTGTTTAGATATATTTCAATATTATTTTCATATTATATATTATTCTTAAAATTTATTTGTATCAGTGAAGACTTTATCTGATGTGAATATTATTTATTAGTTCAAATTTTCATTTCAGATTTAAATTTTGCAAAAATATTTTGTTTTATCCATCTGGTTTTAATATGTAAATAATTTTTTTTTCAAAATAGTTTAATATTTTAAAAATAATAATATGATAAATACATAATTTTCAAATAATAAAATAAATATATAATTTTCAAATAATAAAACAAATATATAATTTTCAAAATAATTAATCATTATTTTTAGTTAAAAAAACGCTTCAATATATTCTTCCTTGCTATTTCATTTTAATTTGCACATATTTTTTATACTATTATTATTGTATTATAATTTAAAATACTTAACTGCATTAATTGTTTTTCAATTCAATTATTTGTAATTTCTATGCTGTATTATATTTATATATTATTATTACAGTAGATCGTCTCAAAACAGGACTTTAAATTTCGCTGTAAATTTTTTAAATACAAGAATTCTGTTTCCGCTGGTTACTGGTTATTCAGTGCATTATCGTAAAATAAAAAAAAATTAAATAAAAAGATAATTGGAATACCCGTTACAGTTAGGGGAATAATGTGGTGGTTCTACCATCACAATTTTGAACGGTTCCACCCAAAGGAATGCATCTGGGCGTTCGCACCTACCTTCTCTATCCCTCCAGCCCAACTGAAGGACATTCCAATGTGCAGATATGTCATGCTTATCTTTGGCATAAGACATGAAAGTTATTGAGTCGGTATCCCTTGTTAAGTTTCAAACCATATACTTATAAAGTCTATAAAGAAACCAAATGAGTTGACCACTCTCACTCGGGTTTTTGAAGTTTTTTTTCTTTCTAATGCAGCTGGAAAACACTTAGACAGATTGGTCTTGAATGCCTTAAGGCAAGCGCTGCACAGACGTTACTCGCTTTGCATGACCCAGGGGGCGCGTGTAACTTGAAGATAAGCTACGGACGCGGAGTAACAATGCCAGCGCAACGCTCTACGATCCTATTAGACCGGGACCTACGGCTTAAAGTGGATTCCGAACCACTACAAGCACCCCTGGCACCACCGGGACTCGAACCCGAAACCTGTGGTACCGAGCGCCAGAGCGCTAGCCACTCGGCCATTCAGGCCCCTAGTTTTTGAAGTTTAGGACTTGGTTCGAAACTTGACAAGTGATGTCAAATCGAAACTCCCTATGCAATTATAAATCTGTTAGTCATAAATGGTTTTCTACTGGGCTCGAAGAAAAGTAGAATTAATGAATTTCTCGTGCTTAGCACGTGGTTTTATTAGTTTCAAATTGATGTGGCACAATCTAGAGACTTTCACACAAAGGCATTCAACATCGACCAATCAGAAACTTCAGACGGGATGCACTGAGGCTTGTTCAACGCTTCACGCGTCGCCGTCTAATTCCTTGATGTGAAAGCGGCTTTAATGCCTACCTTAACCTTTGTAAAGTTACTTCTGCTATATATGTGCAATATCCAGTGGTAATGTCTTCAGATCATTTGAAAGACATATATGACATACTTGATTACGTTTATGAAAGGTTATAAATCTGTAGCTTTTAATAATCCCAGTAACTGTATAGCCGATCAGGCTTCGGGTTTGACTCATAGCTGTGCCATGGATGTTTTGTAGTGGTTCCCGTAAGTCTCGGTCTAATATGACTATAGAGCGTTCGGCTGACAACCCTAACCCGGTTAAAAAAAAAAAAAAAAAAGGAAACATCTCCTGTCTCGAAATCTGCCAGTGGGCAGACGGTCTTGACACACCATGGGGCCGTTGCGCCAATGAAGAAGTAATTGAATAGTAGTTTAAAATTGAAATAATTATATTGTCCAGAGTTCAGAGTAATATGTATATATCTATATATATATATATATATATTCAGTGAGTGCCAAATGATTAAAAAGGCCCTTTCGAAATTTCTAAAATGATAAATTTCAAGGTCAAGAAAATACTGGAGCTATTTTTTTATATCTGATATTTCACATTCATATTGGAAACGATTATAAATTGCTTTGTTTTTTGGTACGGAGGAAGAAAAAAATAGTATTTAATCATTTTAATTGGATGCCGTTAAAATGTTGTTTATAGTGACGCTTATTGAAATTTGAATTTGTAATTTATGTATAATCCATAGATATTTATGTATAATGCATGTATAATTAATAAATAATAAAATAATAATATAATTAATAAATAATAAAATAATAATATAATTAATAAATAATAATAATTTATGTATATTTCATAAATATTTGTGTGCAATATGTGTATAATTAATAAATAAAAAAATAGTATTATAATTAATAAATAATAATGTATGTATAATTCATTTTTTTCTCTTTCAGTTTCTTTTATCACAAGCAATTATTGAGATCCTTACCTTCAAAAGTAGTTACACCTACGATTAGGCAAGTAAGTAAGAAAACAATTTTCATTTTTCTGAAAAAAAAGAGAGAAATATTAAACACAATAAATACAAAATACAAATTGCAATATAATTTATAAAACAGTTAATGTGTTCATTTTCACAAAAAAAAAATGCATTAAATATTTTTTACATTAATATGTTATTTTTTTCTTTAAAAGAAATAAAATATTCCATTCTTCCATTTTTAGATTTAATAAATTCTTAATTTTTATTTAAAAAATAAATTTTTAATCAATAAATTAATAAATAAATTTTTAATCAATAAATTAATTAATAAATTCTTAACAGATTTAACGGAATTTTTTATTTAAATTCTTAATTACTTTAATTTTTAGTTTTAATAAATTCTTAATAGGCATCTAATTCAATTCTAAATATGCACCATATTTTTCAACAAAGAAAATTGTTGTATTAAATCATTATAGAGCAGGTTTACTTTGTATTATTATTTATTTGTAATATATTTATTATTTTTTTACAACATGAAGCTTTTTAAAATTATAATATCTTAAGCAAAAATAATAATATCATATCAAGACTATATAATTAAACTGCTATTTGTTTAAAATATATATAAATTATATATTTATCCTTAAAATTGTTATGGTTAATTATGGTTATGGTTTAATTATTTTTGTGGTTAAGTAAATTGATTTTTTTTATAAAAAAAATCACTGCTGATATAAGTGTTAACTCTATTTTAGTATTTATAATCTGTGTAAAATTAACCGATATGATAAAAATAATGAACTAATTGACTAAATAAAAAAAAAATTCAATACAACTGAAAAATGCTCTTAAAACATACAAAAAAGTACTAAACACTAAAAAGAAACAGAACATTACATCTTCCATAAAAGAAGAACACGTAAATGAAAACCCAGATGAAGTAACATAAAACATACGTATTTCATCTAATAAATAATATAATTATTGGTTTAAAAAATATATACCAAGATTAAGAGAAAGATTCGAACATGACTATAACAAAATTACTCACCTTTTTGTTCTAAATTCCTCTGGCTATATCAAAATACGTCTATAAAATGCCACATCTTCAACTCAGTTGTCTGAGACAATTTTCTCCATACTAACCTATCGTAGTGATACGTATCTGTAAAGGAGCAAACGTTTATTCTGCAGCCAACACTATACGAAAAAAAAAATTGAAAACTAATCATCAAAATGGTGCATCTACGGCAGTAAAAAAAGAACCACGTGATTAAAGAACACCTTCAATAATAAATGTATCGAAGACATAAAACGTTTCCAACGTCATTTGAAGTCCTGTGTAGTGCTATGAGATTTAGTTTGTATACGTCTTCCATTACAGAGAAAGACTGTTCTAAAAAATATACTGAATTAGTTGAAGATAAAAAAATCATAGATAAAATTTTTATTGTTAAAAATAATTTAGAAAATAAATTTTGAATGTAGATGAAGAGAGAATTTTGAATGTAGATAGCGATGTTCCTTTAAAAGAATAATTGAGAAAGAACTTTAAAATAAGAACTTTGATAAAGAACATTAAAATAGTAAATGAATGTTCTAAACCAGGGGTGGCCAGCCCAAATGATCTTGCGGGCCACTTTGGCATCCTAACTTCGCGGGCCGCATATAAAATTATATATCCTCATATCAGATTTAGACTCACTAGTAATTTTTTTGGAGTGAAAAATTGAAACACAATGAGTTATTATTTTTGTATTTACTATTATTCTTACATGTAAACATAGATAATATAAGAATAATGATACTAAACGCACATCGTAAAGAATTATAAATACAAATACAAATGAATATATATAAATACAAATGAAATAAAAAAAAATGAAATCATTAAAAAATATTTATTTGACTAATGCGATATTTGTTTCCCCACTTAGCTTTTGCAGATCGATCTCAATTTACGTGTTTGCACATCGTAATGGGTGTTGCGTCCGTTATGTTTGAGCGTGTTTTGTGTTTGGTAAATTTCTTTTTAGAAAAAAACCATTCGCAGGCGTAAGTTGAACCAAAAGAATTAACAACTTGAACTAAGAGTCTGGTTTGCTCTGCTATCAACAATCAACTGTGCACATCTAGGGAAGGTCACTGCGTCACTTAAAGTGAAACACAGAAACCGTTATATTAAATGTTCCATGATGCGCTCGCATCGTGAGTTCGCAGAATATAATTGAATTATTCTGCGAACTCTTAACTGTAAACTCATAAATAAAACAGGCAATATCTATCATATATTAGCAAGAATATTATCTTAAATCAAGAATATTATTTTAAAATCAAAATTAAGTTTTTCTCATCATTTCGACAGTTCATTTTTGAGTATATGAATGCACACATAATGTATTTTTTTTAATACAATGATTCTCAATACTTTGGCCATTATAAAATAAATATATTTTGTAAAAGTGGGATAAATCTCACTGGCCGGAAAAATATTCAAGGCGGGCCGAGGGTTCGCAACCCCTGTTCTAAACCAACGTATTTCAAACTTTTTTAATACGCTTTTATTAGCTTCACCTGTATGTTTGTATGTATGTTTGTATGTTTGTATGTAACTCACTTTTTGGGCTCGATGTTGGGACTGATGGCGCCATCTACTGGCGAGTCAGTCAACTGATCAAACCCTACTTATTTTGTATAATTATTTTGTTTAATCTTAATTCCTGTTGTTTTATTTTACTTTTATCTTAAAATTCTCATTTTTTTTAACTTTAACCTTTTTATTTTTGGGCATCGTCAACGAACTCTTAATTGTACCGATAGCTTTAGCTTTTTTGATCTCATGCTTTAATTGTTCTCAAGCAGATGTTTTTCCTAAATTTTAAATTCATTTATTTATTTTTAATTACTTCTATTCATTAATTTAAGAAACTACAATTTATGCTAATGTTTCAATTAATTTAAGATGTGGAGGTTTTGTGATTCTTAAAACCACCAAGGAACATCATAACCGGTACGCCCGTTGCCCAGCTTTCTTTCACCCCGGGTAGAAATTCAGTAATATCCGCGATCGAATTGCGCTCTTCCTATTGGCCGAAAATTTCCGTGGCTAAAAAGAGGCGGATCTCAAAGGCATAGGAGTGCGATCATGTCGAATTGCGCTCTTCCTATTGGCCGAAAATTTCGGTGGGCAAAAAGTATATAAACTTAGCGGATAATCGGCCAAGGTACCGTCTCTGCATAATTTGCACCAGTCCTAGACTTTAGTCATCCTTTCTAGCAGCAATTAATGTATTTTGTAGCAAATGATAAATGTATTGTAATAAATGTATTTTGCAGCAAATGATAAATGTATTGTAATAAATGTATTTTGTAGCAAATGATAAATGATTTGTATTGAAACTAAAAAATAAAAAATAAATTATAGTTTAAAAAAACTATAAAAAAAACACGCTTTTAGAGTTAATCAGACTAAAAAGTAAAAAATAAATTAATAGTTTAAAAAAACTAAAAAATACGCTTTTAGAGTTAATCTATCTAAAAAGTAAAAAATAATTGTTAACATAAGAATAACATGACTGACGAGAAAATGAATGTCACTGTTCTAAAAGCGTGGGGTGCTCAATATCAATGGTTATAATTTTTCACTAGTTTCACTCAGAAATGCAGAGTTAATTTTAAAATGTCATACAAGCACCCCACGCTTTTAGAACAGTGACATTCATTTTCTCGTCAGTCATGTTATTCTTATGTTAACAATTATTTTTTACTTTTTAGATAGATTAACTCTAAAAGCGTATTTTTTAGTTTTTTTAAACTATTAATTTATTTCTCTTTTATTTTTGTTCGTTTGGATAAAATTTTTCATTCAAATTAATCAAACGATTTTCAATTTTACATTTAACAATTTAATCCAATTTTTTTTTTAAATAGTAGCCTAATATGATAACAAATATAGCATTATAGTAATTTTCACCCACATGAAATTTATAATGGAAGTTCAGAATAATTATTCAACATTCTAATTCTCTCCAGATAATACAAAAGATGTTAGATTCGTTCCATTTAATAATTGTCGAAAAGAACTGTTTTTATGTTTATAAACTGTTTTGTCTGTAAATAGTGCATCTATAAAGATAGTTTCATGGCACAGATCGACAAAATTTTTCCACATACGACTCACAGTGGTTTTGGAATTAAAAATCCATTTCATATAAAAATCCATTTTAATCATATTTCTATAAATTACAGGAAACAGAAATTTAATTAACATAAAAAATTTTAATTAAAAAATAGAGTGTTTATTGTATTTATATTGATAAATTAATACTTTTATTGATTATTTATATTTTTTTCTAGGTATGTTAACTGTATTTTTTTTCATTACATCTTGTTTATAATTTAAGATGATGTAATTTATTAATTTTATTTTCGTATATATTATTTTATTATTGCTGATTTATGATAATAAAACAAAAATTGCTACTTATTTTGCACAATTTGATCTAATTTTTGACAATCTGTTATTAAATTCCTTCTATTAGCTCACACTCTCCCTATATATATCTTGTTCAAATTTTAAATCGTTCATAAAATACTTTTTATTCATCCACTCAAGTTCAAATACATTTTTTGAAGCTTGTAGTGGATGACACTGGATGTTAATACAGCTTTTTCAAATATTAATTCTTTAATTAAATTTAATTAATTAATTTTAGTTTTTTTTAGATTTAAGTTGCATGTATCTACCAATAGATGGCGCTGATGTAAGAGGAAAATTATAATTTAAAAAGGAGGAATTGACTTAAAAAAAATTTTTTTTATATATATTATTTGTTATTACTGAAGTTTAGTTTTTGAGAAATATCTATTGATCTCTATCAAATTAATTTTTGTTCTAACATTTTTTAATCGATTGAATTTTACATAAAATGGATTCTGGTTTCTTACTGATTTCCCAATTTCGAATCAGAATATTTTTTAATTTCACTCAAGTTTATTTTTAAAAAATGTGTTATTCTGAGCTATTGATTTACGCAATTTTAAATTTTTATTATTAATTTAAGTTACAATTTTGGAACGGTTTATTTCATCCTTTAAGGATTTGTACATAATTACTGAAAATTTTGAGAAATGCAGTTGTAATTATCATTTCAATTACTCCCATATTTGATACACTAATATGTAAATAACTTTTTATGTAATATAGCAGTGTGAAATTTTACGAATATTTTCAAGGAAATACATGTGATTGTGATAAAGATCTTTATTTTATTCTTGTAACTCGCTGTCTTCCTTATGAGGAATCATCCTAAATTTCGTTTCACCACAAAGCTATGAAACGTCATACTTTACAAAATTGAGAGTTTTTGCATACCGTATTTTGACGTCCGTTAGCTTTTTCTCCCTAGCGCGCATGCTCATAGAAAACATTATTGCAGATACGCATGTGCAATTTCCTTTGAGCATGCGCGCTAGGGAGAAAAAGCTAACGGACGTCCAAAATACGGTATGCAAAAACTCTCTAATAGCTCACATGATTTCCCCATCCCGTGAGAATCGTTTTAAATTTCAGTCTGAACTGTGGCTTCTTGCAGGCTTCATTGGCTTCTTGGTATAAGCGGGGCCAAGGAATTCCGAAAATCACAAACTGACTGACTGACTTGGTATAAGTCTAGTTCCTGTCGCTCTGAGCGTAATGGGTTTTTGTCCAGAAATGTATCACGACAAGTTGTTAATAGCTGTAAATTATATCAGAATTGTGGGTTGTGTTCTTGAGATCCTCTTCCATGTCATTATGTAAATAAATAATAGTTAGTTGATCTTCAATCTTTTTCTTCCAAGAGCTGCGTCATCATGTAGTACCCAACTTTTCTGTTGAAAAAATTGAAATTTTTAATTTTCTGTAGACGTAAAAAGAAATTTGAGCTAACCGAGGAACGTTGGGTGCCTTATTCTTTTATTTTTCCACTCATTATCCTCATTTTATTCATTTCTCTTCCATTTTTATTCCTAAATTGTATAATTATTTATATAATTTTGCATCTGATACCTTATTCTATTTGTCCTCAAATAACAGGTGGACTGAAGAGTTCGTAGGCTGACACATAGACGGTGCTACTAGCATTAAATCCATATGACTTTTAGTTAGCCCTTACCTTCAAAAGACACGTGTATCAATTTGACAGCTGTTGCAATATTATTATGCGAGTTATAGCATTTTTAGTGAAGTTATAGCATTTTTAGTGAAGTTATAGCATTTTTAGTGTTCATCACGTACAGTCCACTCGGCTGACTGTCAATTGGACTCCGGTGTGAAATGATGGAGCCATGTTTCATCCATTGTCACATATCGGTTGCAAAAATTCTCAATCAACTTCACTTTACGGTTATCAGAAATTATTGTGTGGACTTTTTTGATATTTTCGTCGGTAAGAGCCTCTTCGGGGTGTCCACTGCGTGCATCATCCTCGGTGCTCATTTCGCCTCGTTTAAATTTAGCAAACCACTTCTCTACGGTTGATTTTCCTGGTGCAAAGTCCGAATAATGTTTATCAAGCCAAGCCTTGGTTTCAATAGTATTTCTTTTCGCCAAAAAGCAATGCTTTAATTAACACACGAAATTCCTTTTTATCCATTTTTTCAAACTAACAAAAGTTGCTTCACTAAAAATGCTATAACTCACATACTAATAGTGCAACAGCTGTCAAATTTATACACGTGTCTTTTTGAAGGTTAGGCCTAACTAAAAATCATATGGATTTAATACTAGTAGCGCCATCTATGTGTAGCCTACGAACTTGTCAGCCCAACTGTTACTTGTTTGCTGTATTTTTCAAAAAAATGATGCATGTTTTGTTTTTTGATACGTATATCACATGAAAATCGTAACGAAATTTTGTAACGTCACTATTGCCGATACAAGGTGGTTTGATGTTTCATAGAGATTAAAGTAACAACGTGAGGACGAAAACAAACGAGAACAAAAAAATTTTTAGATCAAGGTTTTACATTAAACGGTTAAACCATGTCCAGATTTGAAATATTTGGTCAAACATTCGTTTGTTTTGAGCTCTGCAGTTTGAATTTAAAAAAAAAAACAAGTTTCGAGCTCGAGTTTAAACTCGAAAATCTACATTTATCAGTCGTCTATAGGAAGATCGTAAATTCTTTGGCACGTGTTTAAAAATCGACACCAGGTCTAGCGGTAATTTTGATACGCCTTAAGGCTTCCAAAGCTGTCAAAAGAAACCTCATTTTCCTTTCCATGCAAACTGCAGCAAACCAGACCAAAATTTTAGACCTGTGGTGGTCTAAAATTTTGCGGGCTAATCTGTGCTAATTGATGTGGCTACAATGATAAAGACAACGTTACACTATTCGCGATCAGTTAGAGATTTTCTCCTGATGTGTGTATATTTAATAGTGATAGCATATGAAAATAGTTGACTATTGAAATAAGAAATAAACAATTGAATAAAATTTAAATTTGAATATTTATCATTTGAGTATTTTCTATCATTTGGATTATTACTTATTTGAGTATTTTTTATTATTTGGCGTTACTTAGAGCATTTTCTTTTATTTGAGTATTTTTTTAATTTGGAGTTACTTTCAGTAATTTCTATTATTTGGGCATTATTTATTTAAGATTTATTACTATTTGACAGCTGTTTATTTGAGTTTTTATATTAATTAACTATTTCCTTTTCGTGATGTTCAAAGGTCGGTACATATTCCATCTTTCATTGATGTCTAGAAACGGAGATGTATATGGTTTTTAAATAAGTATTCTTTTAGGGCCTGAACTCTCTAATAGACAGCACAACTGATTTTTGATATCTGACCAGCCAAAGTGTCTAATGCTGGGCATTTTTTTGTTGTTGTTGTACATGGATGGGCATTGTGTTTCACTAATGCATGTCACAAATAGTTCTCAAACAGGGTATGAGAGGATTTTTTAGGGAAAGTACCCAAATTGTCAGAAAACCTCGAAAACTCCCACTATGCAACCTGTTTCATCGACTATCGATGCTTCTCGCTTTTGAAGAGAGAAAAAAAAAAAAAAAACGGTAATTGACTCTACCAGTGAATTATAATCTAGTCCCTCCAGCACGCTAGACGCGTTTGTGCATGCTGATGGGGTAGCATGATAAATCCGTTGGGCCGAAATCCTTACTTTACATTTGAAAAGAAAGTTGCGAATCCTCCAAATGGCATGGGGAGGGTTTGGTTTGTCGCTCTACGGTCATTTTGTGCACACTTTGCACTAATTAGACAGGGGCCTATAGTATAACGTGGATTCCGAACCACTCACAAACATCCATGCCACCATCAGAATTCGAACCTTAAGTCTGTGGTACCAAAGGCCAGCATCATGGACAGGGAGAATGTTCTTTTGCACTGGGTGTGGCAAAATATGGGTGCCGCGTAACAGGTCTTGGTGTTATTCCTGAGTAGTGCTAAATCTGCTAAATACCTACCGTTCCAGAAATGAATAACCTCAAATTTGATGCGTTTCCCATTCGTAAGGAATAGCAGTATCTTTATATATTTTTTATTCCATTTTTTTTTTTCACTCGATTCGCTGATTAGTGGCCATGCCTATGGCTAGCATGCTGGAGGGCTAAGTTCGAATACATCAGAGTGTGGTGTTTCAGTTCGCTTTTCGAAAATTTGGAGATTCTATGACGGCAGTGACTGCTTGAGGAGTATCTTCTAGATTTTCTCCCATACCGAAATATAAAGCAACTATATATAAAAAAAAAAAAAAAAAACCCTTTCTGAAGTCATCACTTTGCACCCCAGTCGGAATTCTTCTTCTGGGCCGTATTTCGGTAGTTTTTCATCAACATTAGTGGAACATAATTCCACCGATGAATAACAAAAAACCGGTTTTTTCTTTCTTTTTCTTATCCTACTTGGTAGACAGCACCATCTAGACCAAATCCAAGAACCCGTTTTGTCTCATGGAAGGAGGGAAAGGGGCCAGCTTCTGTTATGATGGAGCCCCCGTAGGCAGAAGTCTGACTGGGCTCCGAGTCTTTAAAGAAGGAGGACTTTTATGGAGAACTACCCCGCATTCACATATCGTATGGAGGAAAACTACCACCAGGTAGTCCGATTCCGAGGTAAGATGCTGAACATCACAAAAAGCCATCGTGTCTTCTAATTTTTTGAAACAGTGTCTACAACAAAGCCGCCAGGGGATTGAACCTTCTCTCTAATGCTCACCAGCGGTACTCGTTGCCATTGAGCCACGAGTCGGGCACAAAAATACGTGATTATAGTATGTAAGAAATAAGACAAAAAGGCTCATTTATAAACGAAAAAATGCATTTCAAAGAAGTCATTGGAAAGATTTTATTAATTAATAATATACGCTACAAGTGATAGTGGATTCATTTTCACCAAGAAAAGACACCCATAAGTCAGACTTTAATTCTGTGGCTTTAAAAATGGGTCTATTTGGCAAGTAGAAGAAGGTTTCACTCTCGTCCCACTGGTTGGATGACACACAGGCGACTTGCATGCATTGCCGCAATTCTCACCGCAACATATTTTGCCATCCTTGCAGTCGGAATCGGAGCAGCACTGGTTGCTGGCGCGAATACATTGGATGTTGGACCTCGCAGGACAAAAATCTGAAAAGATAAGTCGTGTACTGTAGTAATTGTTGTTAATATTCATCATATTGTTTTACATAGAACTACCTTAAAAAACTGCTGTCCAATTTCCTGGGGTAGAAGTTTAAGTGCCATTAGATATTTATTATTATAGGCAGGGCCGGATTTTCCTATAGGCTAATTAGGCTTCAGCCTGGGGCCTCAAGATCAAGAGGGGCCTACATTCAAATTGTTAGCAAAATTAGAATTACACTATTCTAAAAACAGTAAACACTAAAACACTGAATCAAAAATAAGGAGAAATTCTACACATATGAATAATAAACAAACATAATAAGTAATTTACAAACTTAAAAATGGGAGGTGAAAGGGCCTCATAAGTGGAATAGCCTAGGGCCTCTTTTCATCTAAATCCGGCCCTGATTATAGGATATAGATTGAATTATAACGATGTATAACGTTTTTGTTTGCAAAATCGTATCGCTCATTAAATTCTGCATCGAAATCTGTTTGTTTTTAAAATAAATAAAATGAGGAAAATGATTCTTTCATTCTAAGTTTATAACTCAGGTCATGTCAATTTTTTCTGCTTTATAATGTTCATAAGCCATTGAACATATATGGGAACACATATTCCATTTAATTATACAAATTTTATTTCACGACACAAATAAAATTAAGCATGATATTTACAAAAAATAAAAAAATAAACGAAAGAAATATCAGCTACATTTTACATCGTTTATGGCTCCATGGCACACATTGCCAAAACCCATCTGGAACTCTCTGCCCCTCTCTATGGAGAAACTCATCTACATGACAAAGACTTGACATTGGCCGTTGCTAGGCAACAGAAGCACGCTCAGAACTTTTGTGGGTTTCTCGTCAATAACTCATAACTCAGTTCCTCAGGGCCTGCTATATATATATATATATTATTGATTGTCACCTTCCCATGATTTGATTTGTTAGAATATCTAAGGGAGTTATTTATTTATTTTTATTTTATTGATTTATTTTTAACAGTTTCGAATGATGAGTCAAATATTAGGTATTAAAAGAACACTATTTTTAAATGTAATAATGAATAGAATATTCAGAAAACTAAATGTATTTTGTGTTATTAAGAAACTTATTTTTCAAACATAAATTAGTAATGTTCTGCTTTTTCCATCTATAAATAAATTTAAAAATTTTTCATTGAAACCTAAAAATCTTACTTTGAATGGTGAATGTTTTTTTTTTTTTTTTTTTTTTTTTTTTTTTTTTTTTTTATTTCGGTATGACAAATGTTTCAAGAAATAAAGTAGATAAATGTGACTAAAAAAAGAAATTTATTTTACAAAAATTGGTTACATTTTCATTTTACAGTTACGATGATACATTTTTTAAAAAAAAAGTTTGATTACGCTATAATCGGTAATTATTTACTTCAATTAGAATAATTAGAAATACTTTCGTGCTATTTTAAATAGGAATATTGAATCTATACAATGAATATTAATTGGAATAAATTAATAAAAAAAATTTACTGGATTAATGCAAAAATGTTAAAAATAAATATTTAATCAAGCAGTTAAAGAACATTATTAACATGTTCTTAAAGAATGTTCTGTAATAATTAAAATAATAAATATGTTAGTTTACTCACAAAGTATGTATTTAAAGAGCATTATTAAAATATTTTAAACTTTTTAAATAATCTGTCTGTGGAACAAAATAAATATCTTATAATTAAATTAATTTTTTATTTGCTTTAATGGTTACCAAAAATAATGTCGAAATTAGACTACTTTTCCAAACATTAATTTTAAAGTTGTTCATTTACTTAGAAGTTATGCTAGAAAAAATTATTATGAATTAGTAGAAGCTTTCTTGTTATGAAATGAATTTTTACATTAAAAAAAAATGCCTGCAAATAGAAGAAAATCAAAAAGATATGAAGTTCACGATTTGAATTATTATTTTTTTTTTCCCTTTAAATAAAGTTTTTCTGTATTCATATTTTACATTTTAAAATATTAGTATTAATTATTAGATAAAAAGTAATTATTTGATGTCTGATTAATCTGTATGTAGGCCAAGTGAACGTAGCAATGACAGTTTTGCTAGTAACAGTATATTAAACCTAATATTTTAAAAGGAATATAATTGCTGTTTAATTAAAAATAATGACGAAAGAAAATTCAAATATTTAAACTAATTAATTAAAAATATTCAGCTCAAAAAAAAAAAAACTAAATTTGGATACAATTTAGTTTTAAATGTTTTTTTTTTTTTTTTTTTTTTTCTTCATTTTACAAAAGCAAATTTGGATGCAATTTATACACAATATTTTTTTGCTTTTCCGTTGTAATTCTGTAAAATTTCGTCAACCCTATATTGTACAGAAATATGTAAACCAGTTGTGATTTTACTATTCTACAGATTTACAGGAAATATTCGCACAGTGTTTTATTCATGTAGGCTTAATAAAAATAAAAAATAAATGTTTTACTTCAAATTTTTGCAAACAGATAAGTAGACAAAACTCATTTTCATAGGTAAGTAGTTTTATTTTGCTAAATAGGAAACATATTAAAACATGAATCAATTTGAGTTTTTATGCTAAAATCTGGGTTAAAAACGAAAGAAAAATGGCATCGACAAATTCGTTAGAAAGGATCTATGCGACAATTCGGAGAAGGTCGAACTCTTCTTCCATTTGTTTCTTCATCTTCAGATGGTTGACATGTATTGCCACAAAATTCTTGGCAACACAGTTGACCCTCGCCACAATCTGAATCATTGCAGCATTTATTAATGGCCCTAAAGCATCTAGTATCGGATAGTCTAGGACAATAATCTATAAGAAAAAAGATACGAGTGATATTTATAGTATTTATTATGAAGTTTTATTAAGTATGGATTAAAATTTGACTAGAATAGGCTGAATTATAAAAATATTGATCAGACATTTTGATTGATTTATAAAAATATTGAGCACAGTTTGGCGTTCCTCTTGTAAGACCTGAAAATTATATATTTTCCCTTCAAAAGATGGAAGTTTAAGATGAGATTTAGTATAAACAAAATATCGTTAAATAAACTTACTAGCCTGGACAGCAGATAGAGCCAATACTGTTAACAGGAGAACTATGATAAGTTTCATTTTCTGCAAATAAAAGTAAACATTAAACAAATAAAGCCAAGAATAAAAATGGTCGCAAACATATTGTTTTATTTCATTCTATTGAAAAAAGAAAGAAAGAATGAAATGAAATTTTGTGCATTTATATTAGACCAAACGACAGTTAATTGTTCTAAAAAAATTTCCTTCTGAAAGATGTTCTGTTTTTAAGTTCGAATCGTACATTTTATTTAAAAAAAAAAAAAGGAAATAGATTCCAAAAGTATTCTGTATTTATAAAAAAAATTAAGAATTGTTATTTTTAATCCAAATTGATTATTCTGATTCCACTAAAAACATTTTAAATTCTACTAAACACAGAACTAAAAAAATCTATATTTTTAAATATATTGAATCGATTTATATATAAAAAAAAATTAAATATACTGTAGAAACATTATAACTTACTGAAGTTCGAAGAGTTGCAAGAAGTATTAAATCGAAACAGCAGAAATGAAACACACAAAAGACTTTTATGAATGCCGTTGTAAATATATCCAACTGCGCATGCGCTTTAAATACTGGTACATAACACACAGAATAGAGGAATTGCTTTTGTTTATGCGTGTCATCGTTTTCCTGTACGTTAGACTGTTACTGAGTTTCTGTGCAATGTGGGAATTTCCGAATTTCAAATACGAAAAATTTCATCGACTTTTTCACGGAAGGGCAATTTTGGCAAAAATGCCTTCAAGGCTTTGACACCTGATAGCAGGATATTCGGTGATGTCAATTGTGTATTTATCATATCTTGTTATTTATTATATTAAGAAATATATAATGTTGTTTGAGAAATAAATAAATAAAAACTTATTTCTTTCTTATTGTTTTTTCATCTTTTTTAATAAGCCGAAATTTTCTGGGAAATTTTTATTTTCAATCTTAATAAAAATTAGTTTTTTTTGTCGTAATCTACTTTGTAAAAGTTCTAATAGAAGTTTATTTTTAAATGCAGGCAACTCGAATGTCAAACGTACAGCAGATTCTCTGTTTATTATTTAATAAAGAAAATATTATTACTATTGTTTATTTTTTTGCTATTTTCTGTTTAATGTTTTCATTTGAAATTTTTACATACTATATAATTCAGAATTCAGAATATAATTTCAGAATTATAGCTATAGCGAATTACAACATAACATCAGTTAGTTGAAAAATTAAAAACATTAATAATTAATGATTAAAAACATTAATAATTAATGTTTTTAATCATGTTCCATAAAAAAGTTAAAATATTATTGGTTTTCTATATTTAATTTTGTACTTAGTATTTATTATTAATATTCATATTAGATGCGCATATTTGAACAACCATTAATTTTTTTCGCTGTTAGATGAATTATATATAATTTTTACCCTCATATATTTACACTTTTGCTTACAAATAAATTAAAATTCAATATATTTTTTTACATGAATCATCAGGAATATATTTAACTAAAGAATTCTTTAATTCGACTTTATATTAATTCAAATAGAATTTATTGTGTGATACTAAAATCTAATTTTATAATTCAAATGCCTAATATAACTCAACTTTGACCAACTATAATGAAATAATGTATTTTTTATTTTGGTATAAATTTAATTTAAAAACAAGTAACATAAAAAAAAAAATTTTAATGTCAATTCCTAATTTTCTTTTTCACTACATTGCAAAAAGTCCTTTATAAATAATTTTCATGGTTGATATATGAAGCTTAAATCTAAAAAAAACTAAAATTAATTAATGAATTAATATTTGAAAAACCTGTATCAACATTAAGTGTCCTCCACTACAAGTTTTAAAAAAATGTATTTGAACATGAGTGGATGAATAAAAAGTATTTTATGAACGATTGAAAATTTGAACAAGATATATATAGGTAGGGTGTGAGCTAATAGAAGGAATTGAAAAAATATCAGTGAAAAGTAAAAAAAAAAAAAAAATTGAAATAATAATAATAATAACTAACATTTTAAAAAATAATAAAAAAAAAACCAACAAAAATTTTTTGTCCTTTTGACGGTAGAAAGCCTAACATATGATTATTTATTATCCGAATTTAGTCTGATTAATTTTTTTAATATCAAAATTTCAAAACAGCAAAAAATATATATAAGAAAATAAATAAAGATTGGCAAAAATCCAGAAAATTTAATCTATAAAACATGCAATTATTTAGGGTTTTATAATGTAAACTGTTACATAGAAACAGATAACCAAAATAATCCATATTTTTTCAAATAATAAGGAAAATAAATAAATTTTACTTATAAGTAAAATATCCGTATAACCTCACTAGTGAATTTTTTGATTAAAAAATAGTCACTTCTTGTATTCATTTCTAATTGATCAAAGATGTTTCAAAATACGGACAGTATGAATAATATACACAAATATTCAATTTATTTAGTCACAGTAAAATTAGAAAAAAGAATGAAAAAATTTTAAGAATTTTTTTTTTTTTTTTTTTTTTGTAGAATGAAAAAAATTGTAAGATTATTCAGAAAAATACATTAACTACGAAAGATAAATCACAAAGTTGAACAAGAACGCGTAAAAGAGTATGGCGCCATTTTCCATTTTTAATTCTTTTGCTGACGATTTAGAACAAAATAGTTCGAAAACTTAATTAAGAATAAAAAGTAAGATATTTTTTAATTGAAAAAATTAAAAGAATTCATTGGTAATTTTTGGCTATGGACCAGATAAAAAAAAAGAAATTAAGGTTCTACGTGTTATAGTTTTTAAATTTAAGAAAATGTAAACACTCAAATAACTTGTTTTTATATATTAAGAAACTGTTTTAAGTCGTTTTCAGTATTGTTTTTAATGTAGTATAAAACTTTATATATATATTTTTTAAATTTATTATTATAACAAAATATTCGTGTAGCATGTTTATAGCATGTAAATGGATTTGAAATAAAAAATTTTACAATTGGAAATGACATTACAATGCAGACAGTCAAGAGAAGACAGAAATGTTTTTACCTTTAGTTAAAACCGCAGAGCAGGTGATAAGATATGTGAGTTGCAGGATCATATATTGCAAAGGTAGAAATAATTTAAAACACACCTGCTTTTTAAAGCAAACTCGTACTTGACGAACAGAAAGTATAGTAATGATTGCGTTATGTAAGGCGGTTGCAAACATTTGTCATGCAAATTCAGTGCAGCTTTAAATTAATAAAAAATAACGACTGATATTACATGTATACTTAGTTGTATCATTATTCGAAACTTGTTAAATTACTTGAATTTCCAGACTCAACTGATATAACATTAAAAAAAGTTAAGTTCAAAAAAGTAAGTAAGTTATAAAAGTTAAAGGCAGTTCTGAAATCATTATATTTTGAATTTTATATTAACATTTAAAGATTTTTGCTGAATCACTTGAAAAGTTTGCTTTGAAGTTCAATTTTTGATCTGCTGAAACAAATCTGTTTAATTTAAAAATTTGTTGGGATTTTAGTGGTGATGTTGAGTTATATTTTTTTAATTCGGTTTTTTTTAAGTCATAAATATATGGACATTGTTGTGGAGAGATGGGTCGGTGATTTCCTTGACCACTTTCATTTTTTTTTATTTCTGTCACGAGCTTTTGTACATGTATATACGTATTTAAATGTTTGGTACTTGCGTATTAACGGTACCTTGGCGACAGTTGCGCCAATAAAGAGCACACGTGCCAACCGCAGCTACAGATTTGGCGGTTTTTAAGTGGCGCCAATCTACACTTAAAATTTTTGTTCCAAATAATAAAATATATAAAACACTTCATTTAAAATCAAAACGATTTCAAAATTCAAAACACTTTATTTAAACACAAATTAGTCAAAAACACTTTATTTAAACACAAAGTAGTCAAACGTAGTTTTCTAAGTCCCGCATGATAAGCACACTGACTGAAATTGCATTTTAAAAACTTACGTTTACCAAAATAAAGTTTCATGTCTTGGGAATTGGGACATTTTCGTTTTTTTGGTAAAATATTTCGCTCCTGAAAAAATAAAATTGCATCTTGTTCTGTTTCTGGCAAATCCTAAATACGCATTTTCGTAGCACTACAAAATGGCGTCAAAACTCAGCAAATCTGCAGCTGTTAGATTGGCGCCACTTAAAAACCGACAAATCTGTAGCTGTTAGTTTGGCGACACTTAAAAACCGCCAAGTCTGTCGCCAAGGTACCGTTAATACGTAAGTACCAAATTTTTTTTCACGAGATAATAACTATACAAGTAATTAATATAAAATTATTCTAAAAGATTGTCTGGTGAAAGCAAAGGCAATGATGTGTCAAAGCGAACATGAGTTTTTCAAGAAAAGAAAATCGTTTGGAATTGTTATTGTTCTTATTTTATTTTTTAAGATTGCTGTTATGCGTTTTGTAATTCTAAATTTTAAGGGTAATCTGAATACCTTCCCAGACGATTACAATTTTTTATATCATACTATTGATTTTGTATTTCCAGAATGACGAAATACTTTTTCTGAAATTTTTAGCTCCTACACTGGTTCAAAATGAACGTCAACAAAGCACTTGTTTGAATTCTTTAAATTTTTTGTGATTTATGCTCACCATTTATCTGATTTTGCTGCACCTTACAATTTATTTTCTACACGAGTTTCAAAAGTTAATAATTTAAAGTGTTATTTTTGTTCTTACATTAAATTCTAAATTTTATGGGTAATCTGTATACCAGCTGAGCCGATTACAATTTTTAAAAAATTAGTAATGGTGTTAAAAGATTAAATTGTATCCTTAAATTTCTAGTAACTTATTTAGGTGTGTCTTTTCAAAACTTGTTATTGGGGTAATTGTAGTTATGAACATGCATGCTTTTATCCAATGTTTCAGTTCAGACTCATATTTTTGAGAACAACAAATATATTCGATACGTAGAATAAGTTTTTAAAATTTTTTTTTAACTAGTATTCCAAAAATATCGTCAATTTATATGTTTCCAATTACTTTTTAATATCATTTTATTCCATAAAAGAAATAATTTATTTCTTTATTGCAAAAAAAAAAAAAAAATTATATTAAGTAATGGATTTCCGTTCCAATTTTTGATTTATTACATTTAATGACATTCCGAATTTATTCAAACTTCAATATTTTCTGCTTTCGCAAATACTTCTTTTATAAAATAATTCTTAGTAAATTTTGAAAACTTTGCATTTCTTTTTATCTTGAAGAAAACAAATGCTGTTTTTTTTTTTTTTTTATAGGAAAAGATAATCTATATTTACAAATGAAAAAGAATGGTATGAATGAAGAAGAATTTACTTAAAAATACGAAATTTGACTCATTATATCTGAAAAAATAAGTTCTTGTATACCCCAAAGACTTTTTTTTTTTTTAATTTTTATTTAAAAATGTTCTTTTTATATAACAGCAAAAAATATTATTGCACATGTTATTGACATAATCTGATCTAAAAATTATTATAAGTATTGTATAATAACAATTCCTGTGCCGTCATACAAATGTTAATTTATAATACATGATATGAATTTTCAATTTTAATAATATTTACAAATTTTTAACAATCACAATTTTAATTGTCGCTCATATATAAATCATTACAAAGTCTTTTTAATTCATAGGTACTTACGTATTAACGGTACCTTGGCGACAGACCTGGCGGTTTTTAAGTGTCGCCAATCTTTATTATTTGGAATAAAAATATTTTGAAAGCGTTTTGATTTTAAATGAAGTGTTCCATATATATTTTATTATTTGGAACAAAAATTTTAAGTGTAGATTGGCGTCAAATCTGTAACTGCGGTTGGTGCGTGTGCTCTTTATTGGCGCAACTGTCGCCAAGGTACCGTTAATACGTAAGTACCAATTCACACTATCGGAAACGTTATGAAATTTACACATAAAAGTAAAGCATGTTTTCTGATGTTGCTGTATGCTTTATATTGTTTTTTATATGTTTTATATTGTTTTTTATATGTTTTATATTGTTTTTTATATGTTTTTATATTGTTTTGAATGACTGCCAGTCTGATTTAAGTCCTTCGTCGATATAATGGTAGATGTGGTATAATGGTGGTGTAACAGATTCAGCGTTATCCAGGGTAATACCATGAGAACTCTCAACACAGCAACCACTTTGCTGCCGCAGTTTTGTATGATCATCAGCAAGGGTAGCTATCATCTAGGAGACAGCACCATTTTGAAACTTTCTGATTTGGTCTTACATTTTGATACTGTTTTAAAATCTTAAGTTCATCTTCTGTCCATCGACATCAAGTTTATTCCAATATCTTTAGTATTTTTAAAATTATATAAATTTGAATTTCCCCAATTTTCGTTAAATCTACCTATACCCAGTAACCATGAGACAGGAAAAATGAATTATCAAATACAGTGACATAGCAAATATAAAGAAACGTGAAAGTGAATACAGATGATAAAAATGGTCGACTTCATTGTCTTGCAATTCCGCTAAAATTAACTCTAGTATAACAATTTTGTTGAATAATTAACTAATAATCCGTTCTTTTTATATATCAAACAAGTTTTGTGTGTTTGTATTTATTTATTAAATTTTAAAACTGTATTACTTAGAAGTTACTTTTCTCAGAGTTTGTACTAAAAATTTTAAAAAAATTAAGAAATAAATAATTAATAATAAAAATTTAAAATAAATAAATAACAATAATAATACAAATAAATAAATAATAATAATAATAAATAAATAAATATTTTTAAAAAAAATTAAGTAAAAAGCTTACCCTTTTATTGTTAAATTGCTGATTCATCCGGTGTGTTTGTCTGTCGCCATCGGCAGCGCGATAATGTTTAATGCTGACGTCATATAATTTAACCACCAGCCTCTATAATTTTTTTTTATTTGTTTTTAGAAGTTTTGTTGAAGGTAAAATGGTAAATTCTTGAAGGTTATAATATTGTATTATTTTTAACATACATTTTGTTTGTTTCAAATGTTATATTCTAAACATATGCTTTTAAAAATATGTTCTAAATTCTTTTTATTTATAAATAATGATTTAGAATAATTTTTCTTTTACGATTTGCCAAACGATAATTTTTTTCCTGTTCGAAGATTGAATATTTGCTCTTCAAACTTTACTTGATAATTTTAACTTCTGTAAAAAAAAAAAAATTAACAAATCTGTAGGATTTCTTTTTTTTTTTTTTTTTTTTCTTTCTTTGTTGTTTTTTATAATAAACACTTCTAAATCAACACGTTTTTATCATATAATTTTAAATTTTTACACTAAATTTAGAAAATCAAATCTGGTAAGTCTTAATTAATTCTTAAAAAATTGCTACTGAAGTCAATTGCAATAAAACAGTTTTCTTTAAATCATTTCTTATTCTTTACTAAATTAACTATGTTTCAATTCTAAGTTGTTGTTTTTTTATATATTCTAGCAATAACATCAAAGCAGATTATTTTTCGAATAATTTATACAATTACTTGCTCAAAATTAATTATTTCTTTAAAATATACATATATCTATTACATTTCCATCACTTTGCTGTTTTGAGAAATTTTCAAAATGACTGGGTAATAAATTTTTGTTTTGTGACCATAATAATGACACATGAGTTATGATGTAGTTACATATCTAAAAAAAATATTTTCAGTAGTTGCATATCTAAACTAATATTATCAGTAGTTACATATCTAAAAAAATTGTTTATTCCTCAGTACTTATTACTATGGCAGTTGTTCTAAAACGGCATTATAATAAATTTGAAATTTTTGTAAAAAAATTTTAGCATTACAAATGAAACAAATTATAAAAATTATTCTGAGAAACATTAGATTCTTATACTTCTATAAAATTCTTATTCTTCTTCGATTCTTATTCTTATCTCATTCGTAGACTTCATTTTACTTGCAATAGAACAACATCAACAAAGAAAAAGATAAAGAATGTGGTCAATGGCCTTTGAATTAATAAAAGTTGAAGAAAAATATGGAAAGTTTTAAATAAACAAAGGAATAATATAGGAAATAGAACTTGTGTATAAAGACAAAATTACCTCGACAAACAATGAAATGAAAAATGAGTAATAATAACATAAATAACAATTGTCATAACATAAAATTTCTTATTAAATAAAGAATAGGATTTGAGTATAATATGAAAAACATGAAAACACCATAAAGATCTCAGAAACTAAATAAAAAAAATTGCACCTTACAATTAACCGAACAGAGTTGATATCGATGTGATTACAACAATTTGTTTTTCTAAAATCTTTTTCCGTGTTTACGATTTTTTCGATAGTCAATAGGAATATTATTAGAAATAATGTATTCCTTATTGAAAAATTTATAACAAAAATAATGCAGGTATAATTGCATCAATTGCAAAAATATGAAAACGCCATAAAGATCTGAGAGAGAAAACTAGATTTAAAAAAAATGATACCTTAAGGAATTGTTGTTTCTTATTTATTTTTAAACACTCCATTCACATTAAAATTTAATGGTTAAGAACGGAAGCAATAATTAGATTGGTGTAAGAAGTCTTTTAGGATGATTACAATTTTCATTGACGGATGGCGCCACGAGACATTTTAAGTTCACTTCTAGCTATAGTTAATAAAGAAGCTGCACACAATTGTTTTATTGTATTCGCGTAGAGGTCAGAGTTCAAGTTACAAGAGGGTCGTTGTATAGAGAATACTCGCGTCAAAGTTCATGGCGGACTTCACCAATGCCACTTAAACAGGAGGGTATTCGGTTGACTGAAGCCAGCGTGATTCATTGACGTATGTTTTGAGAGCATAGTTTAGCGCTTTAATGAATGCACTCCAATAAAAACTTATGAAGATATTTATTTATTATTAAATATTTTTTTAATTACTCAATGGCTGAAATAAATTATTAGAAATAGAACATATATATTCATATGTGGCCCATTTGAAGGCGAAGGATTGACACTCGTTTTTTAAATATATATAGGTCTATAAAATTTGAAAAAAGCATACATTTTTAATTATTTTTAAATTTTTTAAAACAATAAATTTGAAAACATAATATTTTTTCTCATTTTCATATACCACTTTTCTGAATTTGACTTATTATGGACCGCTTTAGGAATCGTAAAATTTTAATAGAACACTTTGGTTTTTGTAATGAGTAAATAATAAATCAGTATTAAATAATAATAAATGATTATAAAGAAAAAATAATCATTTATTCCAACAACTCTTTGAAATAGTAAACAAATAACAATGGGCGAACGAATAAAGATTCGACTACATAAAAACATATCTACACTCATGTCCATAAATTAAGGATAATTGAGAATCAGACAGAAATTGAATTCTAAAATAAAAATTTCACCTGTAGAATTATAACGCACATCTTGAAGAAGAATATGCAAATTACAGGAAACCACCAGATAGCACGGATAGTACGTCAAAATGACGAGAGTGTAAGAGAGGGGTATATAAGGAATGGTGGCAAGAAGCTAAATATTTAGGTGTAATTCTTGATCGCCAACTAACATATAAAGCTCACATTGATTACTTAAGAAATAAATTCAATAACCAATTAAGAAAATTTTATTCTGTTTTAGGTAGACACTCTATACTAACCATTGAACTTAAAAAACTAATTTATCTAGCTTATCTTCGTCCTATAATAGCATATGCGAGTCCAGTCTGGGGCTCTACTGCCCACAGTAACTTTCTCATACTCGAAAGACTTGAAAAGTAATTAGAATGATTGTTGATGCTCCTTGGTATTTCAGAAACAAAGAAATTAAACACTCCTTATTTATGCCTAGCTTTCGTGAATATGTTGCTAAAAGTGCTAAAAATTTTTATGATTCTATCAATAGTTCTAATAATTCTGTAATTAATGATTTAACCAAATTTAATTATGACATTTCAATTCCTTGTTATCGTAAAAGACCGAAGCATGTATTAAATATTAATAAGTAGACGGGTTTTTCTTTTTTTTTGACTTTTGTCTATGGTCCTGGTTATGCTTGTTTTAGGTTCGCGTTTCGCGCGTGTTCGTTTATTTGAACTGCTACTGCGTGGGTGCTCATTTGTGCTACGGTTCTGCTTCTTTTGTATCTTTTTGATAGTTTTTGTTTTAATGTTTGTTTTTCTCTTAAAATTTCTATATTTCTTTTTTAATATAAATTATGCAATGATCTAACAATTTACAATGGGCTTTGACCGACTGAAAATATCTTCTATGCAGGTTTGGTCGCTTCGCGACCAAGGTACTCCGTCTACATACTCCGATTCACTGTAAAACTGTTCACAAGCGCTTTAAAAGCCTTTCAGTGCAATAACCGCATAGTTATGGCACAAAGGAAGCATTTGGATGATTTTTTACGTGGTAGAATTATCGGACGACTGGAATGGGGACGTACCCAGCTGGAAGTATCCGAGGAACTTGGAATCGCTCAGAATGTCATCTCCAGGCTTTGCAACGATTCCAAGATAATGGTAATGTGAGTAGATGTTACAGCACAGGTCGCCCCCGAGTTACAACGCCGAATGAGGACCGGTATTTAGCAGTTACTGTCATAAGAAACAGATGGAGCACAGCATCAGACCTGTCTCGTCAGCTCTCTTCAGCTACCGGTACGACAGTTTCAAGACATACCGTGTGCAGACGCTTAGGGCACATTGGTTTATATGCTCGTAGGCCTGTCAGATGTGTTCCACTTACCGCAACTCACTGTCGCCTGCGATTAACCTGGAGTAGAGAGCATGCATTGTGGACACCGCAACAGTGGTCTGGTGTGATGTTTTCCGACGAGTCCAGGTTTAGTTTGCAGTGTTGATTCTCGCCAGACTTTCATATGGAGAGCGCCAGGTACCCGTTACCACCAAGAGAACACCATTGAACGACACCGTTACGGTGGTGCAGGATCGCTCGTTTGGGGAGGAATTATTATTGGTTTCAGAACTGACCTGCATGTTCAGAGTGTAAAGATGACAGGCCACATCTATCGGGATGTCATTCTGGAACAACATGTACGTTTGTTTCGGGGCGCCATGGGTGCTGAATTTCTGTTTATGGATGACAACGCCCGTCCTCACCGTGCAAACATTGTAGACGAATGCCTTCAATTGGAGGATATCACCCGTATGGATTGGCCAGCATACTCACCGGACTTGAATGCAATAGAGCATGTGTGGGATATGCTTGGCTGACGAATTGCAGCCCGTCAACCCCCTCCCACCTGTCAACCGGAACTTCGGAGGGCATTGCTTGATGAGTGGTGTAATATTCCCCAAGATCAGATTAATAATTTGATACTCAGCATGCCTAGGCGTTGTAAGGCCTGTATTGCATCGTCCGGGAGACATACTCCATATTAACCATCATACTAACCATGTTATACTGTTTTTTGTAAATAGGTTCTTTTTGAAATTTGCTCCAGGGAGTAAAAATCGCAATTTATTAATTATGTCAAACATATAGCATCTTTTTTGCTCTTTACCTTTTGTTTAATAAATAGACTTTACAAATAAGTCAAATTTCTTTTGCTTCTGTCTCTTTCTTTGCCTGAACTTCATTATCCTTAATTTATGGACATGAGTGTATTAATTACTTTCATTCCATGAAAAATACTGAATATTTTATTGTAAGGAATATTTGCTAATTATTTTAAAAGTTCAAGAGTTATCTTTTTCTTTTTTATAAGAAGCACGTCCAGATCCAAAATTCGTAAAATCCACCACTTATCATACACTCTTCTTCTTCGATGGCACAACAGTCCCATGGTGATCCAAGGCCGTTTGTCTAATGGCAGATTCCGAAACATGAGAAGTTCTTTTTTACTTAAAAAAAGTAGGGTTTTTTTTTTTTTTTTTTTTTTTTTTTTTTGTAGGGTTTTCAGCCTTACGTCCAACAGTCATATTAGACCGGAACCTACAGTTTAAAGTGGATTCCGAACCATTACAAACATCTATGGCACCGCCGAGACTCGAATCTGAAACCTGTGGCATCAGAGTGCTAGTCGCTCGGACATCAGGCCCCTAAAGAAAACCTCCCAACATGCAGCTCGAACTCACAGCCAAGATAGTAAGAATCTCGGGCTCTACAGACATAAACCCACTTATAAAAAATGAAAGAATAACAATAATGATAAACCTACATAGTATTTGTAAAGTAATGTTGAAATTTTTTGATAAATAAGTAGGTGTTGACATGTATTAAATAGTAAGTAGGTGCCCCCCCCATATTGATAAGCTTTGTGTTTTATCTAATCCTACAAAAGATATTATACAGATAAGGGAAAATACTCCTTTCAAAGGGACTTCCCTCATTTACGTCTCCTTTGGGAAAAAAGCTTGAAAATTTCCAGATAGGCTGGAAAAGAAGCTTGAAAATTTCCTGACAGCAGATGGAAAACGCTTTACACACATTACAAAAGCTGATATATAACCATGCTTCTTTTTTTTGTACGTTTATTAAATCAAAGAGGTTGTTTTTTTCCGTATTAATAAATTTTAAATTCCCTGTTTACATATATATAACTATTAAACTGAAAACTTATTTATATATGGGGGAAAAAAAACTCTGAAAAAACTTCGAGATTCGATAAATTTCAAATCTTTAAGCCTTTGAAAATGGATGATTACAAATGTAGATTGCACGAAATCAACGTGATTTGTGCTATTCTATTCAGCTCGTAATTTTTACTGCCTTTATCAATCCATCGTTATAGTTGCCAATTATGAACAAAGATTTTCCGAATTATGGTCTGCGTCCCCAAACAGGCTCGAGAACTACAGATGCGGCAACTTGCCTTGCATCGGCCAATCTAACAATATAAAGTAATTAATTTTTTTAATTATTATTATTTACAAGTGAAAAAAGTCACATTCACAGGCGCCCTATTCAAAAATTTCAACTTCCTCTTTCTACCATCTTTTCTTTATCTTGCCTCTCCTATCCCCACCGGCTGTCTCTTCGTCACCTGTCACCAGATTTCAGATATCCATAAACTCTTGGTGTGATTGGAGTGCCAGAGTGTGGCTGGATACGACGAGAAAGAGAGATTGTTGAACTCCACAGCCACCATTCGATGATGCTGGCAGGAATGATTGAACGAAAGCTGAAGACAGCGATACAAACGGAACAGTCACCTTAAAAAGTGATGTTCTATGTCATCTGATTCTCATTTTAATCGATCCGATACGTAACAGAAACATCAGTGACCAAAATGGGACTCAAAGAACACGATAGGTTTTTATACCCATTGTTCCAACTATTCCTCACATGTGTACACCGACAAGTGCATTTACAATGAGGTCTCGCGAGACCTGAAATATCACTGATTAGGTTAGAATTGTTTTCAGCTACTAGACCCGCTTCTAATTGAGCCTCGATGACCAGAAAAGGCGTGTATAGAGACGAAGTCCGGGACAGCTGTGGAATACTAACCTAATTGTCGCTCACCAAATAGCACCAATGTCCTATGCCTCGATTTACGTCAGCCCTTTCTACTGATTGTGTCCGTGTTTGTCAAATTAAAAAAAATTTATTAATAGAATTGCTGTAGGTTGCAAGATGCGCAAAGTCTAAGCCTATCAGACCTTGTTGGACACTTAGTGTGGCTCTTATATCAAAAGATTTGAAGATCCCTGGTATTCTACTAATCTTCATAATAACAAGTCGTAACTATCATAATAAAAAATATTAATAATAGAGGAGTAACAATATTGTGGCAAGAACTAGTAAATGCCAGTTGCCTTCAGACCGAGAGAGGACATTTCAGGATTTTTTTTTAATTAAAAACCATTAAAGAATCAAATTTTTCAAATGCCATTTTAAGATATTAAGCTCAATTCGGTTTTTAAATGAGGTTTCCACTAGTGGGCTGAAGTTTATTTAAATATATATATCACTGAAAGGGGCGCTATGTGACTATCCTCTTTCAGCACTATTAATAAAGTCCTAAAGTAATTTGGTATTCGATTATCTGCTTAAAATTCCCGTTTTTTTAAATATATTTTTTATTTTAACTAGGCATTTTCTTTCATGCATGACTGTCTCGAATAAAATTAAAAATAAATTAGTAATATTTATTTAATATGTCACACTTCTATTATTTAAACAAAACCCAGATGATTTCACCAATTGCTAACTGAGCTATAAAGACAAATACAATCATTTCTTTTCGGGCATCATATTATGTTGGCACGCCATTGATTAAGAAACATGGAATCTTAAACTTAAGATCTTGAATTCTGGATATAGCATAATAGAAACCTCGCACTGTCTTTTAATTCTTTAAATAAATTGTCCTTGAAAATTGAATTTTTTGCGTTGAATTGTATTCTTCCCATTTAATCAATTAATCGTATTTTTTTTTACTATTATCTATTAATATTGATCGTCAATCTTTTACTCTCTTTATCATGTGTTTCGTTGTAATACGTATGCTTAACTCAAAACTCAAGGAATTTGCCTTTAAAAAAAAAATCATTGCCTCTTTATTCAACCAGATAAGTTTTCATAATTTATTTATTCAGCGAATTGTTTTTTACATTAGTATCAAATTTTATAATGAACAATTACACTAGTATCAAATTTTATCTTGAACAATTACACTAGTATCAAATTTTATCTTGAACAATTACATATCAAATTTTATCATGAACAGTTGTACAAGTCAATAAGAAACTTGAAATAAGAATAATGAGAAAGACCAAAAAAATGTTAAGGGTTTCAACTTTTTCAGGCAACATCAAAAAGCCGTTAAAAAAATGGCTTCTTAGCAAGGAATTGATTTCTTGCCATTTGTAGGAAAATCTACAGGCTGACGGCAAATATTGCCACAGCTTTCTCTGCAGCAGAGCTGTCCGATGTCGCAGTCGGCATCTTTACAGCACTGGTTGTCTTCCCGGACGCACTTCACATGGCGGGAGTTGGGACAGTAATCTGCGAAAGGGAACGAAAAAATTGAATCAATACATTACACTTCATTCAGGTACTTGAGCTGTCCAGTGGTAACCGACGAGCACAGCTTTAAAATACAATATTCCTTCGAATTTTCCCAATAAAATTATTTTTCGTCTCCAATAGCTACCGACTTAATTTATCTTCAACGAATGTAAGACCAAACGGGAAATGATGAATGTGGTTGCTACTATTCCTCAAGTACCAGTGCTAGAAGCACTTATACTTAGTCTCATGGAGGTTATACAAGTGTTTAAAAAGGGGGGGAAATAATTTTTCTTTTTTTTTTTTAGGATAAGAAACAACAACAAAGATTATCTTCTAACAGGAGGTCTGACATGTTCGTAGGTTGACACATAGATGGCTCTACTAGTATTAAATCCATATGATTTTTAGTTAGCCCTAACCTTCAAAAAACACGTGTATAAATTTGACAGCTGTTGCACTATTAGTATGGGAGTTATAGCATTTTTAGTGTTCATCACGTGCAGTCCACACGGTTGATTTTCCTGGTGCAAAGTCCGAATAATGTTTATCAAGTCAAGCCTTGGCTTCAAAAGTATTTTTTTTTTTCGCCAAAAAGCAATGCTTTATTAACACACGAAATTCCTTTTTATCCATTTTTTCAAACAAACAAAATTGCTTCACTATAAATGCTATAACTCACATACTAATAGTGCAGCAGCTGTCAAATTTATACACGTGTCTTTTGAAGGTTAGGGCTAACTAAAAATCATATGGATTTAATACTAGTAGAGCCATCTATGTGTCAACCTACGAACATGTCAGACCTCCTTTTCGAAGATAAACTTTGTTGTTGTTTCTTATCCCACTTGGTAGACAGCAACATCTAGAACAAGTCCAAGAACCCGTCATGGAAGGAGGGAAGGGAAGTACTGCTTCTATTGTGATGGAGCACCCGTAGGTAAAAGTCTGACTTTGCTCCGGGACGTTGACTGTTTACAGAGTAGGGTTGTCGGCCCTACGCGTAAACCTACGTTCGTTCGTTTATTTATGCTCTATAATTAATACGTACTTGCCGTTGAACTGCAGAATGTAAAATTCAACTTTCAAGTTGAAGTGAGAATGTGGAATCATGGAAAAAGTTATCAGATAGAAAAAACATTTTTATCAATAAGAAATAATGTTTATATGAAAGGTCGGGAACTGTAGTACAAACCAGAGATTCAAAAAATTTGGTTTGAAATCTTTGATGACATTTCCAAAACATTTTCTTAAAAAAAGAAATCAGTTAACTTTTTTATTAGCTTCATTTTGTGAAGATTATTTCATTTTATTTTAATACTGTTAAATACATTCTTCAAACTACAAAAGTACTAGTTACGAAATTCTTCAAACTTATAAAATCCTTTATCATTAAATTTGTTAAACTTGGATAAATTAGCTAACTGTGTTAAGTAGTTATTACTAATAGTTTATTAATTTTTATATTTTTCTAATAAAATATGATCATAAACCGTTGAGTTATGCAAATATAAGTTTTGACATCCCAATTATTATTTATCGAAATATTTTATAATTTTATTATTATTTACCAATTTCCTTTTGAATATTTTTTAAGACCAGATGCATCAAATACACTTCAAAAATGCAGCTATAAAAAATTGGACAATAGAACAAAATATGTCGTTGCTTTTCCAAGGAATCGCGATAAATTAGCGAGTGTACGAGCTTGCGAACAGCTGGCAATAAAAAAGCAGCTGCTTAGATAAAAAAAAATGTAATAAAATAAATAATTTATCTAAGATAAAATGATCTCTATCTCTTTCACATCAATTATTTATTTGCGTGAACAAATTACAGAATACAGTTTACAAAATCACCCAGAAAAATTAATTTAGATTTAAAAAAATCTTAATATACAGAATTCTTAAGCTAATTATTAATTTGATAAATGAAAACGTATTAGTTGAACTTGATTAGATAAACAAATGTACACAAACGCTAGCATAATTAATATATGCCATTATGATCATAATAATGTCGTGATTATCGATATGATCATAATAAATCATAATAATGTAAAAAAAAAAAAAAAAAAAAAATTAAGTAAAAACCTTTTTAACTATTGTTCAAAAAAATAATCCAAAATACGAATAATAATGTAATTTGAGGAAGTTGAATCTCAATTAATTCAAAACAAATTAAATCAAATGCCTAAAAAATGTATTTAATGAATTATTTTAACAAGTACATTATTATAATTATACATGTAATGCATTACATAACTATAAAAGGGTTATTTAATTGCTTTAATGCCCTTGTCATCAAAGTTATCAATAGCGAACTTCGAATTAGGGTCGTATAGAAAAACATAAAAGCATTGCTAAATTACATATTATAAAAATTTTCGTGTATATATAGATAACATTGTATTATTACCTTGTTATTTAAATTAATTTTTATATTTTATACATTATTTGTCATATTATTCCATAAAATATTCTTATCTTATATGACTTTCAAAAATTTAAATATTAGGCGACTATAATATCATATACAGCAACATAAAGACGATAATTTATTAAATAATCAATTTGAAATCTCATAAAAATCATTTTTACGTGTGCAATCATTATCACATAATTATAAAAAAAGAGTTTTTGCTATCTCCAAAGTTTGGCCATTCCTGTTTTAATGGTAAACATATATTTTCTGAATTGCTTTTTTATTTAAAGAGCACAAAACAGTAATTAAGGTTCACATTGAAACAGTAATTTACTTTTTTCAAAGGTTTTGTACATATTTATCCAAAGAATATAATTATTATTATGGCTAGTATAAACATATTATTTGCTTATGCAACAATTTACCTGCACTAACTAGAATTAAAGCCAAAGATAATATCAGAACAGCAGCAAAAGTCTTCATTTTCTGAAAATTAAAAAAATAATAATAAATAAATAAATAAAATTTAAAATTGTTTTCAAGATAAGAAATTAGGAAGTAAGAATATTTTTTTATGAGTGAGCAAAAATAATTGAAAAATATGTATAATTAATAAACACATAAAAAAGTTAATAGGACAAAGAATTTTAAAAAAATCAAAGGCTTAATTAATGATCCTTTTTCATTTATAATGAAAAACAGGCTACATGAAAGAAGAAAAAATTATAATTATGTAAAAAGAACTATTATTTCATTTCAAAAACTAGTGCTTTTTGATTTTGAAAATTTTTTGAGGCCAGAAATTTGTTTTTAAACAAATTTGTTAAACAGCACATTTAATTTGCTAAATATTCCAATTTCGAAACTTTAAAATCACTTGCTTCTTTTTAAAAAATAAATAAATAAATAATATATATATATCATTATATAGGAATATATTTAACTAATCTAATTCAGAGATGTACTTTATAGTTTCTTCATTTAAAAATGAATAAGAAAATCAAATTACTAATTTATTAAGTTAAAATGAAAGTAATTAACAAATATTATTAGAGAGCATTGCGAATGACATGATTACATAAACCTAGAATATTTTCTAATAAATTTTTTTTTTTTTTTTTTAATATTAAGGAAAAAAAAGTTTTTATACAGGGAATCTCAAATTTAAATAAATAAATACTAGAATAGCTGCAGTTTTAATAGGATAAATTTATTAAATAAATTTTTTATTAAAAAGTTATCACTCAGTATGTATGGAATTACAAAACAAGCATGCATTAATCTTATTAACAATCAAAAAATATAATATGCAACTGATCAACTGATACATAAATCATTAATGCTTTCTCCCATTTTAGATTATTAGTAATTGTCTAACAAATTATTTAGAAATTGTAATTTTATGTCCAAATGCTATAGCAAATATAATCCTATCTTGAATTATTACTTTAAATAGTGGCAACTTACATGTATTTGAAGATTTTAAGAATAAAGAGAAAGAACGAAAAACAATAGTTAGCCTAAGGTACACATCTTTTTAATCTTTATTATATACCAGCGCTCAAGGTCATTTTATACAGCATATGGTTGGAGTTCAAGGCACTGTGATTGGCTGAGAAATAAACCACCTGCTTCCAAATCACATCATTGCAGAAAAAAAAAGTTGAAAAAAAATATTATTAATTACTTATTTTATAATTTTTAAAACGAAATTTTTTTAGATACTAAAAAAATACTCTTTTTATTTAAAATAAATAACGTTTATTGGCTTAATAAAGTTAAATCAATGATGCACAAACTTGTAAAAGGTCAGAATTTGTGGGCAGTAGACAATCACTGTAATTTGATCGCAGGCTACTTACAAACAAACACAAAACCCTTGAAAATTACCCATATATAAATTTTTGCTTGTTTGTCCTTTAGACAAATTCACTGCAATATTCTGAGATGTTGGGACTCATAAATATACTCATATTTTTAACTGTTATTGCGCTATATTATATAATTATAGAGATGTCTGATTATGCTTTGTAGAGGTATATAGGCAGGGCCGGATTTAGATGAAAAGAGGCCCTAGGCTATTCCACTTATGAAGCCCTTTCACCTCCCATTTTTAAGTTTGTAATTTACACGAGAAGTAATAAAATACATCATTACTTTGATATATATCAATATGTTAAATGAAACGTATTGTGATGGGTACTAATCTTTATAAAAAATGTGGCACGGATAGTAAAAAAAAAAAAAAAAAAAAAAAGTCGAGAACACTTATTTGGACATTTATTCTCAGCACCCTATATAGTACTTGTAACAATAATTAATCAAACATAACACACAACGTTTACAAAGAAATAAAATTCAAATAATAAAAATCTTTGACTACAAAAATAAAATATGAAACAAAAATTATCATATTTTCTATCACATTAAATTAAATATATCAATACATTGAAGATTAAAGCAAATTCAATTCACATAAATTTATTTCATAATAATTCGCATTTAAAGCTTAAGTATGAATTATTATGAATTTTAAGTTTTAAACTAAACCAAAAATGGAGCTTTATTCAAACAAAATCCAGATCCAGAAGTAGAATTTTTCATTATTTTCGATTCGGTGTTTACTGTTTTTAGAATAGTGTAATTCTAATTTTACTAACAATATGAATGTAGGCCCCTCTTGATCTTGAGGTACTAGGCTGAAGCCTAGTTAGCTTATAGAAAAATCAGGCCCTGTATATAGGATAATATAGGAAAAAACTCTGGAAAACTCTCACTAGACAGCTTGATTATCGAAGCGACAAAGATTTGCACACCTTATTACAATTGCCATCGTGTCTAATCGTTTTCTTTTGCATTTAAATAAAACTATAATTTTAACGTTATTTATAACATGGGATTATATTGTTACAATACTTAAAAAATATATATAGCACTTAAATTATAAGAAAAATAAGTGGACTTCTACATTTTTATGTGAGTAGACAAAAATTATGAAAAAATCATTATTAGTAATTTTGAAATTAAACAAGTAATATAAAAACAAATTTTTTTAAGTCAATTCCTACTTTTTTTTCACTATACTGCAGAAAGTCCTTTATAAATAATTTTCCTTCATTTTTTTAAGTTCATCTGGCGCTATCTATTGGTAGATATATGCAACTTAAATCTAAAATAAACTAAAGTTAATTAATTAAATTTAATTACTGAATTAATATTTGAAAAAACTGTATTATCATCAAGTGTCATCCACGACAAGTTCAAAAAAAATTTATTTGAACTTGAGTGGATGAATAAAAAGTATTTTATGAACGATTGAAAATTTGAACAAGATGTATATAGGGAGAGTGTGAGCTAATAGAAGGAATAATTCATACAGGACACCAACAATTAATTGATAAAGGATTACGAATGAAAATTATATCACGTATCTTTCTACATCAGACACCATTTTGATATTTTGCTTCTAATTTAATTATCACATGCGTATATTATTATTATTATTGATCCTTATTAGATGTTTTGGACTTGTGATTAAAATTCTTTCTAATTTGGTTTTTAAATTAGAGATCCGAATTCCGTAGAAAAGTTTACTGGTAGTTTATTAGTGATGATGTTTACCAATTTATTTTTTTCATATAAAAGAGTTAATAAGTTTTATTTTCGGAAGTCGGATTATATATGCAAGTATATTATTTTTTCGTAAGTTTTCAATTCCTTCTATTATCTCACACTCTTCCTATATATATCTTGTTCAAATTTTCAATCGTTCATAAAATACTTTTTATTCATCCACTCAAGTTCAAATTCATTTTTTTTGAACTTGTCGTGGATGACACTTGATGATAATACAGTTTTTTCAAATATTAATTCAGTAATTAAATTTAATTAATTAATTTTAGTTTTTTTTAGATTTAAGTTGCATATATCTACCAATAGATGGCGCCAGATAAACTTAAAAAAATGAATGAAAATTATTTATAAAGGACTTTCTGCAATATAGTGAAAAAAAACGTAGGAATTGACTTAATTTTTTTGATTTTTTATATTACATGTTTTTAGTGTAATTACTTTGATTTCATTTTAAATATTTAAAAATACTATTCAGTAAAAGGTGCCTATCGCTTTCATTTTGTTAACAATTGATTGGTTCTTAAGCATAATAGCATCTCTTTATATATAAAGCAAGATATTTGTTTATCAGTGCGTCTGCATTTTTTAAAATTTAAAAATTTGTACCAGTTAGAAATATATTATTATCTTTATTTATCCAGTTCGTAGACAACAATTATAAAAAAAACTTTTAAAATTCTTAGTTTTTTTAATAGATGTCACTATTTAGTGACGTTATTAATTAATGAAAGAAAACTAGGTTAAAATTGTGATTGTTTTGACTATATCTGTGGTTAATTTACATTTAACAGACAAACACTATGAGGGGAAAACAATGCTAACAAGCCAAAAATAAGAAAAAACTTATTCGGAACCCTCGAATATTAGTGATTGCTTTATTTAGTCAATTTATATAATTTTATGGTGGGTCGGCTGTTTAGACTCTGATTTTAATGTTATTAAGATCAAAAACTGGAGGTCCACGGCCAAGAGGAGAACAGCCTGGCTGGATCTTTTAAAGAAGGCCAAGGCCCACAACGGGTTGTCGAGCCAGTTATGATGATGATATAATTTTATGTGATTTCTGAAACCTTACAGTTCACAGTAATGCATATGTAAATCAGTTGAAATTTACTGTTCTATAAGTCTGTATAGGAAAAATTAATCCAGGGAAAAGATTAACATCTCAAACCCTTAATTTTGAGCTAATATTTTTTCTAGATAAAGTTTACCAAAAATATTTTTTTTTTGTAGCCAGGTAACTCATATCTAAAAATAAATTCTACCGTGCTCTCCCATTTACCACATTATGCAGAAAATGCGGACTAGCTGAGAAAAACAAATTTTATTTTAGAAATTCAACTTTATTCGTCAACATACTCTCCTTCAAGAGTGTTACATTCATTCCAACGCTCCTTTAACTTTTTTTTTTTCCAGAAGGATTTGCCTTTGTTCTCAAAATAAAAAGCATTTTTTTTTTCAGAAAAGGACCAAACCCATGACTCTTTAAATCTGTAATAATAAGATATTACATTACATAAATAACAAATTAAGAGACTGAACAGTTTAAATTTAAAAAAAATTTAACATTTAAATATTATTCTTTAATTGTAAATATATATATATATTTATTTTTAACATTATTATAAAAATCAGACATTAATATTTGTTTTTTAAAAGCAAATCTTTCTAAACCGTCTCGAAGTATTTTGAATTGCATATAATATGCTTATTTATATAAATGAACGATATTACATATAAACGTTTTATAAAAATATAAAAAAAGTTATTCGGTTTTGAAGATTTGATTAATATTTGCTGAGACTGAAATTCGTATTAAATTTTTTTACTGGTAGTAGCATTATCTTTCATTCCAGCAGCAAGTAAAGACATCCATTGAAAATTCATTCTTTTTTTTTGCGGAAAATCTATGTTGTGATATCTATTATATATAATTCCCGTGGCACGATGTTTGTTCGGGATGAACTCTGAAGCTAACAATCCGATTTTAACTTTTTTTTCTTCTTAAATGTGTGTTTTGTTCCAACTTGAGAGAGAGGATAGTTTTTATTCAGATTTTTTTTTTTATTTAAATGCAAAATCGACGATTTTCATATTTCGTCATTTGGCGCCATTGACGTCATTTGGCGAAACTAAAATTTGCTATTTCTCATCCGATGGACTCAATTTTGAAAAGTCAAAATACAAGGTCAGGCGTACCATAAGATCGGGTCGTTGATACCAATACCTAACGAAGCGCCAAAATTTCTTCAAATTTATTTTATGGGCAGTTCTGAAGAACGTGTGACAACTCGATGTCAGTATAATTTTATCGAACAAGCAAGTACAAAGAGCTATTGTAGAATTGTTGGAAAATCTTTTAGAAAACCATTACCAACTTATTAAATTATTTAACGAATTTATTTATTTTGACGAAAGACAGATTAACAAGAAATAGTGTTCATCGATTAGTTCTTAGTTAAATGAAAGTAATGACTATTAAAAATTAAATTAGGTAAAATAATTATGAAACAGTGTTAAAAATCAACATTATCTACCTCATTCATTAAATTAATAAAAATTAAACATTTTCTATTCGTTGAAGCTTAATTTGATCTTTTCATCATTCTTTACCAATCACTTCCTTAACAATACCAATTATAGTATCTAATAATTGAACGAAATACAAGAAAGCCACAGCAACGCGTGGCCGGGTCTGCTAGTTATTCTATGTGTGAAGGTAATAGATTGATTAAAATAAGTATACATGAAAGAACAGAAAAATAAAAAAATACATTCAGCAAAAAACAGGTAAAAGTCACATATGACTAATTTGTAAGAATTAAATTTCATGATTAACTAAAGTTTCGAAGTACAAAAAATACTAAACTTTAAAGATCCAGATTTTCTTTTTTCAAAAACTGTTCAACAAGTACAACGCCAGTGAATAAAGATTCTTCAGAAATAAGAAACAAAACAAAAATAATTATAACTTATAAATAATTTAACTTCTTTCTTTTTATTTCAAGTTATTGTGCCATATTTTCTACAAAAAAACAAAACAAAATCTTAAAATTAAATTTTTTTTTTATTTTTAGAAATAAATTTTATTCTTTCAGAATAGACTTTATTTTTAGAAATAAATTTTGTTTTATCAGAATAGAAAATAAATGTAATTCAAATATGCAATTGCAATAATAGTCGTTCTTATAATTAATAATTCTACGAATTCTTTATCTTTTATTTCTGCATCTTTAATAATTGTATTATTATCGAATAATTCTACGAAATCTTTATCTTTTAATTCTACGAATTCTTTATCTTTTATTTCTACATCTTTAATGACTATTATTACGAATTCGATAATAATACAAATATTAAAGATGTAGAAGTATATAATGAAATAGAAGAAGTGCTTTATTTATTTATTACTTATTCCCAGTGATAATTTTTTTTTAATTTGGCATATCGTAATTCTCCGCCTTTATCAAATACTTTGCACTCATGATTGAGATTTTTCTTGATTACTTTGACTTTTTATTGTTTTTTAACAATAAAAAGTTAATTAAAATTTCATTATTATCATCAGCAGTAGCGCTACAGCTCCATCGTGGGCCGTCTGCTTACTGGTAGATTTCTAGACAGGAGCTGTTTTTTTTTATTTTTACGAGGTAGGATTGTCATCCCTACGCCTAGTGCTCTGCAGTCATGTTAGACCGGGACCTACGGTTTAAATTGGATTTCGAACCGCTACAAACACCCATGGCACCACAGGGATTCGAACCCGAAATTTGTGGTACGAGCGCCAAAGCGCTAGTCACTCGGCCAGCAGGTCCTTCTATTAAAATTTACCAACATTAAAAATAAATGACATGGTCAAAATCACGAAAAAAATCCTCACGAATTATTTTTTTATCAGAGTGTTTGTTAAAAGTAAAAATTAATACGAAATACAAAAAAATAAAATGAATTATAAACTTCGAAAGATGAATGTATTTATGAGCACTTTAATTCCATGAAAAAACACTAAAAAGCGTTTATTTTCTGGTTATTCAGCGCGAAAGTGCTAAAAAGGAGTTGTTGAACTGAAAGATGAGTTTTTCTTTTGAGCAGAGATAAGAGTTCAAAGTTTGTTTAGTGATAATAAGTGGCTGTTGATAGTATGTTACTTAACTGATATTTTTTAAAAAATAAACATGCTCAATTTGTTTTTTTAAAGAAAAAGAGGATATTTTAACAATGACTAAGAAAGTAATTGAGTGAAGACACCTATTCTTTATCACAGCCAGTTAAAATAGTTGCTCCAATAACATTCTGTCTCAAGAACTTGATACAAAATATTCCATCCGCGAATTCAAGTCCGACGAGATTGAATAAGTGTAGTGTTCCTGTGATTACTAGAGCACATCTACACAGTTGAGAATAATAAATTAAAGTATCAATTAAAAGTTTAAGTAAATTTAGAATGAGCCTATTTCAATTATAAAATCAGAAGAACTGGAAAAAAAAAAAAATTAACTAACAAAGCCAGTGGACGACGGTGAAATTATGGGAATTGCAAGGGTAAAAGTGAGGGAGGGGAGAACTGAACGTGGGAACGCTGTCGGGAGTGCAGTCATAAAACAATGAGTGTTGTTGATAGCAGAGGATCCATGCCAGTTTAACTTCCTCAGCTGATTCACGAACAAAAAAAGGAGGTAATGGAGGAAGGAGACAAAAATGTTATTTTATTTCATTATATTTTTATTTTATTTTGTAAATGTAAGAAAGGGAAATCCAGGAATTTTATGGAGGTCTGAGGTCAGCCGACCATTCTGTTGTTAAAAATGGACATTTATATTTTCCCTGGTTGTCTGCAAAGAAGCGAATTGTTGTCCATTCTCCCCATCTGCTTATTATATCGTTTGCACTTCAATTTTTTCAATTCCTTCTATTAGCTCACACTCTCCCTATATATATCTTGTTCAAAATTTCAATCGTTCATAAAATACTTTTTATTCATCCACTCAAGTTCAAATGCATTTTTTTTTTAACTTGTAGTGGATGACACTGGATGTTAATACAGGTTTTTTTCAAATATTAACTCATTCATTAAATTTAATTCATTAATTTTAGTTTTTTTTTTTTTTTTTTTAGATTTAAGTTGCATGTATCTAATAATAGATGGCGCCAGATAAACTTAAAAAAATGAATGAAAATTATTTATAAAGGACTTTCTGCAATATAGTGAAAAAAAAGTAGGAATTGTGTTTAAAAATTTTTTTTATATGTGACTTGTTCTGCATTTGCTTGTAAATGGGGATAAAAGACATCCCATGTGTAATATTTCATTAAATACAATTAAATCCTTTCGGTAAACATCTGAAGAATCTTCTTCGATAAAACTAACACCAGAAAATCTTAATCTTCCTTCAGTTTTTCTATTGCATTGATTATGTTAGTAGCTACCACAACTAGTGTTTCCATTGAAAGCAATGGTTTCAGCATTGTATAGTTCAGGAGTTGTCAACCCGCGGAACGCCTTGAAAATTTTTGCGGCCCGTGAGATTCATCACACTTTTACATAATATATTTGTTTTATAATGACCAAAATAGTGAAAACCAATGTATTAACAAAGTATATTATGTGTGCATACATGTATTCAATATATATATGTATATATTTGTCGAAATTATGAAAAAAAATTAACTTTGATTCGAAAACGATAATCTTGGGAATATATAACAGATATTGCCTGTTTTATTTATTAGTTTACAGTTATGAGTTCGCTGAATAATTAAATTATATTCTGCGAACTCATGATGCGTGCGCATCTTGGAGCATCTAATACAACACGTTCTGTGTTTCACTTTAAGTGGCCTCAGTGACCATCCCTAGATACGTACAATTGATTGTTCATAGCAGAGCAAAACAGACTCTTAATTGAAGCTGTTAGCTCTTTAGGTTCAACTTACACCTGCGAACCTTTTTCTTCTAAAATGAAATTGACCCTACACAAAACAAGCTCAAACACCCATTACGAGGCAATACCCAAATTGAGATCGATTTACAAAAGCTAAGTGAGAGAGTGGAGAAACAAATATCGCATTAGTAAAATAAATATTTTTTAATGATTTCATTTTTTTTATATTTCGTTTATATTTATATTTTATTTTATATTTCATTTTTAATGTCATATCTTTCTTTACAATGTGCGTTTAGTATCATTATTTTTATATCATCTATGCTTACATGAAAGAATAATAGTAAACATAATAATAATAAGTCATTATGTTTTAATGTTTCACTCCAAAAAATGTCTATAGTGGCTCTAAATCTAATATGGGGATTTATAATTTTATATGCAGCCCGCAAGATCATTTGGATTGGCCACCCCTGGATTAAAGAGTCTTTCGCAAATTCTTAACTTTCGACTTCCCTTTTTCTGGTAGCTAAAGCAAGAAAATTAGTATCAGTTCGCAGTTCCCCTTTTCTGGTAGCTAAAGCAAACAAGTTCGTAATTCCCCTTTTCTGGTAGCTAAAGCAAACAACTTAGTATCAATTCGCAGGTCATCCTTCTTCAGTAAAGGCGTAAAAGGTTCAAAGGCCATCTGGCTAAAGGTCTTGAAAGGGGAAAGACGTATAGAAAAGAATAATAGAAAAGTTTTCGAAATCTTGTATAGAAAAGGTTTTGTACGGGGGCAAACGATATTGTTGTGGTTTTCCGACTTCATAGAGTAGTTCCACCTTCTTCAGTTAAGGCTTAAAAGGTTCAAAAGCCATTTGGTGAAAGATCTTGAAAGGGGAAAGACGTATAGAAAAGAATAATAGGGGTGTTTTCGAAACCTTGTATAGAAGTTTTGTAAGGGGACAAACGATATTGTTGTGACTTTTCGACTTCATAGAGTTGTTCATAGAATAGTTGGCTTATGTAAAATTTTTTTTTTTTACAAGATAGACATGTTCCCGAAGAATACGTATAAAAAACAATTCGTGTAAAGAATATATATATATTACATCTATGGTAAAATAGAAGATTGGTTCCATTCCTAAGAAGTCAGCAAAACTAATACAATAAATCATCAGTTTTTATGTTAGGATCTTAAACCTTTTATTGCATAAAGATTGCACGTGGATGATACAAAGTAAATTGTCATTTGAAAAGAGAGAAAAAACATATCACTAATTCATGGACACAAAAATTAGTCGTATTAGGAAGGACGAGATCTTTGTTTTTAATACATTCTGGCCAAATAGCTTCCCAACATGTATTCAGAGTGGATGGTCGCAATTCAGCTAGCGCTAATTCTATTTGATTAATACAACCCGTAATTGAAAATTTCTTCCACACTTCAATGACTGTTAGTGTTTCATTGTTCAGTTTGTCCAAAATGGATTAAAATATTCACTTTGCGCAGTACGTTTTAAATGTCTCAATTAAACCTTGATCTAACGGTTGTATCAAAGATGTAGTATTAGGAGACAAGAATTAAAATTGCACGTTTGGACGTTCTAAGACCGGATAGTCTGGTGCATTGTCTATAATCAAAAGAACTTTAAAATCGAGACTCTTGATCAAAATCCTTTCCTACAGATATCGCACCTTGTCCACACTGCAAGGCGATCTAAAATTTGAATTTTTATATCCAAAGAGATCGCTTTGCTTTTGTTATAAGTGAATTATGTGACATTAAGTAAGAGCTATTGAAAAATATTTCAGTTATAATAAATAAAACAAAGATTTATAAACAACAAAATGGATCAACAAAACAATCTTTATTTGAACACCAAACTCAAAATGCAGACAGAATTCCACGTAAGAGGCTATAAAATTCGGGGAATTCCCATAAATGGAAATCGCATTACATTCCTCATTTCCAATGTCGCAGTTATAAAAATGAAAGTTAAGCAAAATATTTTTCTTAGAATTTTGGGTTGTTCTTGCTAAATCAAAATAAGTCGTGTAAAAATTGAATTAAATTTTGTTTTCTAATTCGTGGCAATTCAGAATCGTGTAAAAAAATGTTCGTGTAAAAACAGAATTGAGTGTACTTTGTAAGAATCTAAGTTGATTGGGTACAATACTATATCCTGCTGTAGATTAATTTTCTGTTCATGAGGTTAATAAGTGCGTCTTAACTGGGAGAAAATAGGTAAATGATGTAGACCACTGGTATTTTATCGAAATTTGAGGAACTACTGCGTCGTTTATTGTGAATGTTATTTTTTTCACAGACTCAGATATTTGAAAAAGAAATTTCTTGTTAATTTTTTTTTATTATTATTATTTTAAAATTTGTTACGAATTTGAGTTATTTTTTTTATTTCTTTTCTAAAGTTTCAAATTTTAAATTACCGAGTATGGACTGAACTTTAAAAAAATTAAAACACTTTTTTGTCCCACATTTCTTAATTTTATTTTACATAGTAAAAAGCTGGGCTTTGGAAGGACGAGGTGGCCGAGTGGTTAAGGCGATGGACTGCTAATCCATTGGGCTCTGCCCGCGTGGGTTCGAATCCCATCCTCGTCGAAAACAATGGATTTTACTTTTTTTTTCTCTCTAGTTGACGTAATTCACATTAAAAAAAAAAAGCAATTTTACATTGTACTTAAACTATCACCTGGCATTTTAATAATATTTTTTTCAATTCCTACTATTAGCTCACATATATTACCTATATATATATATCTTGTTCAAATTTCCAATCGTTAATAAAAAAACTTTTTATTCGTCCACTCACGTTCAAATACATTTTTTTGAACTTGTAGTGGAGGACACTGGATGTTAATACAGTTTTTTTCAAATATTAATTAAATTTAATTAATTAATTTTAGTTTTTTATTTATTTATTTTTTATTTATTTATTTATTTATTTATTTAAGTTGCATGCATCTAATAATAGATGTCGCCAGATGTAAGAGGAAAATTTCAACTTTATTTATAAAGGACTTTTCTGCAATATAGTGGAAAAAAAGTAGGAATTGACTTTAACAAATTTTTGTTTATATTATTTATTATTATTTCTCTTATTCTGAGCAAAAATGCTGTAATCATTGGAACGTCATAAAATATTCAATTTTGGCCATGCAAGCAGGCATTACGGTTTACAAGGGAAGAAAACCACAAAATTCGGCGTTGTGAATACAAATTATAAGTACCTCTACTTTCCTGTAGTGAAAACCGCACGGCTGGAGAAAGGGGGAGTCGTCGAATACCGACCGTTACCTCCTAAGAAAGACTTTCCACTGTACTTGAAATTATTATGAATAAATTAGTTAAAAAAATTGGTATACCCTATACGATTTAACGTAACGTAACGTAACGGTAGGTGTTTAGTTGGAGTACCAGGGAATTTCTCGTACCTCCATATCAATAATTAATAATAATAACATAATTTTAAAATCCAAAAGATGAGCTAAAGAAATAATGTTAAACGAGCCCATGCTCGGAGAGAATTTACAGGAGTAAAAAGGTTAGTAAATACAAAATTTAAAATAATAGTTCACAAAAGTATTTAAAAATAAAAACAGTGGCAATTAAAAGGAGTTAAAAAATAACCGTTACAAAACCGCGAAAACTTCTGGCTGGCTGAAGAGAAAGAGAAAAGGAAAGGGGAGGACAGAGTTATAAACAAACCAAAACTATATCGTTTCGAAGTTCAGCGTTTTAGCGACCTTGAAAGAAAAGAACGATTCCGAAGCTATCAAAATAAACTACAGTGGTGGAAAATGATTCTAAACTAAAAAAGTTGCAATAATACATATTTTTGCGCACACTAATACCTAATTATTGCATTTTAATGCAAAGGATTGTCGTGAACGGAAAAAAAAAATTTGAAAAAAAAAAGAAAAAAAAACACCATCCTATTTATTTTTATTTCATATATTTTCCATTTTTCTGTCTATATACATACCATTTTTATTTCATATTTCCTGTCTTTTATTTCATATGCCATGTGGGTTTTTTCTTTCTTTCTTTTTTTTTATTTTTTATTTCATTTCTCGTGTTTCAACTTCAGTATATGGTGTGTTTCAGTATATGTGTGTAGTTTTATGGCAAAAAATATATGGTGTTATTCATAGTTCAGTATATTGGAGTAGTGTTTCTTTGGAAGAAAATTAATTATATTAACAATAATAATAATACAGACAATTTAATAAAAGTAGTTTGTTCCAATTATCAATAATTCTGGAATTATGTTCCATGAGCATTGTATAATGTTAATATATGCTCTGTGTTTGTCCAATATCAGTTAAAATTTTAGAAACACTTCCATAGATATATTTTACTCTTATATCTAAGCTTCAGGGGCCTGATGGCCGAGTGACTAGCGCTCGGTGCCACAAGTTTCGGGTTCGAGTCCGGGGCGATGCCATGGATGCATGTAGTGGTTCGGAATCCCCTTTAAACCGTGGGTCCCAGTCTGATATGACTTTAGAGAGTTGGGCGTAGGATTGACAACCCTACCCCGTAAAAAGAAAACATCTTCTGTCTCGAAATCTGCCAGTGGGCAGACGGCCTTGATCCATCATGAGGCTCTTGCGCCGCTGCTGCTGATGATGATCTAAGCCTCAAATAACAATTTGAAATTATAATCAGGTAATTCGCATAGTTTTAACAATGAATAATTTTTTATGTAACAAATATTCCGTGTTTTTTTTTTTTTTTTTCATACAAAAAATAGCATGCAAATATTTATTTTAATAACAAAGATATAAACACATGTTATTTCTTATTGCAGAAATTTTCATGGTTTCTTGTTTTACATTGAATGAAAGTAATTAAGCTCTTTCATTACGTTCTTACGTTATATATATAATCCGACCCCAGATTGTGAGGAAAGGTAAACAACCGTTTTAAAGCGGAAACGGGAGAAGCGATTAATTTTTAGGGGAGGGATCAGATATACTCGGTGCAAAGCAATATAGTTACAAATATAATATACAAACTAATATAGATAGTTATAAATAAAACAAAACATAACTCAAAATACAATTACTCAGATAAAAATTGTACAGAACAAAGAACGCCATAAAAATAGTTTTTTTTCTATGTCTCTATATATCTATTTGAAGGCCTGAATGGCCGAGTGGCTAGCGCTCTGGCGCTCGGTACCACAGGTTTCGGGTTCGAGTCTCGGCGGTGCCATGGATGTTTGTAGTGGTTCGAAATCCTCTTTAAACCGTAGGTCCCGGTCCTAATAAGAGCGTTGCGGGGGCATTGTTACTACGCGTCCGTAGCTTATCTTCAAGTTACAGGCTCCCGCTGGGTAATGCAAAGTGAGTAACGTCTGTGCAGCGCTTATCTTAAGGCATCCAAGACCAAGCTGTCTAAGTGTTTGCCAGCTGCATTATAACAATATATATATATATATTTGAATCCGTCCAACTTAGCCGCTTGTGATTTTTCCATACAATCGGTGATCTAACAGTATAATGCAATTTTTGTAGAGTTCATTTATTTATGGTTTCATTTGTAACACAATGAAACAACCTAAATGCTTTTTTTTTTCAATTTGAATTTTTCTTGTAACTTTCACATGAAATATCTTTAAAAGTAATATACGTAAAATTTCAAAAATTGATATACATTCAATTCTACATTTACGCGAACGTTTTTTACACGGTTTTGAATTAACACGAATTAGAAAGGAAGAAAAAAATCAATTCACTTTTTACACGACTTGTTTTGATATAACACTAACGACCCAAATTCCAGGAAGAAAATTTTGGTTTACTTTTATAACTGCGATATAGGAAATGAGGAATGCAATGTGCTTTTCATTTGTGGGAATTCCTAGAATTTTATAATCTCAATATGGAATTTTGTCTGCTTTGTCTCAATTTGAGTTCGGTGTTCATTGTAAAAAGTATCTTTTTATTGTTTATAAATCTTTGCTTTTTTAATTATAATTGAAATATATTTTTCTGGAGCCTTTACAAAATGTCAAATAATTCACTTATATCAAAAACGAAAAGGAAAGCGATAACTTTGTTGACTTGTTTAACGTTTTTTAATTAAAATTTTCTTTGGGTGTTAAAATTCATATTTTAGATCGCCTTGCAACTGGACAAGGCGCGACGTCTGTTGGAAAGCATTTTTGTCAAGGATCTCGAATTTAAAGTTCTTTTGATTATTGTCAATGCACCCGACCATCCGGTCTTAGAACATCCAAAAGTGCAATTTTTTTTCTGTCGCCTAATACTACCGGTCTAGCTAGTCCAAAGTGTGTGCACAAAATGACCGTAGAGCGACAAACCAAATGAAATTTAATACTACCTCCTTGATGCAACTGTTAGATGCTTAATTGCGACATCTAAAACATACTACGTAAAGCAAACATTTTAATCCATTTTGGAAAACTGAAAGATGAAACACTGACAGTCATTAGAGAGTTTTTGCATACCGTTAGCTTTTTCTTCCTAGTGCGCTTGCTTATAGGAAAGTGCGCATGCGTATGTGTAATAATGTTTCCTATGAGCATGCGCGCTGGGGAGAAAAAGCTAACGGTCGTCCAAAATACGGCGTGCAAAAACTCTATTGACGTATGGAAGAAATTTTCAATTACGGATTGCATCAATCAAGTCGAATGAGCGCTAGCTGAATTGCGACCATCCACTCTGAATACATGTTGGAAAGCGGTTAAAAACAAAGATCCCAACCTTCCGAATAAGCCCGAATTTTGTGTTCTTGAAATAGTGACATGTTTCCCTTCCCCCCCCTTTTTCAAATGACGATTTATTTTGTATTATCCTTGCGCAATCTTTATGAAATAAAATGTTTAAGATGGTAACATGAAAACTCGTGTTTTATTGTATTATCTTTGCTGATACCTTAGGACTTGAACCAATCTTTTATTTTACCATAGATTCAATATATATTCTTTACACTAATTTTTTTTTTTTACACGTATTCTTCAGGAATAAATCTATCGCGTGAATCGTACACTGAATTGGGTGCGTAAGGGCAACGAGCGTACCAAATGTGGTTTAAAGAACCACTAAAAGTCCACAATTTAAAGTCAGTTAAAATATCTGCACTATTGTAGTTGCTTAAATTATAAAAACGGACAATTTTCGACGAGAATGGGATTCCAACCCACGGGGTAGAAGCCCAATGGATTAGCAGTTAATCGCCTTAACCACTCGGCCCCCTCGTCTCTGGGTGCGTAAGCCAATTATGCTATGAACTACTCTATGAAGTCAAACAACCACAACAATATCGTGTGTTCCCTTACAAAACAACTTCTATACAAGATTTCAGAATCACCTCTCTATTATTATTTTCTATACATCTTTCTCCTTTCAAGACTTTTCAACAAACGGCCTTTGAACTTTTTATACCACCTCGTCTCTGGGTACATCAGCCAACTATTCTATGAACTACTCTATGAAGTCAAACAACCACAACAATATCGTGTGTTCCCTTACAAAACAACTTCTATACAAGATTTCAGAATCACCCTCTCTATTATTATTTTCTATACATCTTTCCCCCTTTCAAGACCTTTCACCAAATGGCCTTTGAACCTTTTACGCCTTTATTTGAAGAAGGGGAACTGCGAACTGATACTAACTTGTTTTAGCCTCCAGAAAAGGGGAAATGCGAACTGATACTAACTTGTTTTAGCCTCCAGAAAAGGGGAAATGCGAACTGATACTAACTTGTTTTAGCCTCCAGAAAAGGGGAACTGCGAACTGATACTAACTTGTTTTAGCCTCCAGAAAAGGGGAAATGCGAACTGATACTAACTTGTTTTAGCCTCCAGAGAAGGGGAACTGCGAACTGATACTAACTTGTTTTAGCCTCCAGAAAAGGGAACTGCGAACTGATACTAACTTGTTTTAGCCTCCAGAAAAGGGGAAAGGCGAACTGATATGAACTTGTTTGCTTTAGCTACCAGAAAAGGAAATAGGAAGTAAAAGAGTTTCTGAAAGAGTCGGGAGTCGGTATAAAAATTCGACTCCTGATTCTTTCATAAAAATTATTTTTATTTTTTCAAAATTCTTATTCTATGAATCCCTTTTATTTATTTATTATTTTTTTTTATTTTCTCTCTTCTGTCTGGGGAAAAAAAAATCTCTACCTTAATTTTTTTTAAATCGTTCCAATTAATGTAAATATATTATATCACTATTCAAATCGTTAATGATTTCATTATTTTTACATTTATTGGATTGAAATTTAAAAAGTTGCAATAATTTATTATCTAAATAATCCTTTTTAAGATGATGATGATGGGAAAAAAAAAAAAAAAAAAGATGAATCAAGAACAGGAAAAAGTAGCTGTTTTCGACTCTTTCGAGTCAAATCATAAAAAACTCATTAGATATGTAAAAATGAAATAGATGACAAATCTGTTGCATTATTTTATTGAAATAGATGACTTATCTATTGTGTAAAAACTGAATTATGTGTATATTCCAAAAACATATTAGTAGGGATGTTCCAAGGGATGTTTGTTTTTAGAAAATAGTTTGGTATATTCACTACCACTGAAAGCGAAGCCTAAAGGTGAATTTTGAATGGAAAAACAGCTCTTTCATTACCAGATATTCCAGACTATTTAGGATGTTATGGAACTCAAATATTGTATGAATTTTGAGGCACCTTGTACTTATGTTATAGATCAACCCTTAAATCTTAATAACTTATTGAAAAATGCATTTAAAATTTTAACCTTTCTTAAAAAAAAAAAAAAAAAAAAAATTACTTTCTTATTTTTTAAATATTTAGTACGCAGGTACTTGCGGGTTCAGATTGTAAATGGAATAGAATTGTAACCTTAGATTCTAATGTCAGATTGTACGGTGTGGTTGGATTGAAATACTTGAGGCACAGGTTTGAGAACCATAGCTTTATTTACACACATACAAACACCATACTACAATTAAAGACGTACAATATTTAACATATTTAAAGTAAAAGACAGATAATTATAGTTTCGTGGAAAGACATCATTGAGCCGAATAACTGAAACTCGGCTGGGTTTAGGTTTCACAGAGCTGCACTAAATATACTTCCTCACGAATTGAGAAACTGTAGGCCAATTAACATGCAGGAATTCGCTAAATATATTTCCTCTTGGAATTAGAGTCTCGAGGCCCACTGGCCATTTTTCCTTAATGCCCCAGGGGAAGAGCTCTCTTGCCCGCGTGTCGGAGGAAGCACGAGTACAAATATTATTTTACATAAAGATTTTTTTTAACAAAGTATAAGTTTTAGTGGTACCACTTCTATGTTTACAAAAACTTGCTTTTGGTTTCGAACACTTTTTATTTAATCATCTGCTGATTGACCATGGAATATCATTTTATATTATTTAAATATAATTATTTACAATTACAATTATTCCTTATTTTAAATTTTAATTAGTTTATTTTATTATTCGAACATTTAATTAAGTTTAGCATTTTATGTAATTATTGTAGTATATATAATCGAACATTAAACTATTTTTCTGCTTTCACCATAAAGACATTCTAAAGAACTCAAATGAATTTCTGACTTGATAAATATTGATTGTAATTTTTTTAAAAATAGAAAATAAAAATTAACCAATGTTTCTTTTGTTGAAAAAGTATTTAGTAGCATAATTACAACCATAATACATAGTACACTCGATTTAGAGGAAACCGTTAGAAAACATAATTAATTAATAATTTTAAAGACATTTTAGCTTGTTCCCATCAAAAAAGCATTTTTAAAATGATAATATCGATACATTTTTAGACGATAAATAAATTCAAGATTCATTTAATAGTAGTACTCCATTTGAATTTACTGCCGTAGAAGAACAAAATGTTCTTTTGTTGCTTTATAGCATCAGGATGAAGACAAATTTTAACAACGTGAATATTGGTAAAAGTTATTAAGTTCAGTAAATTTTAAACCATTTTCTTTGCAAAACTGGGTTTTCGGCTATCGTGGGAATAAAAAAAATCAGTGTCGCTTAAAATTACCATGAGGAAGGAAATGAGAGTGTTGTTGAGAGAGAAAGAGATAGAGAATCATTCTCATTTATACGTTTGATAGATTCCAAGATTAAAAAAAATGTGAAGGGACAAACAACTTTATCGATCTAACCAAATAAATTGAATGAAATTTGTTCAATTAAATTTTTGTGAGGACACCCGTAAAGGCGAATAGGTCATATAACTTTATTTTATATGACCTATTCTTCTTTACGGGTGTCCTATCTGGCCTCCACTTCCGTCACCAACCTAAAGAGACTGAAGACCTTCCAAAATAAAAACCTAGCTATTACCACTAACGCTCATTGGTTTATGCGAAGAAAAATTATTCAGAGACACCTTGACATCGAACATATTTTAATTTATATAACCAAACTTACAAAACAGTTTCATGAAAAACGTCCTCGTATTAGCAACAAGTAAACCTTCCTTTACTGGTATACCATCCTGATATAGTCAGCTCTCAAAAGAGACCGAGAGCGATTTGCGATGGCTCCTTTCTGTGACGAGACACTTTTCCGCTCTGGAGGCGCTTACTTCGGTGGGTATTTGATTGCCCTCTGTAGCGTACTTATTGTCTCTGGTGGGGATACATTAAAAGAAGGATGGGCAAACTTTTTCGGTCGCGGGCCAAAAATCGAAAAAAAAAAAAAAAAAAAAAAGGAAATTTTTCTAAAATTTTAAAGCAATATATAAGCATTACAATTTAAATATGTTAATGCGATGAATGAAATTGTGATTTCATTTTTAAAACTTCCTTATACTGAGGTTCGAAGTGAAGTGTACTGATTATAAGGAACGATGCTAAATGCTCATCTGTCAGTCTACTTCTGAAATAATTCTTTCTAAGGTTCATAACTGAAAAAACTTGTTCACATGTATAAGATGAAGCAAACATAGCATTGATTTTTTGGGATTTTCGATTTATATTTTGTAGAACAAAAATAGAGAAAGTAAAAAGATCACCAGTCCTTTGAAAAATAGGAAGAAAAAAAATAATATTTAATCAAAGTAGAAAAGGAGATGGATATATACTATATAAATATATATTTCTTTTAATTTGCCTCGGACAGGCAAATTAAAATTCTATCCGCGGGCCGGATAGAATCTTCCGTAGTTTGTCCATCCCTGCATTAAAACCTCCCTGGTACTTGCCCTCATGACATAATTCGGGAAGCCTCTACTCAGGGAGTGATGACAAAGACTATGTTCAGCAATGGGTTCAGCGTCTTTGCTCTCCACTTGAAACGTTTCCAAAACTGGTTAGTTTAACACCTCTGGATTGGCTATTGTGTGTATTGCACTACGCGTGTGAAGCACAGGCTGGTGGTGTGAAGAGACGCCGAGGCTGTTATCCATAGCTAGCGTAAGCAAGTTGCTGGTGCACCAATGGTTTTACTTTCATTGCGACTATTGGCATTGACTAATAATATATGTGAGGTCTGACTTTAGCTTTTAAATTCGCTTTCCTTGGAAGCCAAATTGGAGCAAGGATGGGAATGTGTTGGATGGTAAGGGTTGTAATAGCAGGACCGAAACTTAGAATTGCATATTTTCTTTTCCCTTGCTATGTCGTGCAGCATTTAAGTATCACAAATTAGTGAATCATAGATATGTTTTTTATCCCTTTTTTAGCAAAATAGAAGGGCCAAAAATTAAATTAAAAAAAATATTTAAATTTTTTGTGATTCTTATTTTTTTTTTCTTCTGATACTTGCTACTGGCTCCAAATTGTTTTAAATTTTTATCGTTTAAAAAATTATTTTTCCAAATTTAATTTTTCATTGGCTTTTCTTTTTGATCATTAATTTCCCTTTATTAAGCAACTTCATTATTTTAAATACGTTATTTAAAATTAAGATATTTGTATATGCTTACTAACAATTAATTAAGCAACCTATCCTAAATTAACGATTCAATATTCGAAATTAAGCTGAAGAGATTAGCAGGTTATTATCCCAATTGGAACTCCGTAATCTATGCTAGTTACCAGTAGAACTTCAATACAGATTTATTTCAGAAGGCGATGTTTGCCTTAAATATATATATATATATATATATATATATATATATATATATATATAACCAATTATTACAATGTAACATTTCGTTGGAAAAGCTGAAAATATTTTTAACTTTATTTGAAACATTCCGTTAGTGACCTTGAAATAGTTCAGTTCAAATCGACTCTTCCCAGCAAAAATTGAAGTCATTGAAAGAGTACCATTCAAACCGCATCTCAGAGGTAAGTCTCAGTCAGCTGTTTTTATTTTTTCGATATCCATGTATGGTATGACCCCTAATTGTTTAAAAAAAAAATTTTACTACAAATTCCTCTTCTCCCCACCATTCTTCTAAATTTTTTACTGATATATGTTTGCTTTTGATTCTAAATTTAAATTTGAAAATTCTTAACTACTGTAGTCTCTATGATTTATTTACATGGAGCTTTAAGGCTCGTTCCCACCGAGGCGAGAGACGTGAAGATGCAAGAGGCAAGCGACCAAATTTTTTCGACCCCTTCACAGCGAAACGTCAGAAATAGCATTACGCATAGTGAAAAACCGCTTGGAGTTGAAAGTTGGGCTACTCCACGCGGCGAACTGCAAACCGGTTTCAGGCGACCGCGGTGAGGTCAAATTTTGGTCGCTTGCATCTTGTCGCCTTGGTGAGCACGAGCCTTTAGTGGTTACTTATGCCGCAAGTGTCTGTTGACATGTTATTAATTAAAATGATTTGCAAAATTCTACAGATAGATTCATTCTAATTGAGACAGAGAAAAATGATTTCAATATTAGAGAAAGAGAAAAAATGTAAATAATTAATAAATAAATAAATGAATGTATAAAATTGTGTGCAAAAAATATTTAGAGGCTTGTCCTGAAGCTTAGGTTCTTTAATTTTATGTTCTTGTAGTAAAATAAAATATTAATCAATGAAATAAATCAACTAAAATAGTGATGATAATAAATAAATATTATAATGAATGTATTATAAAATAAGTTAATGTATAAATAAATGAATGAATAAAATAGTGAACAAATAATATTAAGAGGCTTGGCTGGAGCTCAGTTTCTTTAGTTCAGCCAATCAGATTTCAAATGATTAATAGCTTCTGTTTTTTTGGCAATTCTTCCTCTTCAACGAACTTGACGTTAGTATCGGTTGTAATATCGTTTCTCTTACCGGTTAATTTTTTTAACCCATTATTTAGTGCAAAAACCTGAAAAGCATTATCCGTGTTGCAAAAATGAGCGATGTGAGTACAATTTTTTTTAACTATTACCTTATTATTCTTATTTTTGTCAATTTCTAGAAGAGAGCTAAAACATATTCTGGTAAATTTCGAAAATGGCTCTATAGTAACAAAGAACTAATACGATTCTAAAAATTCAATTGTATTTCTATTAGAATATTATTGTTATTTGTGTTTGTTTATGTTCACTTTATAGGGATAGGTAAAGATTTTTGAAGTTTCAATCGCATTATATGCGTTTCTGCATGAATTGTACTAAATTTTATTCTAGTTAATTAGGCGTAGCTCTGTGTCTTGAAAATGGCGCAGTCGAATTAAGTTTTTTTGAACATTTTGCTTTAAATTTAATAGCGTCTTTTTAAATTTTTCTTTGATTATATGGGGGAGATTTGTTCGTTTATTTTTGACAAATGGCTTTTTATGTATCGAAATCTGATTTTTGATATTTAATATAATTAACAATTTATACTTGCCGGTATTAAGAATTAATGAATATTTTTCGCTTATTAATATTTAAAAATGGTTTTATAATTGATATAAAATTCATTTATTAGTATAAATAGTACTTTTTTTAGAAAAATGAAGTAAAAATATTTTTTTAGTGAATGTGCAACTGTACCAAAAAACATTATTAAACGATAAAAGTATTATTCCTTTTTAAAGGAAGAATAATCTGTATCTTATAACTTTGAATGTTGGAAGGAGACATACTATTTGGAGTGGTTAGAAAAGGTTTATAAAATAAAGGAAATCTAATAAATGTATGCACTAGGAAGATAAACGATATAAATTTAATATAAACTTAAAAGCTATATAAAGAGTGTGATTGCCTTCTGAAGTTTGGAGGTTATCAGTTCTTAAAATTTTATGTTAAGAGAATTGTGTTAAACATTCCTAATATCTAATGTACATTCCAAACATATATTTGCTTGGTTTATTTTTAAATATGTTTAATAACTTCAATTGATGTTTGTAAGCTATAATAAAATAAAAAGCATTGGATGGACTGACAGCATTGCAGTTCTATATTGCATTTCTTCTAGAATGGCTAGAGTTAAATATATTTATTTTTAGTTTCTGAAATTGTGACTTGTAGTTCAGATAATTTCAATTGTACCAAAATTGATTCTTAAGCAATATAGAGTGGTAACTTTCAGAAAGTGTTGGGATTTTTTAATGGCCGCTTGGATGGAAAACTTGGGAAAATTTGACCCTTGAAATCAATATGAATTTGGCTATGTGAAAATAGATAAGAAAGCACAAGTCCATTCAAGAACGTTGTAAAATTAGATAATAGTAGATAAATTAGATAATACATTTCAAATATATTTGTTTTCGGCTATATAATTTTGTTAAATTAAAGATTGGTAGTTAAATATTAAAAAAAGAAATAACCCATGAAAAGAGTCCTCAGAGTTATCATGGATTCCAGATATTTCTATCAAATCTGTTCAATCAATTTCTTTTTCCACCAGTAACTTTTGTATATCTTATGTAGTTCGTTCTCAGAACCTTTTTGAATTCTACAGAAAAATGTTATAGTACATACTCACTCAAATGAGGTACTTTCACTCTTAAAAGCTTTATCAAGTTTAGGGAAATTCTCATACAACAGCTGAATAATTTCAAATGAGTGAATTTCCCTAATAAAGGAATGTTCCCAATTCTCGAACCATGTTAGAATGAATCCATGATGTAGAAATGCTGTTATATGGGGGTTACCATAATATTTAACAAAATATACTTAAATTTAGTTGTATTACTAAATTTAAATTATTATATATTAGACTTACTAAACCTATCAATTTTGAATCATAGCATATTAAAAATAAGATATACCTGTATTAAATGATTTCTGAAGTGACGAAAAAAAAAATTCTTTTAAAATAAAATGATATTGGTGAGATTTTTATTCTATCTGATATACTTATAAATCTATAACAAGATCTTTTACCTAAGCATAACTGTTGGTCTGTAGATGGAACTTTTAAATTTGTTAATGACATTGTAAATAAATTTAATTGTTACAGAAATCCACAGTAAAATTTTTTTAAAATTATTTTTATCAATTTTTAAAATATGCACCACGTAATATATAGTCTTATAATAACCAAATTTGGGGTTAGTGATATTTTATAGCAAATACAGTGATTAAGATTTAGATAATATATTGAAGGAAATTATTTGGTATTTTATATATATTGCTGTGATAATTGATAACAAAAAAAAAATCAGTATTTTTAAAATAAATTTTACTTATATCAATCAATAAATTAGCTAGTGGATTTTTAATTGTCATCAGCATGCCAATAGCTCTTGTCACAAGTGCTCTTTAATCTGGCATTTTATATGTAAATTCTAAATTTTTTCTATTTTGGTTCTATGATGCATCTTTTTAATATTAATATTCTATTTATCTAATATTTGAATTATATAAATTTCTTTTCCTGACGTGATGTCATTAGAGATAAAATAATTTAAATCATGATTATTTTCAGCACGAAAATGAGCCAGAACAATTTCGCAAGCTTTTTATTGGTGGCTTGAATTATAAAACTTCTGAGGAAACTCTAAAGGCCCATTTTGAACAATGGGGTGAAATAGTGGACTGTGTTGTGATGCGTGACCCACATACTAGGAGATCTCGTGGGTTTGGCTTTGTTACCTATAAACGTGCTCATATGGTTGATGATGCCCAAGCAGCAAGACCTCATGAAGTTGATGGTAGAGAAGTAGAGCCTAAAAGAGCTGTTCCTAGAGAGGTATAGTTTTGTTATTATATTATAACTAGCTAATTGTTATATTATATTAACAATTGGCTTATATAATTTTTAATTAGAATAAGCTAATCCTTAATATTTAATATATAGGATTCAGGAAAACCAGAGGCACAAATAACTGTAAAGAAGTTATTTGTTGGAGCATTGAAGGAAGATGTAGAGGAAGAAGATTTGAGGGATTACTTTGGTCAGTATGGTAATGTTGTGAGTGTTAGCATTGTGACTGACAAGAGTACTGGTAAGAAGAGGGGTTTCTCATTCGTGGAATTTGATGATTATGACCCTGTTGACAAAGCTGTCTGTAAGTAGTTTTGTTTATCTTGTATTGAGAATTCAATGTAAATTATTTGTTGGTTTGGTAATAACTTATTGCATTTTCAGTAAGGAAACATACAATAAAGGGAAAGAAGGCAGAAGTTAAGAAAGCCTTATCTCGACAAGAAATGGATAATATAAAGAGGACAAAGGAAATGAAATCTTACGGAGGTCGAGGGGGCAGTGGTGGTGGTGGAGGTACTTCTAAAATAAATGGTTTAGCATAGATATTGTTACTCTGTTAATTCATCAAATAAGTTTCAGTTAAAATCAATGTGAATTAAATACGCTATCTTTTAATTAGGTGGTTATGGAGGAGGATATGGTGGTGGAGATAGTTATGGATATGGTGGTCCAAGTGCTTGGGGTGATGGCGGAGGATATGGCAATGGCTATGGAGGTTCTGATTATGGCTCTGGTAAGACATAGAAATTGACTTTTATTTTTTATGGGGTGAGAATAAATATTGTCTTTTAAAACTTGTTTAGGAAATTGGGTCTTATAACTTTTCTAAGAGGCTTTTAAAATTATTTAAAAAACCAATTTTTATATTTAATTTTTGTACTCGTGCAGGTGGAGGTGGATGGGGAGGTGACTATGGATCTAGTTATGGAGGTGGTCCTGTAAGAGGTAGTGGTGGATATTCTCAAAGAAGCCAAGGCCCTTACGGTGGTGGTGGAGGAAGAGGAAAGAGTTCAAACTTTTCAGGTACGTTGAATTTTTTCAACGTTTAAATTATTTGAATAATTATATTGGATGTTAAAAGAAATGTTGAAAAGCAGTCATTTTTTTGTTACAGCCATTTTTTTTTTAAACTTGCATGAAATTTTATTTTTCTGAAAGGAAGTAAAAATCTAAATTATTAGAATCTTAAATTATACAAGAATTCATTTTTTATATATATGCCTGGCAGCATTTTGTAACCAATTTTTATAATTAGTAAATCTAACAGTAAAATATAATATTTATTACAAGTTGGCTAGATGTTTTAACTTGTTTAATTATTGATATTTTACTATTTGATGTTAATTAGAATATTCAGTAATTAATTACGCTCATTAAAATTTCATAATACATTCTAGTGATTGTAAATTGGATAATGTGTTAAAGAATATTAATGTGCTGAATTTATCTTTTATAATTATGTGCCAAAAATTAACTTACAAATTTTGTAGGTGGTGGATATTCTAGTGGTCGCAGCGGCGGCTACAGTAGCTATAGGCGTTAAATTCTTTCAACGTGGTCTTGGGGTAATTAAATCTTTGTTTTTATTACTGCAGTTAAACTGTTTAATTGGTAAATGTAATTCATAAGTAATGCATTTAATAACTTTATTCCAAGGTTATAAAATATTTTCTATATGCGATTTTTAATTCTTACTTTAGTACTTAGAATTATTATATTAACATTAATACTCCATTAGTATGTAATTTAAATAACTTGTTAAGTTGTTTATTTTTCTTAATGTGTGTGTGCTAGTTGAAAGATTGAGTTGAAAAGGTGATTGATTATGTAAATGATGTAAGATTGTTCTATTGCAAAATCTGGTTCTGTTATTTTGTGGCAATGTTATGTTTTCTTTATTAGGTAGATTGAGTTTATTAATATTTATTCAATTACGATAAATAACAGTTAAGTGTTCATCACCGAATAAGATACTATTTCTTGCATTTTTGATCTAGGAACATTTTAAACTGTCATAGCCAGCCTCCCCGCAGTATAAGCCAATTCGCAGTAGGTGATAAGCAGTTAGAGAAGGAAGGTCGTGAATAGGCATGAACAGGATTTTAAAGAAACAGCTAGGTCAGAGCCAGAGAAAAAGGAGTTAGCACCTACTATACTTATACTGTATCTTCATTTTTACATTCCAAATTGAATAGTCCAAACAATTTATTTTTAGTTCCCCAAGACTGAATCTATGTAGACTCAATATTCACCATTACATTTTTAAATCCCATTATTGTAAGACGTGGAAATTAATGAATGTGAATTTGTGTGAAATTTTGCATGTTAGAACTTCTCATCACAAGACTTTTTACTTAAATAAATAGGTGTTTACGTTAGGTATTATGTTTTTTTAGAGCTAAAAACTTTTTTTTTTCAAACTTGAACTGTCAATTTTAAGTGTTACTTTTTCAAATTGAGTTTGATACCTTGTTTGCAGACTCATTTGCTTCATTATGATTGTAATGAACTTTATATTGTAGAACAAGTGTTTATTATGTAAACTGTTCTGTAGAATGAGAATTTCTCCAAAGAAAATTTTTATACATATGTTGCATAAAATTCTGAGTATTTGTTAAATGTTATAATAGCACATTCAATAAGTGTGATGCACATTTTTTTTTCATTGTGTGGTGCACATTACATTTTCATGAAAACATTTTATAATGAATTAGGATTCTTTTTTTGTAAAACTTAATTTGATAAATGATTAATGCTAGAATTCAATGTTTTCTGTATGACTCCATTTCGTCTCATCTCATTCAGTTAAATAAAAATGACATTTTTCATCTTGTAATTTGTGTTTAGTTAATTGTAATTTCTGATATAAGAATGAAATTTTATTAAATATTTGCATATAGCTAATGACACAGAACCAGATCTTATAAAAGAAATATTACTTTCGAGTACTGTTATTTCTGATACAGTCATGTACGTGAAATGAATTGTCATAATTTTTTTCTAAATGTAACCATGCTTTTAAAAACAAATTTTTTATACTTTTTAAATTTGACCGCCGTGTAAGCCAGTTGTCAAGTAGCTGTCTTAATAAACTATTAAGTCAATGTTTCATTTATTGTTGGTTAAGTAATCAGTTTCTTAAAGTACTTAAATTTCTGGATAGAAAATTAGTTAATGTAAATTTAAAAGAATCATTAATATAAGTTTTTTAATTAAATAATTTTTCAAAGTTACAAAAAAATCTTGCAATTTCTCTTAAACAATTTTTCTTTTTCGAAATCAACTTTTACTTTGATTTAAAATTTAAATTATTTTAAAGATAAGCAGAAATTTCTAGCGAGTTTTACATTATAGAAATAATATATATTTGTCAAATATACAAAAAGATTGTTTTTGCAATTGATGAAGCTTAGTATAGTCCTGTTACATTTCATATGCTAAACAAGATGCAAAAGATTATTTTTAATAAAAGGCTTTAAATGGGGCAAAATTCTTGTAGAACTTATTCAATTTATTATTTTCTAAAGGTTCCTCTTAAATACAACAAATTAATAACATTTAGATCTATTTTTATGATTATATTGGCATAAGGGCTATTTAACAGGAAGAGAAATTAGTTATTTAGGTGATTTTTTTTTTTTCAGAATTGTATTGAGATTATTATAAAAATTCTTGATTAATGACAAAGCGATCAACATTAATAAGCTGACAGATTTGTGAAAAATTTACAAACTAAAAAAAAATTGAAAAATCTTTCTATTAGGATATATGATAGATACAGGAGAAAAAAAACTTTTCAGAAATACTTTCAGGATACCTTTTTAATAAAAAAAACCGACAAGCTTATAACGTTTCTATTTCTTATAATTTATGTAGCTGTTTTTAATTTCATTCGGCTTTTGAAAGACTTATTCCAGTTTTAATTTGCTGACTTATATTATTAACTGAATTTCCTGCCTGAATTTTACAGATGATTTGTACTTGTGGTCGGTGTCAACCTTTCTGCAACTATGAAAAATTAATTTAAGAAAGATTTCTTCATTAATATATTCTGTAGAAGTACATAAAAACTCGACGTAGACTTTACATTATATATACTAAAAAGTGTCAAACAAAACTTTTTTTAAGACTAATAATTTCGTACTCTATCTTTTGTATCTATTCGTACATCAACCAACTAATACATTACATATTGCAAGGCAACCGTGGTTCTGTAAAAGGCATGTTGTATTTTGGGTGTAATAAGTTTTTCGTATAGCTTATAAGAAATTCAAATTGTATGTAGCATTTGAAGATTAAAACAGGTAATATTTTTTTTACGCATAAGCTTCTTTCATACCAAGATGTAATGCAGCGAAGCGTAAAACATTGACCAATCGCCATCTAGCTCTCAACACCTGAAATAATTGCTTGAGGAAGGCAAACTTTTAATTCTCAAACACTTATGCACGACTTGGATTGAGTCAACAAGGATCATTATATTTTCCCCGAGTTTGTTCTTGTAGTAATCATAAAACTTGTTTCTCCCTCTGCGTATTGTGTTATTAAAACATCTCTTTTGATTGATTTCTAGTAAATGGAGGTACAAAAGTACCTTCATTTATGATTTAAATCATAAAGGTATGCCTACAGGAAATAGGATTTGACGTACACAAAAGTGATGAATGATTATCCTGTTTGCTTTATAATTTTTGACATAAATGATTAATACTGTTTAATAATCTATATAGATTATTGATGTTTTTAGGCTTAAAATATTGCATAAGTTTTGTGTATTCATATTCAATGAACTTTTATAAAATTAGCCATAAAATAGAATCAGTGTATTACAGTTAATGTCTTGTGCTTATTATGCAAGTTTGCATTCAAATATATGCATAATATAAACTTGACACACAAGAGATAAAGATAGATGAAATAGCAATATTTTGTTAGTCAATTGTAGGCTAGGTTAAGTTTAATTGTAAACATGCCAAATAGTTATTTGCTGGCTTCTTCCTTATTCTGAAGTAAATTGAAATCTCCATCTAGTAGGAAAAATTTCCTTCTGGTGCTTCAGTGTATAAGTCAAATTTTTTCTACATTGCTTAATATTTTGTTGCATCACATGTTTGTGCAACTAAGTTTTAATTAAAAGAATATGCTGCAAGATTTGAAAAACTGTTAGCAGCTATAATTGCATGAAAAGCTAGGCTTCAATTTCAGTTCACGCAACTCTATGTAATATGTTGGTTATGGATTCTCCAATTATTACATAAAATAAGTATAAATTTGGTTAATTACTGAAGAAATATGCATATCTATTTGTGGTTATTTCGTTTGGAAAGTAATATTGGGTTTGCCTCTTAATTTCTCCCTGCTCTTCATACTAATACTAATAATGAATTAAAAATGTTGGATAATCTTTTAACCTTCTGGCTGCTCATCCCACAATTTCCACACGAAATTCAAATGTAGCAAAATCTGCTCCTCCCATGATTTCCGCAGGCATGTGTTTTTCTTCCTTTATTGAGGAACACATCCCGTTTTCCCCCCGTTTAACCATTGAAATAAATTATATAATATTGGACATTTAGTTTACATTTTGGCCAACAGATGTTAGTTGTCCACTAAATTGTGGCATTTGAAGGTACGCGGTATTATTGTTCAAACTTTACTTTTTGCCGTGTTTTTCTTAACAGAAATGGCTGCTGGAAAGTTTTCAGCAATTGACAGTGTATATTCCTGATGACTTCTGAAAGCGTGTATAGTTTTGATAGTGATAATATAGATTTTTCGGACTACTCCTCATATAGCGATGAATTTGATCATAATTCAATAAACTTGCAAAGCGTTAGGCAGTGGTGCAAAATTGATATGAAGAATATTCCTCCTCCAGTTCTTTTCGTGGAAATTCAGGAAAACTGAATATAGCTAACAATGCAAGTATATTGAATTATTTTGAACTTTTTTTTGGTGATCAAATATTACAAATGATAGTCCAAGAAACCCATAGTACGCTGAACAATATATCCATAAAACAGTTAGTAAAGAGTTATCACTGAAAAAAATGGACTAAGACTATTTTTTGCAGTTTTGTTACTCCATGGAGTCATAAAGAAGCTAGAATAAGAGCATTATTGGTCTAAGTGTCAAATATTATCCACGCTAATTTTTGCAAAAGTAATTGGAAGAAATTGGTTTTTATTGCTCATGAAGTTTCCTCATTTTACTAATGATGATGAATTTGATATAAAGACTGACACCCATGGCCAAAATTGAATAAAATTTATGAACTAATGGAACTTCAATGCAATTTTCGAGAAGTCTATATATCAGTGGAAAATCTTAGTTTTGATGAGAGTTTGATTGCTGTTCAAAGGCAGGCTCAAGTGGAAAACGTTCATTGACAGAAAAAAAGAGCATGATTTGGCATTTGTTCTTCATCAAGCAAAAAGTGGATACATTTCAGATTTCCTCATATACACAGGTGATGGAGCAGTGTATAATCCAAAATACAGACAAAATCCAGTTTCACCAAAATTATTTTACACTTGATAGATCGATTCCTGGGAAAAGGTTGTGTCACTATTGATAATTTTTGTCTCCATAGCTTGCAGATATCTTGATTACAGAAAAGATGGACACTTATGGGACATTGAATGAAACCAGAAAAGACCTCCCTGTTAATTTCTCAAAAGAGAAAGTCCCCAAGGGTGAAATTGTTGCTTATCAAAGAAGTAAAGTGATGGCCTTGAAGTGGCAGAACAAGAAGAGTGTTTGCCTTAATACTATTCATGATGCAAGCCCTAATTTGGCGACGTGCAAATCTAAAGATTGTTTGAAACTATTTGACGTTTGTGACCATAGTAATACAATTGGTGGTGTCGATTTATGCAATCAAGAAATGTCCTATTACCCTACGCTCCGAAATCAACGGGGAAAGTATTATATCAAAATTTTCGGGCAGTTTTTAGATCAATCGTTGTGGAATGCATATGTACTTTACAAAAAAACAAAACCCAATGCGTAATATAAAGCTTTTGGAATTTCGTTTGCAAATGATTGAAGAAAGTATCCAAAAGTATTCTGATAAAAAAAAAAAAGCGGTTGTCCTGGAAGACACAAGAGTTCTACTCTGAACCCTTTGAGATTGACAGCTCGTCATTTTGCAAGCCACATTAAAAGAGCCTCGAAGACAGTGTGCTGTTTGTTGTTCAAGAAAAGATACAAATGGAAAAATAATTCGCAAAGGAACACTAATGTAGTGCAAAGACTGAAGTTGAACTTTGCCTTGAACCCTATTTCGAACTCTATCATACTAAACTGCATTTCTAAGGTATTTTTTCCATGGTGCTTTATATTTTCTTAAATTTTATACATTTTACTTTTTTATATTATGCAATAAATAGAAATTAACCCTGTCAATTCAATTGAAATTTATTAAAAGAAATTGGTGATAACATCTGAAATTGGTTTTTCTGGCAACTCAGTTTCTCATGATAAAAGATCTATATAAAAATCTTTTTTGGAAAGAAAAAATGCACATTTCAATTCTCCAATATATAGATTTAAAATATGTAAAAAAAACCCCACAATTTTTGAAGTGATTTCGATCCACAAATTGAGCAGTCAGTGGGTTAAGGTTGGAATCAGCAAATAATTCGCATAACCTGTTGTTGATTGGGGGTTGATTCTTGTGTAGAAAAGAAATGTAAGATGTAGATTGTTCAATTAACTTTCAGTTATATGTAATAAAACTTGATATATTTGATCATATGGTTTATCTTGAACTGGAAATATTAATATATCTAAGGCTCAATTTTTAACATTCCGTTTTACTAATAGCATCTTCTATGCTTTCCATCTTCATATTTAAACGTAATGTACTGATTTTACCTCATTATATCTTTGTATTAAAAATATTATTATAGATATAAAATAAATTAAGCCACTGAATCACTAATAAAATTTATTTAAAAAGTATTTTAAAATTTGTAAGACTGGAAAGAATTACAGAATAGGTTGCTATTAACCATCGCCTTTCATCATAGGTTTAATATTATAATTGCTGGATACAACATAAAAAAAAAAAAAATAGCAGTGTACTTGTTTTATTAGAGTACATTCATAATTGGAATTAATTCATACTTTTTAGATGTAATAGTTAATCACTTCATCCTTGAAATTAATTATGCCAACTTCTGTTAACAAGCCTCTGCAGTTCATCCTATGTTATAAAATTCTTGCTATCTTAAAACTGAAACAAAATGGAAGTTTGTATTTTTTCTGAATGGAGTTATTCTCGTAAATTCCTAGGTGTCGTACTTTTTTTCTGTTCTAGGATTCTACGATTTTTTGAAATTTAGAAAAAGTCCTTAACTTTATTTATTAAATTATCCTAAGTTTCAAATATGGAAGGTTAAAATTTCAATATTGAGTTTTTTTTTTTTTTTTTTTAAATCTTGCTCCAAGTAATTAAGGCTTCGGAGCTGATGTTTATAAATTTGTCAATATGTTTGCTTTTAATTTTACTATGTCACTGAATTAAATAATTTTCTATGACTTAAACATTCAGCTTACAAGATTTCTTTAGAAAATTTGTAGTCTAATGTTTTAAATAAATTTCTGCAATGATTATATTTAACTAATCGCAAAAATATTGGGACATTATGTTTAATTTTTTAATACTTCTCTATGCAACAAGACTTTTCTAAATTAAAAAAAGAAATCATAATTGTTATGTCTTTCATTATGAAAGTTGCACAAAAATTCTTAGGATATTTTGATAGTCCAAATCTTGAAGGACATAGTTTGAAGCTAAAGATAGATTGTTTCAAATTAATATAAAATTCAAATCTATTATCCATGAAAACTCTTATCCATATAAAACATGGATGGAAAAAATAATTTACAGAAAACATTTTCATTAGACATCTCAATTTTTTTCAGGTAAAGGGGAGGGGAAAGATGTATTATAGTTTAAATCTTTTTAAAATTTTTTTTTAGGTTTAATGTAGGTAAAAAAAAATTTTTGTCTAAATAACTAAGATGTTTTAACTTTCTATGTTTATCTCTTGAAGAACAAACTTTATCGTTCATTATCAACATTTTGTCCTTCAGTGAGGTTGGAGGACATACATTATGAATTTTTTGTATGCTAACATTTCTATATCAATTCAATATCTTTAGATTTTGTTTAAAATCAAGATATAACAGCTTCTGCTCTTTAGAAGCTTCTCAAATGGAAGGCAAAACATATTAATGTAAAAGGGCAAGATGTTCCAAGAATTTATTTAGATGTATGCCATTAATAGATGTACAGAAATCAAATTAGTGTAGCAATTTTTCTAGACAACTCAATTCCTGATTAGAATTGTTTGTCTCCTGTAATCTATTGTGTTTAATATATTAATCTAGAGAGATTTCAACTTCATATGCCAATCCCTATTTGTAAAACTAGATCCCTCTTTTCATAAAAATATAGTATTAAAAATATTTTATGACATATATCATAAGTGGAATATTTATTAATAAATTCACAGTATATAAATGCTATGCAGCTTTATCTTCATAAAAATTGTAAATATTGCGTTATGCTTAACTGCAAGTTACTAATATTGGTATTATCACATCTTGGTGAATCTTTCAGTTGTGCTAGTAATAAAATGAAGAAATTTAGTTCTATTCATATAAGTTAATTAATATAGTAATAAATTATGAGTTTAATAAAAATGCTGAAGAGGTGACAGTCATGCTAACTAGTTTTGTACCCCTGAATATATGGCTTGTTTTTCAATGTATCTCAGACAATGAAGTTATAAGTGCTGAAAAGTGTTACATTCAACTCGTGAGTCCAGTTGTATAATATAATTGCTCAAAATGCTGGGTTTAAAATAAAATTAAAATAGGAATGTGCAGTAGAAGCATTTCTGAAAACTCGATGAGAAAATGATTCTGGAATTAAGATTTTATTTCGTGGAAGTTTTCATTTTTGTATATTTATTTTAAGATAATATTTTGTAGGAATGTTTTTTCTTTTTTAGTTCTTGGCTTGAAAGTCATTATCTTATTTTCAAAATGTTTTTCTAAGACTACTGTACTGTAGAGGGGGTTATTGTAATTATATTCTTAAACAGAATGAAGAATGTGGGTATAGCCTTTGTAGCTATTCATATCAGTTCTAAAACACACTCGTTTGTTGAATATTTTTTGATATATTAAGTTTAAATGAACTAATTAAAAATATTTTGATGATTACAAATAGATGTGAATTTGTAGCTTCATTTTATCAAGTTCTTGAAAAGGATACTTTATGTATCAAATACATAAGTGTTCTAAACACAGTAAATGTAGTGTGAGCAGAAAGTTTTTTTTTACACTTTTATGTACAATACCCTTTTTATTCTGGACAGTCTTCGGTTGTGTAAATAAAAACTAATTTTTGTTTTGATTTGGAAATAAAACTAGCACAGTTTTGAATATATGAAAGAATGAATTTTGTCTAATTTAAAAAATATATTGAGTAAAATTTATTTTAGGATTGCGAATGCATCAAATACATTTTTTAAATTGTTTCAATTATGCAAAATGTTTTCTTTCGTTTTATTTCAAGTTCTAATGCTAAACTTATTCACAATTTTTCGACATCTCTTTCCTCGGAGAATATATTTCTATTTAGAACCTTAGAGATGCTGGCTACTGAAGTATTTCTAAAAATAAAGACAAGAAAAATATTCAAATAGAAATTAGAGAAAAAAAAAAATTAAATTGACTTTAAAAGCATTTTCAAGTGGTATTGCTGAAAATTTTCCGACATCATTTTACCAAATTTTGGTAAAAGAAAGAGCAGGTGACCAAAAACATGGAAATACGAAGTTCTGTCATTTCATTTCTCATCCTTATATATTGTGTGCTATTATTTTTAATTAAATTTTATGATTAAAGAATGAAGATTCTAATATTTAACAAAATCAACCACCATCTACAAGGATAAATTTATCTGCTATAAGAAAAGGAATAAATGATAAGATATTTCATTGTGTAAGGTAATAGTTTATAGGATGTAAATGATATCTGGGTATTTCGTTGAGTTTTCTCTAGATATTAGATGTATGCCAAATTTGTGTATATTAAAAATGCACAATATTTATTTGTGATATGCATTAATTTATATTACATCTCTTTCTTTGTAAAAAGAGAATGAGTCATTTGCTTCTTATTTTCATTCCCATTTTTAAATCAAAAGAAATCTTTTAAATTCTAACTTAAATGAACAACGTGTAAATATTAAGATACATGCTACTAGAAATAGGAAAAATTTTAATGTAATTGATATAATAGGGGGAATTTTAAAGAATTTATTTCTATAGTTTGTAATTGTATTTGAAAAACAGATAGCTACAGTTTTTTAAAAATAAAATATGAACTCTATTTTATGCAGAAATGCTTATAAGTAAATAACTAGAAACATTTTAGCAGTTTCTGAAAGTGAAAATTAAGGTTTTTTTTTTTTTTTTTTTTTCAATATGAAATTCTTTTAAAAGCATCTGAACCATTAATTTTAGTATGGTTTGGTTATTTTTGTAAATCTGAAATAAACTTGTTCTCTATGATGGTAAGTGGTATGTTGTACTATGTTTCGCTTTCCAAATTGAGAATGCTGGAGGTAGATGATGGAATCACTATTGGCTCAATGTTTAAACTAAATTATTGTACATTTCTAGGACGATGTACTTTTGCCAAACTGATTGAATAAATCAACTTCTGCGAGTTGCGGATTATCAACTTGAAAGATCAAATGCCTAACAGGTAACAATGTTTGCCATTAAATAACCATGATTTCCATACTGGTTATTTAGTCATTGTTATTTATCTTTTCTTTAGTGGTGAAAATAGGTTTGATAAAAACTGCGATATAATTGCCTAGATAGTTGAGTTTCACAAATTTTTTTTCCCTTTGAAAAAGAATTTCACTTTTTTTTTAATGTAAAAGGTGGTCTAAGTTGTAGACTTTTATTATTCTTTACATATTATTTCTCATCTCAGAATGGATGTATTAGTCAATTGACCAAGTCTATTTTATGTGGCATAACTGGTCTTTGTTTTTGAGTTATTTTATCCGCATGTTCTGTTAGAAGTTTTCAGTATATTATGAATACTTTAGAAATTGATATCTTTGAACTTGATTCTAAACAAATTAGAACACAGATTTTCTTGATTAATTATTGGTAGCAGCTATGCAAGGTTTTAATATTTGGAGACATTGCAATGAGATTTTATGGGATAAATTTTTTTAATGTTATAATTTCAACTTGCGACACTGATGCTGTTATACTATTCCACACTTTTTAATTTGCAAATTATAATTAAATTTAGTAAAAACATATTAAAAGTCAGGACATTAATGATTGATAGCTGCGATTCTAAATTTAATCAATTAAATGAATTTTTTTCTTGTGATTAATGACTTTTAAAGAACCCTTGTGAATTCATAATTTTGAGACTGAAGTTATCAAATGAGCATTTGTAATTTGCTTCTGAATTGGTGCAGATACTTTTATCTTCATTTAGAAATAGTTTTTTAAGTTTAGCTTAAAAATGTAGTTTTAAATTCAACTCCTTAAAAACTTATTTCAAAATAAAGATGATTTTATTGTTTACTTAGTTTGGGAGGAAGGTTCTTTAATTATTATTTTGAAACATTATTTTCAGTTCTGTTTTACCATGCAATAATAGAAACTGATAACAAATTATCATTTTATAACATGTTTTTGGAATTGAAAAGTTCAAAATCATTTTACTCTTCATCAAATGTCCTCCTTTAAATGTGTTGTCTCAATTCATTATCATGTAAATTTGTCTCATTATAAATTAATTGCGTTTATATTTGGCAATTTTGAAATAAGAGAATTCATATGCATAAATAACACATTATGTTAATGCGAATACTAGTATACATCAGTTGCGAATACTAGTATATATATACTATTAATAGAAAAAAATTGAATTGATTTGATTTATCTTGCTTGTCAAACTTATTTTTAATCCATTTTTGATAATTGAATTTAACATTTACAATGATAATCCACTCCTTTTCATTATCGCTGTTTATTAACAAAATACGAAATCATTCTGACGATTTTTTAATGAAATAATTTTTAATGATCTTCAATATTTTCTGTAAATGATGCATGGAACTTACTATTTGTATCTTTTGGCTATACTTTATAGGTTTTATTACATTCACTATTGTCTTGTGAAAAATAAAATTCAATTTAAAAATGTTGTTGTTTCTAAGGATATTCCAATTATGCTGTATTATGTAAATAAGTTAAAAGATAGAATAATATGTATTAATATACATAGAAATGGATAACAATTTTTCTTTTTAAAAATGCTGCAGCTTTTTATTTTTTACGAATTTAAATTCTGATATATATATGCAGTATGCCTTCAGATCAGAAGGAAACTGCTTTAGTGAACAATTTTTCAAGACGTTTTTAGTGTGAATAAAACACTATTATAAATTTATAAAAAATTCTAGATCTAGATTTGCCAAAATTATGTTCATTATATAGCTTGCCAATAGCTGAAACTGAAATAACTAATGGCAACTTTCTCGTTTTACATAAGCTCCAAGAGATGGTTATTGAGTAAGGATTTAAATAAGAAATAGCTCACACATATATACATAATGTTAATTCATATGCAATGAAAATTGATAATTATGCTTGATAACCTGTTTGTAATGCGTGGCTAAAGAATGTTAGAATAGGTTAATCTTATAAGCAATACCATTTGTGTATATTTTATTTACAATGGCTAAATATGTTATGAAGAGTATTTGGCAATAGAATATAATGCTTAGTATTCATTCTGAATAGGTTTGGGGTTAATCTTTTAAATCCAACAATATATATCAGATGCCAAACCTGCATTATAGGATTTTTACTGGGCGGAGCTGTAGGATATTAAAATTTGCTACAAATCGCTGTTTTAAATTAAGTGTTTTTTAAAGATTTAAAAAAAAAAAATCCTATATTTGTTGAGAATGATTACAAGGGAAAACTATAACTTTGGTGATTTATTTTTTTGAATATTTTACATGAATTATATAGGGTGGAATAGCACCGAAATAGTTAAGGAATTTTATTGATCTTGAAAAATCAGTGAAATTTGTAAAAATGTCCAAAAATCAAGGGGGAAATTGTCTACAAGAGCATTTCGTGCCAATCTTGCAAGCATTCAATGATTTCCCACTATCATTTCTCTACTTCCGAAACCCAATGTCAGCGAGCTCATTGTCATCTCGGGATAGCTTTCTTTTAATAGTAGGGCGACCTTTTAGAATTTTGTTACGATAGCAGCAATAAGCTGGTGAATGTGGCTAACAGTAACTGTAATGAAATTTGAAAGTTTTCGCACTTATTTCTTTTCATTCACTCTGCTCTTCTCAATGTTTATTACTTATGAAATGTCACAAGTGGCATATTTCGTGACATATGCTATCTTTGGATTCAAATAGAATCATTGTTTTGTTAAAATTTTCAGTTTTTACATATAAAAAATATAATATACTGCCGTAATGGATTTTTTTAGGATGTTCATTCATTCAGTTTTTTTTTTTTTTTTTTTGTATTAAAGTGGATTTTTAATAATGTATATATGGTGATTCTGAGTAAGAAAAAAGACAAGAATAAATATAGGACATAATTACTAATCATAAATCTGGGAAATGAAAGTTTTAATCAGGCAAATCACTTTCTGTAGCCACCCTGTTATGGCACAAAAATTCTTATTTCTTCGTTGGAAATAAATATCCTTAGAAACTTCATAAGGTAGTTGTAATAATAACATATTAATAAGTGTACTCTATGGTGTTTTCTTTTTGCTGGAAACATTATGAGTATAATAAGTGTCATGTAGTTTCTAAAAAAAAAAAAAAAAAAAAAAATTCAATGGTATCCACAATCATCTCTGCTTTAGAAATTACTCTAAAACTGGGCTATATTTCTGTCAAAATGAAACAGAAAACATGGCAAATGTGTAAATCACACGGTCTGATTCTGTGTGAAGAATTTGCTACTACGTTATTAAGTTATTTCATATCTAAGCCAAGTTTACAATTTACACTGAAGTGACAAAAGTCATGGGATACCTCTTAATATCGTGTCGGCCCTCCTTTCGCCCGGCGAAGTGCAGCAACTCGACGTGGCATGGACTCAACAAGTCGTTGGAAGTCTTCTGCAGGAATATTGAGCCATGCTGTCTCGATAGACGTCCATAATTGTGAAAGCGTTGATGGTGCAGGATTTTGGGCACGAACAGACCTCTCGATGATGTCCCATAAATGCTCGATGGGATTCATGTCGGGCGATCTAGGTGGCCAGATCATTCGTTGGAATTGTCCAGAATGTTCTTCAAACCAATCGCGAACAGTTGTGGCCCGGCGACATGGCGCATTGTCATCCATAAAAATCCCATCGTTGTTTGGGTACATGAAGTCCATGAATGGCTGCAAGTGATCTCCAAGTAGCTGAACATAAGCATTTCCAGTCAATGTTCGGTCCAGTCGCACCAGAGGACCAAGTCCATGCCATGAAAAAACAACCCACACCATTACGGAGCCACCACCATCTTGAACAGTGCCTTGCTGACAGTTTGGGTCCATGGCTTCGTGGGGTCTGCGCCACACTCGAACCCTACCATCAGCTCTTACCAACTGAAATCGTGACTCATCGGTCCAGGCCACGGTTTTCCATTCATCTAGGGACCAACCGATATGCTCACGTGCCCACGAGAGTCGCTGCAAGCGATGTCGTTCTGTCAGTAAAGGCACTCGAGTCGCTCTTCTGCTGGAATAGCCCAAGAAAGCCAAATTCTCCGCACAGTTCTAACAGACAAGTCCCTTGTACGTCCCACATTGATTTCTGCGGTTATTTGACGCAGTGTTGCTTGTCTGTTAGAATTTACGACTCTTTGCAGGCGGTCGACTACTGCGCTGTCCATGGTGGGATGTTATGCCTGAAATTTCATACTCTCGGCACACTCTTGACACAGTGGATCTGGGAATGTTGAATTCCCTAACGATTTTCGAAATGGCATGACGATTTTCGTCTAGCTCCAACTAACATTCCGCGTTCAAAGTCTGTTAATTCCCGTCGTGCGGTCATCATCACGTCAAAACCTCTTCACATGAATAACTTGAACAGAAATGAAAGCACTGCGCATTTATACCTGTTCTACGCGATGCTACTGCCATCTGAAAATTTGCGTATTGCTATCCCATGACTTTTGTCACTTCAGTGTATATATATGAAATAATTTTATTGGGTAAAAATCTGCTGTTATGCCGATTTTTCGAATATTATCTAGATTTTTCCCGCCACAATTTAATCAATTTACAGAGTAAAAGTTAAGTTAAAATATATATACGAAGATCTCTTGGAGAAATAAGTTTTTCTTTTATTTTGTGATCCCATTACTAATTTTCCTGTTGAATTTCATTTGAACATGCTATGACAAATTAGCTCAAGATATTAAATAAAAACTATACAGGGAATTGTTTTTTTAATGTTGACTTTTTTCATATTTTTTTGGGAGGGGATTGGGTGAAACCTATGTTCTTTGCGAAAGGGTTAGTTATAATTGGGAGGAGAATACAGTATCAGTGGTACTGGGTAGGGTGATTTAAATTTGATTTTGATATTGACCATGAATAGTGCCTAGTGGAAGACAGCAGATGAAAAAATTACCAGAATGAAATTTTGGAACAGAGTGAAACTCGTGCTGATTTGATTTTTTAAAAATTGCATGAATTTTTAAAATTTGTCTTTTAAATTGCTTTAGTTTTCTGGAAAAACTTTAAAATATAGTTTCTGTCTAATTATTGTATTACAATCACTAATTTGTTTCCATTAATTTTATTAGTTGCCAATAAAAAGATTTTTCATTATTTTGTATAATCTAGTCTTCCATTATGAATGATAATTTAATTGCTATGGTTTCTCAAATTCATTGTGCAATTTATTAGCAAATGAAATCAATTAATCGTCCTTCAAAAAAATAAAAATTTTAATAACTAATAGAAATTAAGTATAGCGATTTTTTTTAAAATTTATTTGAAATATTTTCATTTATATATTTGAAAAGAATAAATTATAATCCACAAAATAGGTGAATTGTATCTTTATTTTAAAATTCATATTTAGTAATAGAGAATAGATTACTATTAGAATAGAGGAGGGGGTGGCGGTAAACCACAACTAATGTATATTGAAAGTCCTATAAGTTTTAATATAAATCTGTAAAACAGAATTGAGTTGTTAAAATCAACAGAAAATTATTAAAATTCGGTAAGTTAACTTTTAATAATTAAGTTTGTTTATTTATGCTAAAATATATTTATTGTTTTTTAAAATTCTTATTTTGTAATTACTTTTTTTTCTATTTATGAAAAATATTTGAATGATATGAAAGTTAATTTTATGCCTAAGGGAATTGGTTGAAATATTTCATTTGTTAAAATTTCCATTTACTTTTTATAAATTGAAAAAAGTTTGGATAGTGTTTTGAATTTTTCCATATTTTCATCTTAAAATAGTATTTCTCTCATAATTCAATGCATTTTTATCATTTTGCCTTGATCAAATAATAAAAAGAATATAATTTCTATAATTAAGGTGTAACAACGTAAAGAATAAATGAAAAAAATCGTGAAAAGAGTGTCGAAATTTTATTTAAGAGGTAAAGGGGATTTATGACGGTTGTTTTTGTCTTATTTTAAATTTCTATTGATTATTTTTTTTTTTTTAAATTGAATATTTCACTTCAAATTTATATTCCTCTTCATTAATTATAATCGTACAACTTTTGTATTTTGCCATTAAAAAAGACTACTTTATTCAGGTGGGTTTTCCAAAAGTGAGCTTTGCTGTCTTTTTGGCAGACATTTTTATATGGAATCTTGAATTTTCCTTTATGATAATTAAGGCTTAATTATTTTTCTTTATTGATGTTTAAAGGAGTGATTATATTCTAAATTTGGTACATTTTTATAATTTAACCAAGATGATAGTGATTATAAATTTTATTTAAATTGAAGCTCTACAGCATATTAAAAAAAAAGTAATGTAAAAATTTATTTCCCTCTGTCATAACATTAAAAAAGATATTGTGAAAGTAGAAGCTTTACATGAAAAAAAAAAAAATGTTCTATAAGTGGGAAAATTCACGATGGCAAACAATTAAAAAAAAAAAGTTCTTTAATTCATGGAGAAAAGAAATTGTGATTGGCAATGTGCATGAGTTGTCAGCATACAGATATTGATGCACAAAGAGATAGAACCTGAAAAAAAATTATCTTAAACTTTTTAAGAAAATAATTTTTGAATTATATATAGTAACAAATATTGAGGAGTGTTCAGTTTTGTAAAGAATATTAAAAAATTTCCTGGAAAATATGAAGTTTGTTCTCATGCAGAAATATTTGACTGGTATTTATGGCACTTAGTGTACAAAATGTAAATATAGATGAAAAAATATTTTTTGAAACATTTCATTGGTAATTTCTGAATTCTAGCTGAAAAGTAAATTACAGCTTGGTATTTTTATGAAGCCTTGATGAAACATCTATTTTCATATTGAGATTTTCATTAATCTTAACTGTTTTGAAATTAGCTGCATGCCAATTCTGTTGATATATTGGGAAGGTTTTAAATTTAACTTTCTCCTGAAATTTCAGCATCTATTGTTTAAAAACATTGGAAGAAAATCCAAAGGGCATGTAATGAATATTTTTTAAATACATTTCAACATTGTCATGTTAAAATATATTATTCATATTTGTTTATATTTATAAAAAAATTTTTAAATAAGAATTGCTTATTTTCTCCTGTTTTCATTGTTTCACTTGGAAAACGAGCTTCAAATATGGAAAATAATATGCTAAATATAATATATTCGAAAAGTAATATTCGCTATGATATCGCTCATTGGACAATAGATTTTAACGTTTGGAATTTGCAGTCTTTTTTTGTCAGAATAAGAATAAAGGGCCGAATGACATGCATAATGTAGCTTCATTAACAGAGATATGGGAGTGCTTGAAGATTTTAGCTGGTTTATATTTCTTGACACATGTCTGTTTTTTGAACATAATTTCCTGTTTGTTTTACCTGTTTTTTCTGTGGGGCTGGGAGTAGAGTTTGAGCATCGATACAGAGAAATACATTTTAACTATTGAAATTTGGTCAGACGTATCTATCTTATTTGAATGACTTTTGACTATTTAATTCAAATTATTGAGAAAAAAAGTGGGAAGATGTAGATTACAAAATCATTTTTAGTTTTAGACATTATTTAAAAATTATACATTATAAATAAACATCTATTTATTCCCTATATTGCTTTAAAAAATTTTATGTGTGCAACTTCTAGAAATTTTATATTTCTTAGATTGATAGCTATATTTTATTATTTTACAGAATGGAGTAAAATTTAATATGCAAATTTACCTAATGTTTCATTATATATAAAGTTCCCAGGCTTAAAATTAGAAATTTTATAAGGATTTCCTGAATCCATGTCTAAAATTCAAGTATTCTTTCAGAATGCCTGGTTATGAAAACGAGCTTCAAGCTATTAATGTCTTCGCTTCTTATTTATCAAGGTATGTTTCTGTATTCTGGGAAATGAAATCAACAAAAACAGTTGTGTTATATAATTGACACATCATTACTATGGCCATTTTAAATTATTTATAAAAATATTATATTTATATTATTTTGAAATGTATGTTTCATAAAGGTAAGTATATTTAATTTATATGAAATGTGTGTTAATTAATCCTAATGGGTAAGCAAATTTATTTTAATAATAGAATTTTTTTTAAAAGGTAATAGAACTATATATTTAATGTATTTTGAATTTAATGGTAAGGAGTGCATGCCTAAATTGAAAATGAAAACAGTAAATTCATTTGAAGGTTTGCCTTTAGTGTATTTGACAAAGGTATCCTATTTATTTGAACCAACCTGGAAAAAAACTATGAAACGGCAGTGGTTCAAATAACATTGAATAGTAATCATTAAACCTTTGTTGATTATATGTTACAATTAAATGTTTAGCAAGCAAAGAGTTCTTCATACCTTATGTGTTTCAAATCCATTTGCATTAAGTAAAGATTAAGAGCATTTTTATAATTTATCTTTTGATTAAGTCAAATGTACATGTGTTTTAATATGTAGTGTGATTATAAAATTTACAATGCAAATGAAAGTTTTTAAGGGGAAAGAAGTTTCATTTCTTGTTCCAAGTTGCATTGTCGGTTGTTATAAAGGTAAAAGTTCGATTTGTATGTAGAAGATATTTCATTGTTATTTGTTTTTGTTAGTGAAAAGTATAATTTTTCTTTAGTGAATAATTTATGAAATAATAAAATTACGTATTGAAAGTTTAAATCCATCTTAAAGAATTTTTTTACGTCGTATGAAGTAATCTAGATCATTTGAGTGTTATACAAAGTCATTATTTATGTGTTAATAATAAAGATTAATTTATATAATTTTGTAATGGTTTCTGTCTATTTTAACACTACACATTTTATCTCCTACAACAAAACTTAAGCTTTTATTAATTTGTAATGTATTGATTTAATTTAAATGTTTACTTTTAAATTAAATTACTACTTTTAATTTAAAACTTTTATGTAAAAAATGCATTATATATAACTGATAGCAATGAAAAACTTAATATTTTAATTACACTGCCAATTTTTCAGTAAGTCATTTATTTTATTTTAATTCTTAGAACTTTCATAATATACAACAGAGTTTTCACAGTCATATTTGTGATTGCATATTTAAAAAACTTATTTTTCTCAATTTATATCAATTTAAGAAATCATAAACAACTTGGATTATTGATATTTGTCTAGTGATATTCAATTCATTTTCAGAAATATTTTAATTTTTACAAAATATTATTCATTACCTCTGCAATCTAAAACAAAGAAATTGAGAGAAGTTTTATTTATGCTTATGAAAATATTCACGAAATTACACATTGTTTTATGTTAAGGAATAAATATGGCCACCTTGAAAACATTTTTTTTTTCTCATGTAGCTTTCTAAATAAATACTTTTTGTTACATAACTATAACAGTTATATGTATATTAGTCATGATGATCCTCATTCATTTAAAAATAAAATCGGGCAACAGAATAATACCATGTATTGTTGAAAAAAATTAATTGCAAATTTAATTTTATAACATAAGAAAGGCATAAAAACCTCCATATGAAAAACTATTCAGTGAAATCGCATATAACATGAATACAGCATTTTTCATAAAATTCCCCAGATTTGTAGTTTTTGCAACTATATTTTAACCTTCATTGAAATGTAGCATCATGCACACACAAATACTTTAGTTGCTTTTTGCCATGGATGGTTATTAACTAAATAAAAAATAAGACACTTATTAAAACAATCTTTTTGCTTAAGTTTAAATATATTGGTTTAATAACATTCAATATGTGATTTAGTAAACTGGCATATTAATTTTTCTTTGACTTGTAAGCCATAGATCTTTGAAAGTAGCACCAGCCATTTATCACAACATGCATTGTTACCATAGACTACTCTGGCCTTGGTACCACAGGCTTCAGGTTCAAATCCTGTTAGTAGTTTGGAATCCACTTTAAATTGCAGGTCTCTAAGTAGTCCTTGTGTGCAAAAAATGACAATAGAATGAGAAACCACACCATATAATTTAAATTATCCATATTTCAAACTGCAATTCAATTCATTAACTGCCAACTTTTACCGAAGAGTCGCTTATGACACTTAAATGCAAAATGAGAATATAATCCATATCTTCAGTGCTCGTATAAATTTTGTCAGCAAAATAATCTAAGCAAGGCAGTACCTGTGTAGTAAATATACCCTTAAAACCTCCATATAATCAATAATAAAAATAACAGTGAATTTAGCATCAATTAAATATATCAAAATAAAACTTAAAAATTTAGAATAAGAAATTAACGACATGAAGCTAAAATAAAATGAATAATTTAAATTAAATTAGATGTAATTAGGACTCCGCATTAAAAATTAAACTCCTAAATTAAAAATCGTTGCTAAACGAGTTGGAACAAAAGTCAAAGAGCCAATGGGCAGATAGATCCTATTTCAAAATAGGTGGGATTTAGGGAAGTGGTACCAAAAATGATGATGAACTGAACACGAGATAATGCCACAAGCACTATTTTCTTGAAGAAAGCTTGCCTGCATAATAGAGGATACAGTTGAATAAAATAAGATGAGTTAAAATAACAAAATTAATTCAAAGATTAAATATAAATTTAAGCAATTTTTACACAATGAAAGATAGCCAGCATTTATAAAATAAATTTGCACATCGTAGTAAATAAAATAATTATTAGAACCAAAGAGCTCATTAAATTAGCAATTTAGCCATTCTGACCAGTGTAGAACCCTCACACTCTTTTGAGCCGAGGAAAAGATTCAAACTCTGCATCATAAATGGCACGAGAGCTATTGACACCTGAATGGTAGACAGGAACTGAACGAATTTGAGGGCATTTTTCAGGAAAATGCTTAGAAATTTTGAATATAAATCCATGATAAGATCAAGATCTTTATGGATTTGTTTTCTTCTAACAAACCAAGTAGCATTTACGATACCTGCAGTTTTAAAAAACTTGCAACTTCTTGTGAGTAACCAATGAAGTTGAAGCCCATATGGGGACAATTAGGGATTGCAATACCGAATACCGGTATTCACAAGCTTAAATACCGGTTTTTCGGTATTTACTAGAAATTTAGAATTCTTATCTGTGAAAACAAGGTTGTAGTTATGAAAAAGTATAGTTTTTTTTTTTAAATTGGTGAGTCTGTTATTCATATTGTATTTGCATATCATACTTTAGAGTTCCAAATATTTTTCAGATTTATTATATATATATACTCATAAATGATACCCCATAATAATGAATAAGAATAACTTTAAAGAACATCAAAAATCAGTTGATAATACTTCGGTTTGGTTTCATTATTTATATGATGAAAATAATAGGGTGGCACAATGTAAAAAATGTTCAAGATTCATCAAATTGAATGGAGGAAGTACAGCGGAGTCCATACACATTTAAAAATGAAACATGATACAAATTTGTTAAAGAGAAATAATCTAATTGCTTTGAAGATACAAACTTAAGCACAGTTTCTAAGCCCAATCCATCAGGGATTGCAGATTATTGAAAAAAAGAAAATTTGGATGAAATTATTAGTAAAATTACAGCATTAGATTAATTTGCCATTTCAATGCTCAATTTTGCCATTTAGAGTGTTTTTTGTGATATTTGCATTCTCTAATAAACCTGGCAAAAAAAAAACCACCTGTATTTTCTTTCTTTTTGTAACATTTCTACTACTGGTAGTAAAACGGTATTAAGAACTAAAAAATACCGGTATTGAACTTTTGGTCCGATATTGCAATTCCTAGGGACAATCATTGAGAATTGGTAGAAGAATCGACTCATAGAGCAAAAGCTTGTCTAATCGCTAGCCAGTTCTTTCGGGGAATTAGGGTTTTGAGCTTTAAGCTCGTAGCAGTCGCTTTATTAACTGCTTTAGCAATAAGAAAGTTAAAATTTAATTTAGATACTTATGTTCAGTAACCCAGTGAAAGGGCTGGTCAGAAATGGTGATACTATCAATATTTCTGTTCCGAGTAAACAGCACAAAACAAGCAAGAAAGTTCTCCAAAACCGTTGAAAGAATTTGCTTATCGAAAATTCTGCCACCAGAGATAACTATTGAATCAGCTGATCAAGAAACACGTTCTAGATTAGATGAACTAGCAGATACTGTAACTTTACCATTATCCTCATACACTACACGTTTTGTAAAGCGCCTTCTTATGCAATCTCTTTCTTAAATCTTGCCTATTTTAAAGCTATAAAAATTGTTGAACTAAGAACTATAAATCGTATTTACGAGGTGCAAATAATAACTACTGTTTTATAAAAAGACAGTACAAACGTGACATAAGCTTTGAGATTTGTACTTGCCAAAGGCTGCTTTATCTCGATTTATCCTGTTAGTCTTCTTAGCATTGGTCGACAGTGTAATTTTCTTAAATGGATAACTGAACTGTTTATTTTGTTAAGCTAAAACAATATAACCGCAAATTTTTCCCACCTCGTTCAGTTTTTCTGTAATTTTGCTAAAATTGTTAAAAATATATTTCACCGATAGCAAAATGTCTTGTTTGATGTAACTCTTTTGTTTGCTTACGATTTTATTAGAAGAAGATGGTCGCCAAATCATATAGAAGAATGTAGTTATAATTTCGAATGTAAATGCAGATAGATAAAATCAAAGTGTAAAAATGCTTTTGTTACTTTGAGATATTTCGGGGTGAATTTTGTGAGAAAATATTAATAGCTATTGCTGGCTATTGAGTATTTGATATGGGTTTTAGGCGCAAAAATAATTTTATTTTTTCCAATTTTTCTCTGTATTGTTCAAAAAGATTTTTGGATTATGTGATACTGTAATTGTTTGTTTTGATTGTTGAGGTGAAATGCAGTTTTATCATTTTTACTTATTGGATGCAGATTAGGAATTAAAAAAAAGAATGAATATTTAAATTTTTAAGAAGTGAAGAATAAAGCATTCTTCTCAATTTTAATGTTAATTACATCACACTCAATATCTCCCCTAAAGTTTCCACCAACTGGAAAACCTTTACCAAACAGCTTTCTCAGATCTCTCCCCTGTTTCCTTCAAATATTGATAACAGCAATGATCTAGAAACCGCTGTGGATAATCTCACTACTAATATTATCACCGCCTAGAATCTTGCTTCTAAACCTCTTCATAACAAACGCACATATTTCCTTCCCCCTCCAATCAACCGTCTAATCACGCAACGAAATAGAGCAAGGAAAAATTGGCAAAAATATCGCGACCCTTTCTCCAAGCATCTCTACAACAGAGCACAAGCTATTCTCCGAAAAGAAATCAAAATCTATAACGAATCTACTTGGGCAACTGAACTCGCCGCGCTTAATACGGAGGATTCCTCCCTTTGGATTACAGCTAAAAGATTCAAAAAGAAACGTTCTAGCATCCCCGTACTAACCTCTAACGACCTCTCACCCTCTACCGCCCTCTCACCCTCTACCGCCCTCACTGACTCTCACAAAGCCGAACTTCTTGCTGATAGTTACCAGGAACAATTCTCTGAAAACAACATCTCTGATACTAACACTGAAAACTAACACTCCGAATACTAACACTCCGACTCTCTCATGAACTTCTTTCTTCACCCTTACCCCACTATTTTTTACGCCACTTCCCCTTCTGATATCATCAACTACATTAAATCTAATAAAATTAAAAAAGCTCCTGGTATAGACAATATTACTAACAAAATCTCCCAACCTCCACTATCTTTTTGCTAACTCATATTATTAATGCAATTTTCCGCCTTGCTCACTTCCCTACTAAATGGAAAACTGCCCGCATTCTCCCAATCCTAAAACCCGGCAAAGACCCCACTAACCCCACCAGCTATCGACCTATCTCTCTTCTTCCGACTCTCAGTAAACTCACTGAAAAAACCATCCTCAGCAAATATCTTGATTTTATTTATTCTAATAATATTATGTCTCCTCATCAATTCGGCTTTGCTAAGAACCTTTCAACCCACCCATCAGCTTTTACGTGTCACTGAAATCATCATACAAGGACTCGCCACCAAATCTGCCACTGGCATCATTTTCCTAGATATTGCTAAAGCCTTTGACAGGGTCTGGATTAATGGACTTATTCATAAACTCATTTACTATAACTTCCTGTCGCACCTTATTAACCTAATCTGCTCCTTTCTCTCTAATCGTAAATTTGTTGTTTGTGTCAAACATCATGATTCCTCCCTTAGACAAATGTCTGCTGGAATTTCCCAAGGTTCTGTCCTTGCACCGCACTTATTCACTCTTTTCATGAATGATATCCCTGTCTCTCCTGAAACCTCTCTCAGTCTTTAAGCCGATGACACAGCTATTATTGCACAAAACAGAAATACTACTTACCTTGTTAAACATCTTCAAAGCCATATTAATCTTCTCGAAACCTGGATTACTAATTGGAAAATTAAACTCAATGTTACTAAAACCGAAGCTGTTTTCTTTTCGCGTAAACATTATCTCACCCAAATTGTCTCTATCTACGGAGAGAATATCATCTGGACCAATAAAGCTAAGTACCTTGGAATTATTTTGGATAAAACGCTAACTTACAATCAACACATCCTTCATCTTCGAGAAAAATTCAATAGAGCTATTCGCATCTTTTACCCTTTAATCTGCAGAAAGTCTCATACTTCCATCCAAATAAAATTGCGGCTGTACAAAGTTTATCTTCGCCCACTCATAACCTACGCGAGTCCAGTCTGGGGATCAGCCGCCAAATCTAACATCGCCATCCTTAGCCGCCTGCAAAATAAAACACTCCGTATGTTTATAAACGCACGCTGGTTCTTCCGCAACACCGATATTCATCGCTCTTTAAATTTGCAGATGCTCCCGCAATTCATCTCTAAACTAGCGCATAACTTTTACACTAACATCCCAAACATCGATAACGAGCTGCTTAAACGACTCCCAGAATATGATATAAACAATCCGAAGAACTCCAAACGCCCGCGAACCTCACTGTTAATTAGCTGAGATGTTTATTATCCCCGCGCTCAAGATTTCGAGTTTTTTCATCCACAGAATTGTGAGCAAGTAAACTGCTTAGAATCTTGATGCCAAATTTTAAAAGAGAAACGAGAAGACAGTTGCCATATACAATTATATTATTTTTGAAAACTAAGTATTTTTAATTGCTTGTTTGTATAAAATCTCACGGGTGGAAAATCTACGCCAAAATTCATTATATGCTATGCAACCGCTTAATTTCGCATTTCTGCACCAAAAATGAGATATTTCCTTTATGTTGATTTAGTATCTCGAAAAAAAAAAAAAAAAAAAAAAAAAAATGAATGAGCTTATCTTCAGTTATCGCTTAAGATCTTTATTAAAGGGGGTAAGAATTAACCAATGGTACCCCAATGGTTAATTCTTACCGATTTTAATTTTAAAGTTCTGCTTTTACGTTTTTTTTTTTCTGCCGATAGGATTTATTGGTTATGCCAACAATATTTGTCTTACTGCAAAAACGATTTTTAAATGATTCGAGTTCATATCGTGGCGCCATCTATTTTTCTTTATAGAAACAAATAGGATAAATAATTTGTGAACATATACTATTAAATGTTTCTACGATAACTATTTCAAATAAATGTATTAAATTTAAATTAATTCCAAATTTTATTAAAATTTTACATTATTCAACACGATGCATAATTTTTTTTTTAATTGCTAAGAATTGTTGAATTTTTCTCTACAACTGTTTTATTTATTACTCGTATCTTGTTAAATATCCAAATTTTAATCTAATTTATTTTTAAAAATAAGTTACAAATTATATTAGCTGAAAATAATTTTCAAATTAGCTGTAATCTGCCATTTGAAGGTTTAAAGCAATTCTTTATTTCCCATTTATTACTCGAACTGAATTTCATAAGCACATTCCCCCCCCATATTTATGACATTATTACCATTATTTACCTATACACAATTATTGTTCATTCTTCTTATGATTCACATATTGTTTTTTTTTATGCTACATTTTATATTTTTTCAAAAATTGGATACATATAATTTTAAATTTAATTTTATAACTAAAAAATACTACTTTTGTTTATACAAATAGAAATAACATAAGCATTTTTTTTTTTATACTCAATCGAAACTCTTATATCATTTGATAATTTTAAATGAATCTCTTATTTCGTACTACAATATATTTAAAATTATTTGTATTTTGATTAAATAACATATTTAGACTAGGCTTCAATGCTATTCTTGTGACTTCGCAGCAACGTCTGCACTTAATATAATGAAATCAAAATTAATCTTTTAAAAATTTGTGTGTGTGAGAGAGAGAGTGTATGTATATATATATATACATTATATATATATGTATATGTGATTCGTTTTTTTTTTCTTTTTTAATTCCATCTACATATTTACAATTCTAATTGATTAGCTACAGAGGTTCATTCTATGACTTTAGCCAGAGTGAATACCGCTTGGAGGTCGCCACCAATCCATGCATGGTACGCCGCTAAATATCCTAGTATGTCCTTGCAGTGCTCCTGTCCTAGATCTGCTCAAGCGACTTTAGCTAGCCTAAGGACTGGCCATACTAAGAGTTTGACCTTCAATGGAGACGAGAAGACATTGTCATTTTGTCCCTTTGTCATTTTTCGGCCATCGCGTCTCTCTCTCATCTCATCGATTGTATTGGTGCCCTTGTGAGGCAACTGTTGAATGAGGGGAGGACAGTTTACGATCTATTGATGCAGCATGATCTACTGGACTTGGTTTAGGATTCTAAATCAAGGGGATAAGCAACAACACAATTCTAATCTATTCAAAAAAAGAAATCTTAGAAAAACTTAAAACTTATTTATTTTTAATTTTTCAAAATACAATTTTTTTTTTTACTGTAAATCGCCAAAGTTTTGGAATTCTGTTTGCTACTTATCATCTTCTGGAGAGGAGTCCATCAGTCGTTCTAACGGGTCCAAATTGTGCACCTCGATTTGAATGCTAGGGGTGACGTTTTTGTCGTCTTCGTTCATCACCATTTTCACATCCACTTCACAGAACTGGCAATGGACGACCGGTTTCGAGACTGTCGGAGTCGCCTGCTTTTTCGACCGATAACCGCCCTGTGCGCTGCAGAGGACGAGGCCGCCTCTGAAGCAGATTCGACGACTTTCGTCGGTGCAATTCTGCAGTTTTTCTTTGCTGCTCACATCAGAGAAGCAGAAGCGCTGCCTTTTTGGAGATTTGCAAGCTGTTATGTAGGACATAGGTTTCTGAAAGAACGAAAACATGGTTTTTGACATAGAAATTAATTTTTACAATAATGAAATCATAATTGTTCTTATAGTTATAATTATTCTTATCACAAAAACAGTTAATAGAAGGACGCTAGGTCGCCTATTTCTTATAAAAGTATATTATATTTATATGGAGAAAGGCAATCCTTACGGTCCTCGAATGAAAGCACTTACATTGAAGCATTAACCGATATTGACTATGCATAAATATATTTGATATATGTATGCTTATCAAATCTATTTGAAATTAGATGATATATTTGAAAAAGTAATATATTAGATATATTCAAATATACATAAATTGTAAAATATATTTGATATATTTGAATATGCATAAATTGTAGGGAAAAAATTTGGTGCATTATCTTCCCAACAGTTCACAACTTCGTGCATGTATTCTCATCAGTAAAGGGTTCGAAGTCGTGACCATTCTGGTTTATAAGGGTTCGAAACGCATATGTGCTAGGACAGCCACGATAAAACCATATGTAATAAAGTTCACCTTCGTTGGACTCAAACCACCACCTTTGGAGATGTTTGTTCGAAATTGTCGTAACACATACTGAATATAGCGTAGTGTACTCAATGTGGTTTACGCTATCTAGCATTGAATTTGTTGTGTGTCTGCCATTAAAGGTCCATTTGTTTTTCTTCTTTTCTTTACACCTCCCCCCCCCGTACCTAAGGCTATGTAGCTTCCTACTTCTTTTTCCTCATTGCGCAACAGCCCCATAGTGGGCCAAGGCCGTCTGCCTACTGGCAGATTTCGAGACAGGAGATATTTTCTTTTACGTAGTAGGATTGTCATCCCTACTACCTACAGTCATTTTAAACCGGGACCTACTGTTTAAAGAGGATTCCGAACCACTACAAATATCCATGGCATTGCTCTGACTCGAACCCGAAACCTGTGGCCTAGAGCGCCATAACACTTGTCCCTCGGCCCTCAGGCCCCGTGTAGCTTCTTACCAGTTAGAAATGCAAGGGTGGAATATCAGTGAACCTCATGAAGATCCAAACAGCCCACCGACGGGTTTTGAGGGGGAGACTGCCTTCCGGGATGAATTTTAGAGGTAACTGACATATTGCGTGTCTTATTGCAGTAAACCATGAAATCCTCACTAGTGTCACAATTGTCATCGAAACTCCTCGTTTCTGAAAGGTGTGACTATAACAATGACAGCAGAGGATTCGAAATTCAGTCCATCTGTTAGATGGACACTTTGGGAGGGCTCGGAGTCGGGCAAGCCTATTGGCCAATAGACTGACCTCCAATTATGATGGTGTCCAAAATATAAAATATTAAAATCAGAGCAATTCAAGAAGTGGCAAGAAACTACTTACACCAAAGACAAACTTCAAGGTCTGATATAATTTCCAATCGGCTATCGTTGTCATTTATGAGTTATTTCTCACCAAAAATCCTCTAATAAGGGGGAATATGATACAAAGAGTCTTTAGAAAAAAAAAAATACTTACTTTGGTTATGCATAAATGTACTCGACTTTTCTTCTTATTTTTGAGAAGACTGCACGGTGTCAGTAAGCCCTCTGAATTGATGCACGCAAAGTGTTGGACATCTTTACGCTTGCATTCAAAAGTGTAATTTATCGACTGCACCTCGTCCTTCACACACAGATGTCTTCTCGCTTTGCCTCTCTTTGGCTTAGCTTCCCTTTTATGCCTAATGTAGGGCCTTCGCAGTGGTACGAATCCATATTCCTCCAAATTATCAGAAGCGTTGGAGTCGTAATAGCCATCATACGCATCGGGGTAGGAATAATATTCTGGATAGGAGTAATAATCCACGAAGTCATCATAATAGTTTCTATAATAATCATTTCCCACATCGTAATTAGTGCCATTGAGGTCATCGTAATTAGTGTCGTTGGATAAAAGATTAGATGGATATTCGTAATATTCATCCATGTAATCCTTGGAATTTTTGCTGGAATTCCTCTTCGTCTCGCTCAATGAGCCAAGTGTTTCTCCGAGGGGTATCTGAAAAATGGAAGTAATGCTGATATATATGTAAATTATTACTAAAAAATAAACCTTTTTTTTTTTAAAAAAGAATTTTTTTGAATTTTTATAATACCCATAATTTAACATAACATTACACAAAATTTATCTATTGCACTATATGAATATCAAGATGGAATTAAATTTGTTAGAGAGATTAATCAAGACACAGAACGATGGATTCAGTGAAAAAAATGCTTCTAAAAGTCACCGATAGGAGGGCGCATTTACAATGCTTAATAATGAACTACATTAACAAAATTTTTCTTTTTTCTTCAATTCCTTCTATTAGTTCACACTCTCCCTATATATATCTTGTTCAAATTTTCAATCGTTAATGAAATAAATACTTTTTATTCATCCACTCCAGTTCAAATACGTTTTTTTGAACTTGTAGTGGATGACACTGGATGTTAATACAGTTTTTTTCAAATATTAATTCACTAATTGTATTTAATTAATTAATTTTGGTTTTTTTTAGATTTAAGTTTCATGTATCTACCAATAGATGGCGCCAGATAAACTTAAGAAAATGAATGAAAATTATTTATAAAGAACTTTCTGCAATAGAGGGAAAAAAAGGTAGGAATTGACTTAAAATTTTTTTTTTTTTATATTACTTGTTTTAATTGAGGATTTAGAATTTAGAAATTTAAATTCAATGCACCCACAGTTCTGGTGAACCAGGAATTACATGCAGCCAAATGGCACTTTTCAAAAGGATTGCTCATCACAGCCAGTGTTAAATTGCCCTTTAGGAAACTGAAGTTTCGAACTCTTTCAAGATAGAGTCAAAGTATCCCAAAAGTGAAATGTCACAAGCTACTTTTCTCCTACTTCTTTCGGTTGATTTATTCCTTTTGGAGCTATTTGGCCCCTAGGGGCTCCATCTCCGATATGACAGGGTAAATACAGTTGAAACTATGAAAATTGCCCAGAATATATTTATAAATACAATAAAAAAAATTTTATCTAACAATTATAAACAAATAAAAATAAAAGAAGAAATTAAACTAAAATTTTGCGCGTGCGTTTTAAATCATTATTGGGAACGTAAGAATTAATCTCCTGGATTGCAGTATTTTCATGATTAACAAGCGTGTCAAAAAATGTAACAGAGATGTATTTAAGAAAATCTTTTAAGGAAGAAATGTTAATAGCTTTATAGATATCAGAATTGCGCATAAACCATTTAGCAGAGGTCATTTGGCGGATAGTGATATTTTGTAACTTTTCAAGTGTTTTTAAATTAGATTTAGTTGCATAGGACCAGACCGGGCAAGCGTATGTGAGAATTGGGCGAAGCATAGCCGTATAAAGAAGAATTTTGTTATCTCTGGTCATGGTAGAATTTCTATTTATAAGTGGATAGAGTTTTCTGAAGGCAATACGAAATTTAGTTTTGGTGTGCAGAAAATGTTCATACTTCTTTTGGTTTATGGAAATATTTGAATTGTAATCTTCTCTCTGAGGCGTCTCAAGGTAAGTTTAGTTTGCTGTAATTCCTTGTCAAATCCATTAAAAGGTTTTAAACAATAAAAAGAGCTATTGTTGGAGAATTTTGAAATAATAATAATTATTATTACTGTCATTATTTTTCAAAATACTTCTCGTGCATTAATTAATGAATGCCCCTTAAGAAATTCCATTCCATTTTGACCGTTAGAACAAATAGCCGATAATTCTTGATTTCAATAATGACAAACTTGCAGATTCAAATTATTACTTCAAAATTCTCTTTTTATTTAGTCTTTTTTTATTCTTTGCGTTTAGTTTTTCAATCCTATCAATTACGTTTTAATGATCTCTTTTGTCTTTACTGAAAAAACCTTTTTTTAAATGAGCTTTTAAGCATATATATAATTTGCATTTATTGTAGACTCTTTCTAATATGATATCTATGGGACCGGACACATTAATCTGTCAATACCAACTTTTGTAGGTCGATGACACTGAAATAAATGTAATAATTACGAAATGTATATGATAAATGGTTAGATAACTTATTATATTATATTATATAACTTATTATTAATGGTTATATAATTTATATTTGGTTCTCGAATTGCATCATATTTGCCAATTATGATTGCGAACCTGTTACGATTATTTAGACCAGGGGTCTCCAAACTTTCCAGCCTTAGGGCTATATTGTTTACTCCAGTAAGTACCAAGGGCCAAAATCGTTTTAATTTTCTGCCATTATCTATAATTTCTATTTTTTTAATGTGTTTTTTATCCAAATTATTACAACAACAATAAACTATTCGCTGTCGCGGGCCGTAGTTTGGAGACCCCTGGTTTAGACGACACTGTATATCCATTGTAACAAAATATTTTTATATCACACGAATATGATCCGACTAAAATTAAAATAATTTTTCTTTTCAAATATCGAAGTATTTATTTCACTTTATGTGTGGCTAATTATTAAACACTAACGTATCTATAAACTTTTTTTTTTAATTCGCCGGTTTTGCAAGTAAACAGGCAAAACAAAATTGGTTAAAAGAACGTTTACAAAATTGCATTGAAGAAAAGAAAATTCGGTTCACCTTTCTGTAAGAAAGAGTGGCTGTGTCATTGGATAGTGTTGATGGTGTTGTGAGGGCCTGAAAAAAAAAATTATTTTAATTGTTAATAGAACTGAAAATACAAAAAGCAGCATATTTAATAGGTGGGCTGAAAAGTTCATAGGCTGACACATAGATGGCGCTACTAGTATTAAATGCATATGAATTTTAGTTAGCCCGAACCTTCAAAAGACACGTGTATAAATTTGACAGCAATTGTACTATTAGTATGTGAGTTATAGCATTTTTAGTGAAGTTATAGCATTTTTAGTGTTCATCACGTGCAGTCCACACGGTTGACTGTCGACTGGACTCCGGTGTGAAATGACGGAGCCATGTTTCATCCATTGTCACATATCAACGCAAAAATTCGGGTTTATTACGATTGAACAGCTTCAAACGCCGCTTAGAATCATCAATTCGTTGTTGTTTTGGGTCGATTGTGAGCACTTTGAACAGAGCTTTCGCATATCCAAATATTCATTCAAGATATGTCCAACACGTTCCTTTGATATCTTTAGGGTCTCATCTATCTCAATCCACTTCACTTTACGGTTATCAGAAATTATTTTGTGGACTTTTTTGATGTTTTCGTCGGTAACAGCCTCTTTGGGGCGTCCACTGCGTGCATCGTCCTCGGTGCTCATTTTGCCTCGTTTAAATTTAGCAAGCCACTTCTCTACGGTTGATTTTCCTGGTGCAAAGTCCTAATAATGTTTATCAAGCCAAGCCTTGGCTTCAATAGTATTTTTTTCGCCAAAAAGCAATGCTTTAATTAACACACGAAATTCCTTTTTATCAATTTTTTTCAAACTAACAAAAGTTGCTTCACTAAAAATGCTATAACTCACATACTAATAGTGCAACAGCTGTCAAATTTATACACGTGTCTTTTGAAGGTTAGCGCTAATTAAAAATCACATGGATTTAATACTAGTAGCGCCATCTATGTGTCAGCCTAGGAACTTTTCAGCCCACCTGCTACTTATTGTATTTATTTTCAATAATTTATATTCAGCGATTCATTACATATTAAGATTTTTTTATTGCATCCCCAAATTAGTATCCCTAGAAAACAGAGTTTATGAATTTTGAAATTGAGCGAAGTATTTACACTTAAAATGTACACATTATTTACATAAATCTATTATTATTCATAATGCATCGGTTTACTAACGCAGATCCTACTAGAAAACTAGTCTTGTTGTTGTAGAGCAGTATTTATTTGTGACCAATTAATTTATAATCTTTCAATGAATGGAGGAGCCTGAATGGCCGGCTAGCGTTCTGGCGTTCGGTACCACGGGTTCGAGTCCCGGCGATGCCGTGGATGTTTGTAGTGGTTCGGAATCCACTTTAAACCGTAGGTCCCGGTCCTAATAGGATCGTAGAGCGTTGCGGGGGCATTGTTACTCCGCGTCCGGGGCTTATCTTCAAGTGACACGCGCCCCCTGGGTAGTGCTAAGGGAGTAACGTCTGGTGCAGCGCTTGCCTTTAAGGCATCCAAGACAATTGTTTAAGTATTTTCCAGCTGCATTAGAACAAAAAAAAATCTTTTAACAATATCTACCAGTATTAAAGCGGTCTATTGGTTAAGTGGCTAGCTCTTTGGCCTGTGGTAAAACAGACTTCAGGATTGAATCCTGGCGGTGGCATGGATGTTTGTAAGTGGTTCGGAATCCACGTTAAACTGCAGGTCCCTATCTAATTAGCCTAACATGAAAAACATGACCTTAGAGCGCCAAATTAAACCAGAAATAAAAAAAGTAACTTTTAGGTGACATTTCCTTATACTGGAATAAAAAAAATAAACATTTTGCATTGTCTTAAAAAGTTTGATGGTGATTAGTAGTGAATAAATAACCATGTTTAATTATTAACATTAAGGTTATTATTTTAATTTCTGTTAAACATTAAGGTTAATAAATGATTATTGCTTTAGTTTATTTATCTTTGTTATAGATATTGATAATACTTATTTTTGTGTTTTTAAATTATTTTAATATTGTATTAATTTATTGTTGTTACTGATCCCCTGGTGCAGGAAAGCCTACACCAGGTCCAAGACACCCCGTCGCAGCCGATTGGCCCATTGGCTAAGGGTAATATGCAGCTTCACTTTAGCGAGGAACCACGACGCTGATTGATCTTATTAGATCGGGACCTACGATTTAATGTGGATTCCGAACCACTACAAACATCCATGGCATTGCCGGGATACGAACCCGAAACCTAAAGTATCGAGCGCCAGAATTGTATTAATTAAAAATATATTCTGCTTATTTCAAAAAATAGAGAACAAGCAATAAACGATAAAAGTTTTACCTCTGTGCTCACTTCAATTGTGGGAATCGGAACCTAGAAGTAAAATAAAATTTCATTATTTATATGATTTTAAAACAACTGAATTAAAAACAAATTAATTGATTTAATTATTGGAATTCGGATTAAATGAAAAAACACAGTTATTGAGTTTTTTATTTGATTAAGTGTTTTTTATTTTACTACATCAGCAGTAATTCAACGAGTATAGGAAAAAGTTAATAAAACAATAAATTTAAGTTGGATCCTAGTTCAGGACACTTTGTCCTCTCAAGTCGCCAAATTGGCGATAAATCACAATGTGGTGTAATCTATGTAAATATTTTAGAAAAATATAACATTCTCCTTTATCCTCAAAGCGAATTAATAGCTAAATGTTACACTTTTGGTAAGTAGCTATTTTTTGACATTGGCGTGATTTTGATCCATTAAATTAGGATTTTACCTAAATTAGATTAGAGCTTACTTAATTAGGTACTTACGTATTAACGATACCTTGGCGACAGTTGCGCCAATAAAGAGCACACGCGCCAACCGCAGCTTCAGATTTGGCGGTTTTTAAGTGGCGCCAATCTACACTTGAAATTTTTGTTCCAAATAATAAAATATATAAAACACTTCATTTAAAATCAAAACGCTTTCAAAATTCAAAACACTTTATTTAAACACAAAGTAGTCAAAAACACTTTATTTAAACACAAAGTAGTCAAAAACACTTTATTTAAACACAAAATAGTCAAACGGATTTCAGTGGAAAACAGGCCGGTATAGAGTTTAACATGGATTCAAAACCGTCTAATTGGGACATTTCCGTTGTTTTGGTAAAATATTTCGCTCCTGAAAAAATAAAATTGCATCTTGTTCTGTTTCTGGCAAATCCCAAATACGCATTTTCGTAGCGCTACAAAATGGCGTCAAAACTCAGCAAATCTGCAGCTGTTAGATTGGCGCCTCTTAAAAACCGCCAAATCTGTAGCTGTATCGTTAATACGTAAGTACCCTTAATTATATTAAACCTATTAAACTAGGACTTTACCTAAAGAAGAACGTTCACACGTGGGACCGTTGAGCATCTATGGTAAATTATGTGTTGATAACTTGTAATTGTCCTATTGTGTTTAGGCAGGATATATTTCCTTTTTTCATGAATTCAGGAGTTGCAGATGACGCCACCTCCCGTACCCACGGCGAGGTCCGTCGAGGGTGCATTCAAAAAGAAAACCGGTCTGGTTGGCGGGGGGTGAAAGAAGACCCCTTTCAGTTTTGCGGATAGAAAGTGAGACCCCGTTTAAAAAGAAGGAAGGAGAGACCAGACTGGAACAGAGCGTCGGCCTGGTCTGCATTTTAAAAGGATGCTGCAATGATAATCTGCGATCACATTTTAAGATTGGTTTTGTGGTTACTGGTAATATACTCACAGGAATAGGAATATTTCTCTTAAGATACGGGAAAATTTAGCTGCGTCACAAGTATCAGTTGTAGGAAGTGAAAATTTTATTGCGTTCAATATGATTATTTCTCTGTAAATATTTTTAATTAATTTTGTTTTATGTGCCAATTTAAAATCTTGTTAGCATCATAAATTTAAGTGTAAACATTGTATTTAAGTATCCATTAAAAAAATTTTTTTTTTCTAATGCAGCTGGCAAACACTTAAAGACAGCTTGGTCTTGGATGCCTTAAGGCAAGCGCTGCATAGACGTTACTCACTTTGCATTACACAGGGGGCGCGTGTAACTTGAAGATAAGCCACGGACGCGGAGTAACAATGCCCCCGCAACGCTCTACGATCCTATTATGACCGGGACCTACGGTTTAAAGTGGATTCCGAACCACTACAAACATCCATGGCAAACGCCGGGACTCGAACCCGAAACCTGTTGTACCGAGCGCCAGAGCGCTAGCCACTCGGCCATTCAGGCCCGTATCCATTAAAAGTAAAATTAGTTAGTTTGTTTGTTTTGGTATTAATTTCGTATTTTGTTTAATTGTGCTTTATTAATATTTTAAATTATTTGGCCGTCCTGCGAGTATACGCAGATTAGTGGCGCCATTTCTATGTCGGAACTTGTTTAAGAATGTCGGTTCTAACATTATGATTGAAAAGATATCAGGCAGTACCTGTTGTTTATGTTTTTCATAAATATGACCAGTGTGACTCGTATAATTTTTGGACGTTTTCTCGTGAAGAATTTCTGGGTTCTATTTTTTTAATCTAGTTTTAAAATATTTCAAAATTTTGTAATACTATTTTGTTACAGTACCAGTGTTATTACGATTCAACAGTCATCAGCTTTGTAACATTTTTCCCTGGGAAGAGATATAGCATTTCTGTGCATTTCTGTTCCCAGAGGGAAAGGAATGTATATTCTTTATCAAGTGCATAATTTCAACCTGTCATTCAAATCTGAAAGCAAATAAGTAGTATCGTGGATATTTATATTACATGCAATTAGTGTTTTGTACTAATCAGAACAACTTATCACTCAAATCTGATAGCAGATAATCAGTCATGGATAATGATACACCATGAAATTAGCAATTGTCTGTACGGCTTCACAGGTCGAAACAATTACGGATGGAATACGGACTACACCATGAGTTATTGCATCGTGATTGCTGACAAATTATGGGCTGAGGAAGTGTCGACTCCAAGAAGAAGTGAGGAAAGCTTATTTTTGTCATCATTATCAATAAATCACTGTTTGACCTTCACAAGTTGAAACAAGTACAGATGAAATATGGATTATACCTTGAGTTGTTGCATCGTGATGGGTGATAGACCATGGACTGAGAAACTGTCTACTCCAATGAGATATGAGGGAAGTTGACCCTTTCTCCACGGATTTTCTTTAAAAAAAAGGTTTTGGAGAAGAAGGAAGAGAGTTCTACTATGAGTCGACAAAGAGTATTGTTTTTCTTTTTTTATATGAAGTGACAGAACACCCCAGAGTTCCCATCTGTTTCCAAAATGAACCCCTTATTGGTTTCGTATATTACGCTGTGTGATAATTAAGGTCTTCCGCAGATAGTGTGGATTAGATTCGTCGTAGATTCGAGGACTCTAGAACTCTGAAAATCTCCGTCCTTGTGGTAAACCTTATTTGTGAATCAAATTAGAGTTACAGTTACAATCAAATTACAGATATCCCGTTACAGTGTTGATATAGACGAGTTCTTTTACACAGTTCAGTGACATTAATGTGATAATCTGTCAAAAGCCAGAATAACCACCTTTGGCAGAACGATTAGCGGAGAGCAACGATTGAAATGCTTTCCGATGCCCTAGGATAACCTTTATATACACTCCATTGCAATGTGCTGCCACCTGCCTTTTGTGATTGGTTATTTCACTTTGGCGTCGAAAGTAGGTGGTGGTCACATTAATGTGACTGGACTGTGTATATTATTGTTGAAGAATTTTGATATAAACAATTTTCTAATATATTTGAACTATTTTTCCGTTAAAACAGTTTAAGTTAAAAAAAAAAAAAAATAATAATAAAGTACGAATATATATCAATCACTCAAAATATTAATTTAGTGCCTAGTATTATAAAAAGCGTTGACTAATATTTCTAAAACACTATAGTATCAAAGTACTATATTGTATATAATGATTTCTGAAACAATAGAGAAATTTTTACCTCTGCTGATGTTTCATTTGAATTGTTTGGCGAAGCCCAAATCTGGAAAAAAATTGCAAAACAAAACTCATTATTAAGATATGGGTAACAACCGCAATATGAGTTTTTGGAATAATTAATAATATAATTACTCGCGTAATTAAACTGCTATGAAATGGCTTAGTATTAATCTTTCTGGCCTATTTTAATTAATAATTTTAAAATTTATGAAATTCTTAATTATAATATAATAGATGAATATTATTTTTCTTGTTACGTATATTTTAAACAACTTTGTCATTATTTTTGATTACGCGAAATAAAAAAACATATAGTTGGGAGTTGATAGAGTACCTTGGTCATGTAGCGACTTCTACCCCTTTTTCTTGACATAACACATGCACGAATTTTCGGTCAATGCCCTATAACTTGCACTCAAGAGCCAAAACATTATGACCACCTGTCAATAATGAGTTGACCCACCTTTGGTGCGCAACACAGCTTCAACCCGCCTTGGCATGGATTAATACCAGTTAACCCCTTAACTGCCGCCGGCGTATATATACGCCTGTCCGAAGTACGATCCTTTGCATTGAGCTGCTATAAGGAAAACTGCTCCCACGGTCTTGGAATGCCACAAAATGACCTTGACAATGTTTGAAACGGATTTTATTATTTCAGAGAAAAGGGATAGGGTATTGGTAAAGGGGATGTTTCGGAAACGGTGAGTCATAGCTGTGCAGTTTTTGCTTCTGTTTCTGTTTGAGTAAGTCGTGCTTTTTTTTATTCTTCTTTTGCTTCCGTTTCGTCGTGAAACCAGCTATCAATGCAATGAATGTGATTTTGGTTTATGTGACTTGGTTTATAAAAAACAAGTTTAGACATTTTAAATAAATAGTTATTTCTCCTATCATATTTTACATATGAAACAATAAAGAATTCTTGTTTTAGGAAACATCACACAGCAGATAAGTTCTAACATCTGTTTTATTACACTGTTATTCTATACTTTAAATTTAGAATTTTTGGTTTTTTTACATTTAATTTTTTCTGTGAAAGTAAAAAGATTTTATGTCGCAAAACGCACCTCTTTTTTTTCCTCCAATGCATCGCATAACTACGCGCGCCTGTATGAAAAACGGTGGCACTGGGGAGCGCATCTCGTAAGTTTTCCTCGGCAGGTAAGGGGACCACTTCCACCTGATCACGTGCCTTCCACGTCATCCGGGGGAGTTCATTGCAAAATGTAGCGGTGGCCGTAATGTTTTGGCTCTTGAGTTTAGTTAGCTTGCTTTGCAAGACAATCGGCAAAGCTCAATTTGTCGGTATTTGAAATGGTAACAGTAAGATTATTAACTAGTCCATTGATGGAGGAGGACGAAGAAAGGAATTCCTTCATGAAAATAAAGAAGTTTTTGAAAAAATTGACATCTGTATTGAAATCCGTAGCTGTAAAACTTTATTTCTTTAGCGAGATTTGAAGGAAAGGAAATCAGAATTTTTTTGTGTCATCGATATAACACAATGACGGTTTTACGTTGAGATAAATTTTAGCGAGGGTCTTCTTGAAGTTTGGATTGTTGACTTTTGCTTTAGGAAGTTTAGGATATCCCCTCCAGGAGACAATGTGGACAACACCACCGGAATTTATTCGATCCTTTAATCCGAAATTTATTAGATTCAATTAGATCCTTGATCGTACACTCTTTATGAAAGTGTTCTTCGTCACATTTTAAACACCTAGTTTTATAATTGCAATTATTAGCTCCATGGTGGAAATAATGACATACTTTAGAAAACATTGGATGGTAAGAGGTTTTATCTTGAAAGAATTCAACCTTAATGGTAAGTATCGTAAGTATAACCTATCAATCTTAAAAATTTTTCATTTTTCTTATCCTTTGGAGGACGACTTACCAAATAGGCAGCGGTTGTTTGGATTTTTTATCGTTAAGTTGCGTGACAGCAGTGATTTCAAAGTCAAGTTCGAGTAGAGCATTGACGATATCCTGTTTGGGGGTACTAACATGAAGTCACAAATTAATCTGTGGCATTTGCTTAAAATCTTGAAAAGCTCTCCCGACAAAGAGATTTCCAGGTCTTCATTAAAAGCCTCGTAGGTTCTTCGAAGTAATTAAGGCATAAATTTTCTATCCTCACCATAATAGAAGGCAGCTTGGATGTAGGAAGTCCAGGAGCAGGCTCCTTAACCATGTTGTGCTTATCCAACTCTTGAAAATCTTGAAAAGAGTGTGAAGTAGTAACAGAGGTTTGCAGTTTGGAAGTATTAGAACTGGGTTTGCCAGTAGGTATTTTGCTAGAATAAACAAAGTTATCCGAAATATTGGTAGTTTTGGGGGCAGTTTTTAAATGGGCATTGATTAAGTAATTTTAACGTTGTTTCAACCGCAAAGATATTCTCCTGGCGAGCTTTAATAGCAGTTCTGTTGTATTCAACCTCTCTGTTAGGAGTTTCCATAAGGAATTGAAGTCTTGTAGAGATTTCTATTTCCATTTCTCCCTTGACGACCAATCTTTTTACAGTATTTCTCGGGATTTATAAACTTACGGTCATTCATCGCTGTTTTACAAGAAATATTCTTAAGCAATATTGTGATAAGTCAAATCAAGTCAAGAATATTGCAAATTTAAAAATCCTAAAAACTGTGAACCTGATTCAAAATTTTAACATAATTCTTATTAAAAAAATATGAATAGTCGAAGGAAATATATAAAAGAATATGAATTTACTTTTCTGGTTTCTCCATATTTAGGAATTAGGAATACCTAAAAGGCAAAAAAAAATTACTTTTATTTTCATTTAAGTATTAATGAAATCTAGACGATTCTAAATTTTGTATTATTTTCGTTAATAGCCATAATTCACCATATTTCGAGTAGGCAGTTATTTGCTTATAAATCTAATATGTAGAAAAATCGCATTTAAAATCTTCATTTATTTAAATTGCAAGTAGATGTGCAAAACTACAGAACTGAGTTGACTGAATTCGAAAAATTACAAGTGCAGTGTGTAGGTTGGGCAACCAGATTGTAACTGGGTGTGGTTGGGTTGAGATACTTGAGGCACAGGTTTGAGAATTCACAGCTTTATTGACACACGCAGAAACACCACACACATACGATTAGCGACATACATTTAACACATTTAAAGACAGATAATTATAGATTCGTGCAAGGATTCCACTTCTAACACTATCGAGTATCGTCGCTTTTGAAACAGTGTTTACAGCAATGCCGCCAGCCGATTGGACCTAAGCCGTAATGCTCACCAGCGGAGTACGTTACCACTAAGTCAGGAGTCGGACTTGTGTGTAGAAGTTAAAGTTCGTGATGACTACGCTGATAACTCTGGAGCATCCATTGTTTTTCAGAAATTAAGAAACTCGACGATGAATGTGATAATGTCTGATTGTAAGTCTCTCACTTACAATCAAACATGGCTAAAAGTTTTCTGGCCTGGCTGGCTCGGCAGTTACCCTTAAAAACCCTCTCGGAAAAGCATTGCACTTCGATAAATAATAATAATTAATTTAAGAAAAAAAAAAAAATACAGAATTCCTTTGCTTTCACCAAACGATCTTTTAGAAAAAATTTATCTTATTTAATTATATAATTATTAGCTATTAGAAAGAAATTTTAAATATGAATAAAAAAAAAGCTCACGAAAGAAATTTAAATAAACCAATAAGAACAGTTTGTAAAATAAATTAAAAAAATTAACCAATACGAAAAGTTGAAAGTGGTTAAGGAAACGAAAAACCCCACTCTCGAAAACACACCCATATATTTTATGGGTAATAAAAAGAGTTATTTGAACGTGATTCGTTATTTTAAGTTATATTGATTTAATTTTGTTAAAAAATGAAACTTAAAATAAATTAACATAATAATAATAATAACATAATAAAAAATAATTTAATTAAATAATAATAAGTATTATTCATAATTAAATAATAATAATAATAAAATAACTAAATAAAAAAATAATTATTATTTAATTAATAATTAATTAATAATAAATGATAATAGAACAATAATAACAATTAAATAATAAAAATAACGAAACCTAATTAAAAACAAGATAAGCAAATTTTTTAAATATGATTCAACGAATTTTGAACGAGATAATATTAGGAACAGAGATCACGTGTTTTATTTGTTGTCGCTTTTAACCATTAAAAATATTACATAATAAAGAAATTGAATTTTTTTTTTTAAAATCAGGATTAAAAAAATTGGTTAAATTTTTATAATTTATTAAAAGTTTTTTAAGTCCCCGAAATTTACATAAATTTTTAAATCTCGATTTTAATGGAAATTTGTTAGCTACATAAGAAATAAGTAATATAAACAAAAAAATTTTTAAAGTAAATTCCTATTTTTTTTTCACTATTTTGCAGAAAGTCCTTTATAAATAATTTTTATTCATTTTTTTTAAAGTTCATCTGGTGCCATCTATCGACAGATATATGTAACTTAAATCTAAAAAAATCTAAAATTAATAAATTAAATTTAATTACTGAATTAATATTTGAAAAAACCTGTATTAACATCCAGTGTCATCCACTAAAAGTTCAAAAAAAAAAAATATATTTGAACTTGAGTGGATGAATAACAAGTATTTTATGAACGATTGAAAATTTGAACAAGATATATATAGGGAGAGTGTGAGCTAATTGAAGGAATTGAAAAAAAGAAAAAACTTATATATTTAATATTACTTACTAAAGGTAATAATTGAATGAGAATCCAGTATACTGGTTTTCTTCTGTAGAAATTCATCGCTATTTGGAGCGGTGCAAAAAAATTCCCTAACCGCTGTTTTGAGAATCAAGTATGACTTTAAATTTTCAATTAAAGTTAGAGAGAATGAAATATTCCATTTCCCAACTAAAATAACGAAAAAAATAAATAAAGACTATTTTTGTACCAATGAGATTGATGTGTTTCGTCTGTAAATGACGAAATGAAAACATAATAAATCTTTTCAAATTCGTAGAATTTTAGAGATTACTTATTCATAAATGAGTTCTAATTTTAATTTAATCGTTTTTTTATGTGTAATTAATTATACTGATTCCCAGAATTCTAGAATTCCATGAGCTCTTCATTTCTGTTATTCTTGCATAATAGTTATTTTTTTATGACATTGACCAATTGTGGAATGTTTATTAAAAAGTGTAATTTTATTTTGCGAAATGAATAAACATATTTTCAATTTATAATATTCATTTCAGAATAAATAATAAATTTAATTGTATGGAAAAAAATTAAATTTTTGTCACAAAGTCTTGAGAATCGTGCTGAATTGAGTTTCTGAAATTGAAAGAGTTCTGTTCGAAACCAAATAAGTGAAACCGAGCTAAAAGCTCCCAAATCTTTGCATGTCCGGGAATATTCGCGATAAGTCAATAGATCTGAAAATTCCTCCGATGGGAAGTTTGCACCCTATACCGAACCCAAATGCCATCCCTGAGATTTATGTTTCAAAATACTATAGCATGAAGTGTAATAACAGTCCTACCCTTTCATCCTGGGTAGACCTGTTACTGCATTTCAGTCTGAAAATGATTTCGGATTTGGCATTTGGAAAATGAAACCTACGAAATTTGTGAAATTCTTCTTGTTCAATGGCGCGTCAGCCCCATGATGGGCCAAGGCCTATGATTATATTGAACCAGGGCTTACGGATTAAGGTGAATTCCGAAACATTGCAAATATCCATGACACCGCCTCGAGCCCGAAACCTGTGGCACAGAGCGCCACAGGACTCGAGCCTCGAAGCTAGTCACTCGGCCATTAACCCCAATTATATAATTAAGATTGGTATAAGGTAAGATTGTTCTAAAAGATCGCCTGGTGAAAGCAAAGACAATTTTATTTCAAACTGAAAACGAGATTTTGCAAGAAAAGAAAATCGTTCGGAATTCTATCATTTTTTCATTTTTTAAGATTGCTGTTATGCGTTTTGTTCTTACATTAAACTCTAAATTTTATGGGTAATCTGTATACCGGTCTATCCATATCCGATTACAATAATTGACATCTATGGGCCCTGTTGTGTTATGAACGCGATCCAACAAATTTTCATGTATTTCTTTTTCAATGGCGCGACAACCCCATTAGGGGGAGGGGGATAAGACCTTCTGCTTACCGGCAGATTTCGAAACATGAGAAGTTTTCCCCCTTTTTACGAAGTAGGATTGCCAGTCCTACGCCCAACGGTCTACAATCATATTAGACCGAGACCTAACGGTTTGAAGTGGATTCCGCTCCAATACAAGCATCCATAGTACCGCCGGGACTCGAAACTGAAACCTGTGGCACCGAGTTCCAGAGTCATCGGTCATCAGGTCCCTTTCATGTATTTAATTTACATATATATATATATGTATATATATATAAATTTTATTATGTTTTGCCATCTTTAATATCATCACTACAAGATATAAAAATGTTCCCTTTCGATGCATGTTGTGATAAAAAAAGTATCACTTTCTTACCATTTTAGAAAAGCTGAATTATGCTGGTGCAGTTACTGTGTCTTTAGCCGCTAGACTTAGTGAGACACTCAGTGTAGCATTTCGTTTAAATATTTAGAAATTCCCTGACACAGCAGCTTACAAAAAGTAACCAACAGCTCACAGAGTAATGAATTGAATCATTAAAGTAAATGCAGTAGATTCATTAGTCCTTAGTATAAATTAATTTGAATCATTACTGTAAATGCAGCAGATTCATTAGTCCTTAGTATAAATTAATTTGAATCATTAAATAAGAATCATTAGTCAATTGCGAGAATTTTTGGTCCTTAGTAGCATTTGTCTATTGAATTGCTAATTCTTAGCGGCATTAGTTCATTAAATTATTAGTCCTTAGTGACATTAGTTCATTAAATTACTAGTCCTTAGTGGTATTAGTCTATTGAATTACTAGTCCTTAGTGTTATTAGTCTATTGAATTACTAGTCCTTAGTGTTATTAGTCTATTGAATTACTAGTCCTTAGTGACATTAGTCTATTGAATTGCTAGTCCTTAGTGACATTAGTCCATTAAATTGCTAATCCTTAGTGACATTAGTCCATTAAATTACTATTCCTTAGTGACATTAGTCATTGAATTGCTAGTCCTTAGTGACATTAGTCCATTAAAATACTATTCCTTAGTGACATTAGTCTATTGAATTACTATTCCTTAGTGACATTAGTCTATTGAATTGCTAGTCCTTAGTGACATTAGTCCATTGAATTGCTAATCCTTAGTGACATTAGTCCATTAAATTACTATTCCTTAGTGACATTAGTCCATTGAATTGCTAATCCTTAGTGACATTAGTCCATTAAATTACTATTCCTTAGTGACATTAGTCCATTGAATTGCTAATCCTTAGTGACATTAGTCCATTAAATTACTAGTCCTTAGTGACATTAGTCCATTAAAATACTATTCCTTAGTGACAATAGTCTATTGAATTACTATTCCTTAGTGACATTAGTCTATTGAATTGCTAGTCCTTAGTGACATTAGTCCAATGAATTGCTAATCCTTAGTGACATCAGTCCATTAAATTACTATTCCTTAGTTACATTAGTCCATTGAATTGCTAATCCTTAGTGACATTAGTCCATTAAATTGCTAGCCCTTAGTGACATAAGTCCATTAAATTACTATTCCTTAGTGACATTAGTCCATTGAATTGCTAGTCCTTAGTGGCATTAGTCCGTTAAATTACTAATCCTTAGAATTACGAATCCTTAGTGACATTAGTCCTTGAATTGCTGGTCCTTAGTGGCATTAGTCCATTGAATTATTAGTCATTGACATTAGCCCATTGTGTGAATCTCTGGTCTTTATGGAATATGAATCCTTAACCTTAGAGTAATGAAATGAATCACTAGTCCTTAATATAAACGCAACAGACTCTAGTAGACGGCAGAAAGCAACTAGGGATTTCACTTCAAGGTTAGGACGGTAGCTCATTGAAAAAACAAGGCCAAATTGTTTTGCCTCAATACCAACGAATATACAGTGAGCAAGCAGTATCTACAAAATGGTCAAGTGCCTTATTGTAATGTAAAAAACTATTTTATTTTAAAGTTGTCAACAAATCGGGAAGGAAAGCGCAAGTCCAAGAGGACTCCCAACGTTGTTCGTTCCATCTGAGAGCAGGAAAAATGTGAATTCACTGTAATAGGCCTTTGTGCTGCATCCTGGATAAAGTTGAATGTGCTATGTATCTATCGTTGCAGATGCAAATGACCAAATTTCAAAATGTTTGACAGTTGAAAAGCCCAGCAAAGTGAAAAACTTCAGCTCCATTAATTTCTTAATTTTTTAATTACCAACCACTATAACATTCTATATTTATATCTAAGACTCTTGATATTTATGTCTAAAGATCGATATTTATTTCAAAAACACTCATTTTATTCCTTTTTGGATTATTGGTTTTTGTTTTCCACATTGAATAACTTTCCTTTAGTTTTTCATCAGCTTATTCTTATTGTTTCTTATTGTTAATTATTATTTTATTACATGTAATTTATAGTCAACAATTTATTGCACACTTTGAAATTAATTAAAACAAGTTGTGTACATTTTGAATTAGATTGAATACTCTAAAAGAAAGAAAGCCTTTTTTTGGTATGGCGTAAGAGCATTTTATAGAATTATATATTTGTTTAGCATTAGTCGAAATTATTTTACTCATTTAAATAATAAAGTTTTTCTGTTTAAATTCAGTTAAATAAACTCATTATGTAATTCGAATACTTCTCGAATAAGTGATGAAGTTTTGGAATTGAATTTCGAAACAACGCAATGAGAAAACATATCTGATTGTTCGCATTTTTCAGGGAAACGGTAATTGATTATGCAAATAATAAAATGGAAATTATTAAGCAAGCAAAAACAAATAAATAAATAAGCCAAGGAGTATTAAAAAGAAAATTATTTATATATTTTTATTAACATCGAAAATTTTGTACTAATTTATTTAAACTACATTGAATTCGCATGGAATATTATCACTCCACATCAATCTGGATGGAATTGCTATACTGCATCTTCATTTTGATACCACATTTTAGAATGAATGTTCCCCTATCAAGTGTCTGAGGGTAGGATTCAAACCCTCCTCCCTCTAAGACAGGGAGGGCAAACCTTTTCGGTCGCGGGCCAAAAATCGAAAAAAAAAAAAAAAGTTTGACGGGCCAGGATAAATTTTTCTAAAATTTAAAAAACAATATACAAGTATTACAATTTAAATATGTTAATGAGATGAATGAAGTTGCCATTTCATTTTTAAAAGTTCCTTATATTGAGGTTAATCAGAATGAGATGTACTGATTCTGATGAACGAGGCTAAATGCTCATCTGTCAGTCTACTTCTGAAATAATTCTTTCTAAGGTTCATAGTTGAAAACATTTGGTCACATATATAAGATGAAGCAAACATAGCACTGATTTTCTGGGAGTGAGATATTAAATTTGTGAAACTTACTTTCGATAATGATTTGTAAACTAAAAGTATGGCACTCTGAATCAACTTTAAGCTTTTTAGTAGCCATTTTGGGGTTGAAATATTTTACGAATAACCCAAACAAGGACTAGCTACGCTATACTTTTAAAATTTCACCACTATTCACAATGATGTTATATGTCCGCAACCTTTCCATACGCAATCAATATTAGAACTCGCGCCAAAAGCTTAAAATGCTCAGCCATATGTGAGGTCTAATTCACCTATATTGGATTCCCATATGTGTGCTCCCCGAGAAAGAGATAATGCTTGTTGGCGCCAATCTACAGCTCTAACTAACAAAGAGCTTCTGCTTTCAACACTTTACCGATTGAAAGCTGTCTGTGCTTGCTATTTCCGTCGATTTATGTTTTGTAGAACAAAAATAGAGAAAGTAAAAAAAAAAAAAAAAAAAAAATCATCAGTCCTTCGGAAAAAAAAAGGAGGGGGGGGGAAATTCAATCAAAATAGAAAAGGAGATGGATACATAATATATAAATATATATTTCTTTTAATTTACCTCGCACTGGCAAATTAAAATTCTGTCAGCGGGCCGGATAGAACTTTCCGGTGGGCCGGATTTGGCCCGCGGGCCGTAGTTTGCCCATTCCTGCTCTAAGAGAACTATTTTTCGATTTATGGAATTATCGTGTGCCATGCACGTCTTGTCTGTAATTCTTATGACTTATAACACTTAAATATCTTATTGTCTTCTGGGAATCCATTATTCTTTTATTTCCTGCTTAATAACAAATCCCGAAAAAAAAAAAATCTTATTAGTTGACTTTAATTAAATAAAACTCGTAATTTTTAATTAAGATTTTAAACTGTCTATATTTTTTATAATTTATAACATTGAAATATTCGATTTATTCCTCTCAATTCCGTTGTTCTTTTATTTAGCGCATGGCAACAAATCTGGAAAAAAAAAAAAAAAAAAATCTTTTTTGCAATTTTTAATTAAATGAAAACCGTAATTTTTGTTAATAAAATTTCGCCTTTAAACTATTTAATTCCAAACAATTTGCTCAACAATTACGAATCAGGACATTTATCCAACAGAGTTAATTTAAAAAAAAAAAGATTAATACAAATAAATTTAAAGCTGATTTTCTTGATGTCAACATCAACATTAATAATTCACTACAAATTAATATATTTTACGAAAGAAACTGAATTCCACTTCCCTATCAATAGACTCACACCCTGGAATTTCAATATCAGTATCAAAATACATCGCAATACTGCTCAGAATTAATGCCACCTGTAACAACAATACTTTTAAACAGCAATAAAGAAAAGAACTTAAGAATGCTTTAAAAAAATAATGTACCAGAAACATTTATTCAGCAGTAGTAATTTTTTAATATGTAATCTACAAACTTAATATTAAAAAAAAAAAAAAAAAAAAAAAATGTTGCTTCTTTCCACAGCTTACAGTTTCAACAATTTTTCCACTTTCTTTTCTGCGCGTGTTTTCCCACATTTCGTCCAAGAAATTATAAGTAATTCCACCAATATCTACAAATTCCACTTTCCCATGCTGCTAATTAACGGTTACGCCACAGCAGACTTTAAATCTCTCCAGTCAGATAGATTTACAAAGGGCAATAATTCTAACCAATCAGATAAATTTTTCATCGTAGTTGGTTAAATAATCATTCGATTAATAGCCACTATAAACATAACAAATAATACAAATAATTTTTTTTTTTTAAAGTCAATTCCTACTTTTTTCCCACTACATTGTAGAAAAGTTCTTTACAAATAAAGTTGAAATTTTCCTCTTATATCTAGCGCCATCTATTATTAGATACATACAACATAAATACAAAAAAAAACTACAATTAATTAATTAAATTTAATTACTGAATTAATATTTGAAAAAACTGTATTCACAACTTAAAGTCAATTCGGGGGCAACGGGCGTACCATTTTACGGAGTTCCTAGGTGGTTTTAAGAACCACAATACCTCCACATCTTAATTTAGTTAATAAATTAGCATAAAATGTATTTGCTTAAATTATAGAATATTAATAAAATAAAAGATAAGAAAATTACAATTTAGGAAAAACACCTCTTGCTTGGAAAACAATTAAAGCAAGAGATCGAAAAAGCTAAAGCTATAGGTACAATTAGGGGTCCGTTGACGATGCCCCCCCAAAAAAAGATTACAGATCAAATTAAAAAAAATTTAAGATTTTTAGGAAATAAAAGGAAAATAAAGTGATTAAGATACAAAATAACAAACATTCCAGCAGTTGTTTGATTGGCTCACCAACAGATGGCGCCATCAGTCCTTTGGTGTTACAGATTTAAAAAACCCAGCTTTATGCTGGGAAAAATACATTTTTATTTTAACAAGTACGTGAAATTAGGCATGGGGTGAAAGAGAGCAGTTTAAAAATAGAATTAAAACTATTAATTTACTAGTGACAAAAGTTACAACAAAAGAAAGGTTTAAAGTTAAAAGGTTAATCGGTGAACTTATCTAGGCAAAATCCTACTTTTCTGTCAATTCCAGAAAAGTCCTTTACAAATAAAGTTGAAATTTTGATCTTACATCTGGCGCCATCTATTATTAGATAAATGCAACTTAAATCTAAAAAAAAAAAACTACAATTAATTTTATTAAATTTAATTAATGAAATAGTACTTAAAAAAAACTGTATTAACATCAAGTGTCATCCACTACAAGTTTAATTTTTAATTAAACCAAAATTTTACACCAAGTCATATTTGATTTCCTAAAACAAGTTTATACCTTTATTGACATAATTATGCTTTAAAAAAAACACATAATATTTACAAGTATAAATCACAAGGGCTTTGATAAGAAAGTGGGATTGGGCTTTGATTAGCAGTGGTGTAAGAATACTTCATAAAATGAATCATTTTGTTCAAGTCCATCTGGGCTCAAAGCGCATGCGCAGTGGCTTAACAGTTCGAGTGACTAAAGCTGGGTAGATGTTCAATTTGTCTCTGGGATCCAAAGAGACGAGACGAAATCTTCTCAGGATGTTCGCTACCACGGTTTTGATTTCCATCATTGCAAACTTCTGACCTGCAAAGAAGTGGGGATAATGTAATACTATATAATGATAAAAATGAGAGATTAAACAATCTTTATTCAATTCCTTCTATTAGCTCACACTCTCCCTATATATATATTGTTCAAATTTTCAATCGTTCATGAAATACTTTTTATTCATCCACTCAAGTTCAAATATGTTTTTTTTTTGAACTTGTAGTGGATGACACTGGATGTTAATGCAGTTTTTTCAAATATTAATTCATTCATTAAATTTAATTAATTAATTTTAGTTTTTTTTAGATTTAAGTTGCTTGTATCTACCAATAGATGGTGCCAGATAAACTTAAAAAAATGAATGAAAATTATTTATAAAGGAAATTCTGTAATATAAAGGAAAAAAAAGTAGGAATTGACTTTAAATTTTTTTTTTTTTTTATATTACTTGTTATAAGCATATAATTACTGATAAACAACACTATATTGTTGCTAATTTTTCTTATGTATAAATAAATAATGCTAAATTTTAATTGAAAAAATGTATATAGTTTCAATTTTTTATTTGGAGATTCATTGTGAAAAGTGATTTTACATTAAAATATAATAGTTCATTCATCTAAAGAGTTGCTGGCAAATGTTTCATAGATTAAAAAAAAAAGTCATTTTCCACTAAAAAAGGCAAAATATAATGGTTTCATCGTTATCTAGGGAGCATATCACCTCTCTACACTGCACACACATTTTTTATCGTATATCAGTGAACCGCTTGTTATGTATATTGCTAACAATTCACATTTTGTTCCATATTTACACATCGTGCAGGAGAAAGCCCGGAAAACTTCTACCAAAAATCTTGACTGTTACAATCATCTAATACCTTCTCTAATTTGGAATGATAACCCTATTGTTGGTATCTGGAGGTTGACTCCGTCTTACCTACTTATTCGAGCCAACCAAAAGGACTCTCGGTCTTACGAATTTGTCTGTAGCTGGATAAATCACCCCTCTATCCCTGCCATAAAATTCTCCGTACTTATTAAAAAATTTCAAATATATTCCAAACATTTCTCACAGCAATAGACAGTCTAGGGACGAGATTTTGCCTTGAGTCATAGAAGATCTCCCATATGGGACTCCTAATCTGCCGCTGTAGAAAGGAATCATGTAACAAATATGGTGATCGTGATGGCCAAACATCAGGTTTATCCATTCAGTACGACAGTTTCTGTAAGTAGCGTACTGGCAATTCCAGATATCAATGTGAGGAAGGTGGCCAACATGACGGAACCTGACTCTTCAGTGAATGGATCTGCCAGAAATTCAAGCCGTATTTTTCTGAAAGATATCATCGACTAACTTAAATAGCACTCTGTGTCATCTAAATATAGAATTTCTGGAGATATTGCCAGGATTCAAAGTATCATCTACATGGTGCTGTTTATGTGCCACCGTAGAAGGAAGTACAAATATGGCAAATCTGATGATCATCGATCAGTTTCACTCCTTCAATCCAGTCGTAAGTAGCTTACCGACAATTACTAATATTAATGTACGGGAGGAGTACCATCATGTTGGAACAGAACTCTTCTGTGAATGAACCGGTCAGAAGTTTCAGTGTGATTTTTCTGCAAGATGCTATCAACTGATCGAAGCATCGCTCTTTATCATCAAAACTTGGCATTTCTGGAACATATTCCGTGGTAAAAAGTTTATTTGAGATCCTGTTACCCCCATAAACATGATGGTTTAACGCAAGAAGTCTTATGAGTGCCTTGAATATCATTTTATATAGTTTGTGTTACCTATGCAGTTTCTTGGTCCAGCTGAAAAGGGGATAAAGGCAAACGGATGTCTTGTTCTGATGTTTTCGGGCAAAAATCGTTCTGGATCAAATTTCTCTGGATTTGGATACACTTCTGGATTACGATGAATTATTTGAGAAACAATGACACACGAAGTTCCCGCAGGCACAGTATAATCCACTAAAACGGAAGAACATTATTGTTTTGGATATCATGTAAAAATATAACGAGGTAAAAATGCTTTATTTGAAAATAATAATAAATAATTGTGCATTTTTTTTATTTAATTATAAGTTTTTATAAGTATTTTATCTTTTAAATATTTTTAACCCCAATCAGATTATACCGTATATATTCGTTTGTATCTTTTCGCAACGAAAATTAATCTTAGGCACAAATTAATTTTCAATTCTGGACTGAAGCGAGTAATTCTGTTGCATTGTATTATTCTCATGTAAATAAGATTTTACTTAGGATATCATAAGTCTCTTATACGTGCCAGAATAGCAGAGTATCTAGCGCTCGGTGCCACAGATTTCGGGTTCGAGCTACCGGCGGGGCCGTAGACGTTTGTAGTGGTTCGGAATCCACTTGAAGCAGTCCCGGTCTCATATGACTGTAAAGGCTGAGGCGTGAAGCGTTGAAGATTCACGCGGCAGGCAAGAAAATTTTTTCGACCCCCTCACAGCGAAACGTCAGAAATGGCATTACGCCTAGTGAAGTTCCGCTTCGAGTTGAAAGTTGGTCAACTCGAAGCGGTGGATTCCAAACCGGTTTCAGGCGAACGTGGCGAGGCTAGTGATTGGTCAGCGCTTCACTCTTAAACGCTTCTTGCCTGGGTGGGAACGAACCTTGAGGCGTTGAAGCGTGAAGCATTGACCAATCACTAGCCTCATCGCGTTCGCCTGAAACCGGTTGGAATCCACCGCTTCGAGTTGAAAAACTTTCAACTCTGAAATGCTTGCCGCGTCATGTGACTTGGATTGAGCCAATAGTAGATCTGCCATCTAGTAGGAACCTCCCATAGCGTAAAGTGATTTCTGAAACTTCGGTGTGAATGGGTCGAACAAATTTTCTTCCCTGCCGCGTGTCTCGTCGTCGCCTCACGCCTCGGTGAGAACGAGCCTTAAGAGCGTCACGGAGTCAAGTCAGATTTCTACTTACGGGTGCTCCACCACAACAGAAGCTGCCCCTTTTCCCTCCATCCATGAGTAGATCATTCATGGGATGTCCGTCCCGCACTGCAGGACACTGACGATCTCTTGTCGTTTTACAGACATTTGACACTCTGTCCTCCAATACCAAAGGATGGATGAAGAATTACGTGTTAATTGATTATCACGAGCTTGCATTTACTTTCTTGTTCAAAGGGAAATCATTTTTAGAAATATAATCATTTTTTGTCAATATATATCTGGCTTATATTGTCTTCTCTGTCATTATATATCCTCCATTCAATATCCCTTATATTAGCCAACTCATTGAAAAAATAAATATTTCGATAAAATTTAGTTAAAAAAAAATGATATGAAATTTATCGAGTATTGTGCGAAAGTGCTGAATTTGTCTTTTTTTTTTTTGAAACAATGCGCAAAATCATATTCCCTTCAATTCTATAAAAAAGTGACGAAACTTAGTTCATGCTTAAATGGAGCCATTTTGGCGATTTTAAGCATCTCGCCAAGTGTATAAAAAAACTTGCATTTTGGCGAAATTCTGTAGCATTGAGTTGAAAATTTACTTACATTATATTTATCTATTTTGGGCCTGAATAGCCGAGTGGCTAGCGCTCTGGCGCTCGGTACCACATATTTCGGGTTCGAGTCCCGGCGGTGGCATGGATGTGTGTAGTGGTTCGGAATCCACTTTAAACTGTAGGTCCCGGTCCTAATAGGATCGTAGAGCGTTGCGGGGGCATTGTTACTCTGCGTCCGTGGCTTATCTTCAAGTTACACGCGTCCCCAGGGTAATGCAAAGTGAGTAACGTCTGTGCAGCGCTTGCCTTAAGGCATCCAAGACCAAGCTGTCTCAGTGTTTGCCAGCTGCATTAGAACAAAAAGAAACATTTATCTATTTTATTGATTGAAAATACAGCAACCCTTCGATATATCGCATATTCGGATACCTATCAAGAGTTTGGAAACAAGATTTTGTTTTCTGAAAAAAAAAAAAAAAAAATGATCCTTTTAGCTGAACTTGTACGTTATATCCATTAAGCAATAATAAAACAGAGTGGCAATAAAGATTGCCAGTTTGAAGTCGGGATGTTCGTCACGTGACGAGTGTAAACAGTTTGGCTATTCTTCCAATAATTTGCAGTATGAGCATGGATCTCTTTCAGAAACTTTTAATGAGGCTTTGTAGGTATGCGTTGGGTAATTTAAAGGAGGGCCTTATTATTTTTTTTTCATAGATACATAGTAATTGATTTATTTGTTATATTGAATGAATAATGTTTTAAAAGAAATTTTGAGAATATGCATTTTCATCTGCTTTACAGCTCAGATATAATTTTTATTTTATTATATAGCTATACTACCTATCCATTGATCGGAAGCAATTTTTAGCATTAATTTCACGCTTGTATTTCAGGGCTTTGTAGCGCAACATATGCGTATGGTAGTTTGGCGATTTTTTTGGCGACTATCGGTGAGTAGGTTTTTGATTTTTCGTTCTACGGTCATTTTGTGCACATGAGGGCTAAACATATCGGGACCTATGGTTTAAAGTGGATTCCGAACCACTCACAAACATCCATGCCACCGCCAGAATTCGAACCTGAGGCCTATGATATCAAAGATCAGAACTCCAGCCAATTGACCACCATGCCGCATCGGTAAGTAGAAGAAAAATTATTCTTATCACACTTTGAAAACAAACGCTCCATTTTCTTAAAAAAAAAAATTAATATAAATTTAATGTTTCTAAATATTTGTCGATATTATTCTATTAATAAATATTGTTTTTGTTATTTTGTAAATTTTAAGATATAATACATTCGTTATTATTACATATTAATTTGGATAAATTATCAAGTTTACTTTACCGTTTCTTAATTTTTGTGATAAATATATTGATGTGTAATTGCAAATGTTTGATAATATATGAATGCATATTAATACAAATAAAAACTGCTTTGAGGAAATACGTGAGAAAAAGGTGCCAAGCCGCGATACAGCGCCAAATGTAGTTCATCTCAAGATTCCGTTCCATCTCTATACAAGAACGCTCTCTATTTTGTCACTACTCTACGGTGACATTCCGAGTTTTTTTTTAATACCCTGATATGTGCGATATAAAGAGGGTTTTCTCTAATTAAAATAAAAACAACTTACTAAATTTAAAGGCTTCAGTGCACTTTCTGAACATAAGTGGAACCACTGGATACAGACGAATTGATTCCTGTCAATTAATACAGAAAACATAAACATCACATGCTTGTAAAGAAATCTGTGATAACATATAAAAGGAAATCTATAAATTCTTAGAAGTTGTATATATAAATGAATTAAAAGGTACTAAAAATAAATATCTATCTATATATTTGTAATTTTAAGTCAACATATTTAACACATTAACCTCACTAAAAATACCTTTTACTATTTTTATCAAATTAAGTTATTAATTTTTTCATTTTAGCTAAATTAAGAGTTAGGTTGACTTACAAATATTTTCTCATTTATCAATTAAGTTGAAATTCGAACAGATCAAAACATTAAGAAAATGAAAGTAGTAAAAATTTCGGAAGTTTGGCTTCGGAAACTATGTTTGATTCTCTATTCGCATTATTTGAAAAGTGCCAAGGAATTTTTGTACCTTTTTAGATTAAAAGGTCAAAATTTATATTTTATATTTTATTTAGATAGCATCCCATAGTACTTAATGTTTTCTTTTGAACAGGAATATTTTTTTAATTAATAAAAATTATTAATTTGGGCAAATTTTCAATGAAATGCTATAAAATTGCTTTTCGTTGTTTAATTGGAGTTTTTTTTTTACCAAATTTTGTAACAATGCATTACGTAATAAAGAAGGTATTGAAACATTTTTGAATCCTAAAATTTCTGTTTGGACTAACTTATAATGTAAATACTCATATTTATGCCATGTTATATTCTACGGGATGTTACTGAAACCACAGCTATCAGATGATCACACCATTGGATGTACTACGGGTAAAAAATGTAAATAGTCAATCAATTTTCTTATTGTAAGGTTTTTTCAATAATAAGGTCAAAACAAGAAATATTCAAAAATGAGTCTGGTAGTGACGTATTCAGCTAGGACATAATTTTTTTTTGAGATAGTAGAATGCACGAAATCGGAAAGCAAATGCGTGTCGCTGATCACACCACTTACCATGGAACTTAACAAGAGAAAGCAAATTCTTGCTTTAATGCTCAACAAGACCCATACTGTCAGAGCCACTCTTTGGAACGACCTTCACCATGGCGAGATCCCCAGAAAGTGACTCATCATTTGAATCTAAAGCAATTCCAAGTCCTAACAGCTAGTAATTGACAGCTGGAAACGAAAAAGTACCGTCCGTCTACCAGAAGTGGAGGTCAAAGAAGTGTGTTGCTCATATAAGACTCGAAACTCCTACTGAATTCAGTAATCGAGATCTCCTTTTTCTGACGCACGAATCGCTACGCACGGCAAATAAGTGGACAAGAGAACTGATAATGAACTGAAGAAATATTAAAATGAATAATAAATATGTGTTAGATTTTGAGAAAAAATTCAATAACAAAAATATACACAAAGTGCATGAAGCTATTACGAAAATAATGAGGTTTGTGACAATGGAAAATAAAATAAAGAAAGGGTAAAAGAAAGATGAAGTAAGTTTCGTCGCGTAGATGATGATATCCACAGGAGATGTGTCCCTAAATGGAAAGATTATTTCAGATTAATAGCTATTTGTGGGATCATTTGTATTACCTTAATGACACATTCTAGGTACTTCATTTGTGTTAGATCCTCTCGCGTAACATCCCTGTCTGTATCGTTTTGAAAAATATCATCTGAAAGCTATTTTTTGTCTACAGAAGAAAACAGAAACACATAGCAGTAGTATCGTGGCCCTGTAATTCAACGTCATTTTAAAATGAAAAAAAAAATGATACATTGAAGAAGAAAACAAACACTTAAAATATTGAAATATGTGTTTTTTTTTCCTGAAATTATATGTAATTTTTTTTTTTATTTAAGGAGAAAAGAAAAAACATTAAATTGGCTGCTGTTTTAATAAAATAAAATTTAAATTTTTAAACACTTTTTGTGATAGTATAGTGAAACACTTCTTATCGGTACTCAGACTGATAAGCAAAAGTGTCAATGACAGCATCAAAGTTTAAGTTTCGGGCCACGGAATGTTCGATGGATAAAATAGCTGAATTGCTTAATCTGCCTTGTCCCAATTTTTTAAATATAATTTTATCAATTTTAATTTCGAGAATGACCTTCGCTTTTTCTATTACTAGACAAGTTATTATTTAAATTTACGAAATAAATTAATTAACTTTACGAATGATCGTGGATCCGATGAAACAAAAAGTAAGATATTAGTGACGCATGAAGAATCCTCGAAACTAGGGATTTCCCCACTTTCCGGAAGTCTCTGACGTGCTTGCGGGAATTCCCCCTTTTAATATTGTATCTATTCAAGATTCGGAATTCTCCAACAAGTGAATTTAAAAAGTGTCTAAGTGACAGCGTGGTGGCAGCGGGAATACTCACTTTTTATTTTGTTAGTACCTATTCTCGAAGTCCCTAGCATCGGGATTACCCATGCGTAACTATTTCTATTACTATTATTATCAGATGCGATATATTTTTCATACAAATGAATATGTTCAAAGTCTTTATACAAATTTTTTTTATCACTTTAGTAACTTATATTTATTGAATACAGAATTAATAAATTTTATTTTATTTTGTAATAATTAATGTTCCTGTACTCATAGCCTCTTTGCTCCAGACAAGGCCCGCGGTAATTTGCTAGTCTTGCCATCCTATTGTTAAGTCACTGAATTAAAAGTAACCCTAATACTCTCTTTAGTTCAGAAATAAAAATTAACTTTCGAACGAATGGTAGTCCGAAAAGATATAAATTTGAGATACGAATATATTCGTAATAAGCCGTTCAGGGGTTAATATGTATATATTTTTTTACTTTGAAAAGGAAAAAGTAATTTTACTTCGAACATGAAAGTGTCCACTTCCTCTCTGATGTCTTCTTCCGTAAACGACGGATCGTTTAAATGGAGCTCCAGAAGCAACTCCAGGAAAACCTTTCGTCTTTTCCTTTCTTCTGGAGGTGGAGCAATTTCAGAACCGTTTTCACGGGAGGCCAACATGTCCTCTTTCTTTTCTTTAATCACCTAAACAATTGTTAACTCCAGTGACTTTTAAATCAAGCACATAAATGTACATCAACAATAATTCATCAAGCTTAACACACACGTAAATACAAAAATAAACAAGAGATTAAGTGTGCGTTAAAATTGTAACCATATGGATTATAATAACATGTATGTAGGATTTGTTTGCCATGTAGTGGCAGCATTGGACGAACTCTGGCCCTGGAAGAAGGGAAGAAACCCCGTAGTTGCGCGCGAGAGAGAAACGCGGAGAGATGGCGAAAATGCAACGCGCTGCTTGAAGCAGCGAGAGGAAATGGTGGAAGGAGGAATTGTAATGTAAATATTGGATGTAACGGAATATCTCTGGATTAAAATATGTGTTGTTGAGAGAAAGCCAACGTTTCTTTATTTTCGCTTTGAAATACACCCCTAGATTGCCTCCCTCTGCCGTTAAAAATTTACTGGACTGGTAGAGAAATCTACATGTATCATGTTTTTTGGAAGAACTGGGTGAAAAAAAAAAAGAATAGACATTAAGATTAACTATTTTATTGAGAGCTTCGTCGGTTGAGGTAGATGGTCGAGCAGAGGGCTTTTCGTCTTCAACGCGTTCTCTGCCGCGTTCACCGAATACCTTCTGCAACATTCTATACGTTTCCGCAAACAAAATTTAATGTAAGTTCTTTGCTCAATGAATTCAGACATTTCAAAAATCGCCGGAATCAGTTTTAGCGTCTCACAAAGAGCCAAGCGTAACTCGAACACTAATGCATATTTTGACGTGAAATTTCACACAGGCGTCAAGGACAGTTGCTGAAGACAGTTATTGACAGAAGGAAAATTGAAATTCCATAAGCCCTAGGAATTTTAAATTGAAAATTGGCCTTACTTTTTAGACACAGTAGTATCTAATCGGCAAACTGTATCTGATTTGATGGATGCCATCAGACGTCTAGCTGAACAGATTCCTCTTGCCTGCACGTGTACGTGCTTCAGTGCTATCCACCAACTGTCGCATGCAAAGTGTCATCGTGTGTGAAGGAGGTCAAGTGAAAAATGTGTGAAACCTATTAAAATGTTTCCTTCCTGTTGCTTCTATGTAATTATTGGATGCTTTTCACTTTTCTTTTTAGTCTACGTAACTCCGACGATTTTTGTGCTACAGGTGCCTTTCCAACTCTATTTATGACTTTTCGCTACGGAGATCACATTACAATAAGAATCAATAAAATTACTGACGAGAAAATGAATGTCACTGTTCTAAAAGCGTGTGGGGGCTTTGTATGACATTTTTAAACTAACTCTGCATTTTGGAATGAAACTAATGAAAAATTATAACGATTGATATCGAGCACCCCACGCTTTTAGAACAGTGACATTCATTTTCTTCAGTCATTTTATTCTTATGTTAACAATTATTTTTTACTTTTTAGTTTGATTAACTCTAAAAGCGTGTTTTTTAGTGTTTTTAAACTATTAATTTATTTTTTACTCTTTAGTTTGATTAACTCTAAAAGTGTGTTTTTAAACTATAATATTTAAATGAGGCCCCGGTACAGAGAACTGGAACTATAGTTCTTACAATAATTTAATTGTGAGTAAAACGAAAGCTAAATGCGAATATGTCGAGCCAGCCAGGATTCGACTGATCGTCAGGCGCGTTATCCATTGTACCGCTGTCCCACGTAGGTTTGAATGTCTTAGGTACTCTCATTCTACATGGGTTAAATTGCTCTTCATAAGTTAAAATAAAATCTCTAATCCTGGCGATCCTAATCATAATGAGATAATAAACTTATCAAAATATTTTAGTGTCGTCTACAACGTTTAAATTAAATCTGATCGCTTAAAGTAGGGCAAAATCGAGCCCAAAGAGTCAGTTACAAACAAACATACAGGTGAAACTATTAAAAGCGTATTAAAAAAAGAGTAGGTGTTGCCATTTGAAATTTTTTAAATCGTGTCACTGTAAATGTAACTTTTAGAAAGTAATTGTTTTTTTTTTCATATTATTCTTGAGCACATACCCCAAAATACGTTAAAGCAAAACTTCGTTCATTTTTTGTGAATGGTATGATAGCTAGAGACTCATATTACTGTGTCCAAAAGTAAGACCAGTTTTCAATTGAAATTTCCCGGGCATATGGTATTTCAATTTTTTTTCTTTTTTAGAAATTGAAGATTTGGTGCTTGGAAACAGTCCATTTACAATTAGAGACCTTGCTGATGATGTTGAAATTTCAAAATTCCATTTTAAAAGATGTTTTGGCTTTCAAACGCGTCAAATCTTGATTGAAAACACTGAATGCGCCAGCTCACACTGCATTGATTCTTCGTGACTTTTTCGCCAAACATGAAACCCATATCGTTCCACAACCATCATATTCACTTGATTTAGCGTTGTGCTACATCTGGCTATTCCCTAAACTCAAAAAACCACTCCGGGGACAGTGAATTGAAGCGAGTCGATTAAAGAGACATTTCAAAAATCGCCGGAATCAGTTTTAGCATCTGACAAAACCAAGAGGAACTCAAGCACTAACAAATATTTTTACGTAAAAATTCACACAGATGTCAAGGACAGTGGCAACAACCTAGAAAATAAAAAAAAATTGAAATTTCATAAACCCCGGGAATTTTAAATAGAAAATTGTTCTTACTTTGGACACAGTAGTAAATCGAGAAAGTTTTTTTTATACTCATCCTGTATTTTGCATTTGGGATAACGTCAACATTTCTAGATGCACCTGGATGCCTATCAGGGTCTTCTTTACTCTCACAAAAATATGGGCAGTTTGATGACAGAGTTAGTGTTCACGCGTTTAATTTTACATCATCATAACTGGCTCGACAGCCCGTTGTGGGCCTTCTTTAAAAGATCCAGCCAGGCTGTTCTCCTCTTGGCCAGGGTTTTATCTTAATAACATTACAATCAGATCCATCTCTTTTTCGGTCTTTCCCTTGGTCGCTGTCCAAAAGGGTTACATTGAGAACCTTTAAAGCAGCTCTATCACCCTCCATTCTCATGAGATGACAGGCCCATCTCATTCTGTTCATTTTAATACATTTTAGAATGTCAATATCTCTAAAACGTTTGTAAAGTTCAAAATTGTATCTTCTTCGCCAATTTCCATTGTCATGGATACTGCCAAAAATAGTTCGTAGCACTTTTCTTTCAAAGATTGCCAACATTTTCTCTTCTCTTGCTGTTAGTGACAATATTTTAGATGCATATGTTAATACTGGTCTTATAATATGTTTTACAACCGTTGCAATATGCCTATACGACATTTGTTCAAGACAAATGGTTTTTTTTATCATCACATTGTCCCTACGTTGCTCGATTATAGAAAATAAGACATCTATAGTTTTGGAAAACTTTATGAACAAAAAATATCTGTACAGAATTAAAGGTTTGGGATTTTAAATAACTCGCCTTAAATACAATTGAACTGGTTAAATAAAACAAGAATTCACGATTTTTTTTCTTACTATTAATTTCTATCTCCTTTTTCAATTCCTACTATTAGTTTACACTCTCCCTATATATATCTTGTTCAAATTTTCAATAGTTCATAAAGTACTTTTTATTCATCCAATCAAGTTCAGATACTTTTTTTTTGAACATGTAGTGGTTGAAACTTGATGTTAATACAGTGTTTTCAAATATTAATTTAGTAATTAAATTAAATGAATTAATTTTAGTTTTTTTTAGATTTAATTTGCATGTATCTACCAATAGATGGCGCCAGATGTAAGAGAGAAATTTCAACTTTATTTATAAAGGACTTTCTGCAATATAGTGAAAGTAGGAATCGACTTTAAAATTTCTTTTTTATATTACTTGTTTACAATAATTTAACTGAGGGCACCAGTTAGCTTTTCAAGGGTGCCATCTGGCGATTTGGAATTCTTCAAGAAACACAAAATGAAGTTTTAATTTAATTAAAAAAAAAATGAAAAAATATTTTTGTAATTTTTGGAACGAAATAATAAATAAAAAAATATATATATTACTGTGAACGTAAAAGAAGTTCGGATCTTTTACCTTTCTGGTTAGTCCATGCAGTAATCGTAAATTAGCATTAGATCTCCTCCCATAGCTTGTCAGGTTAAAAATTATTTCTGGATATAAATAGGGTCGAATTCCACGTCGGTATATATCTCCGGAGAGTCTAAAATAAGGACAAATAAAACTGAAACATTATGTTACTCAAATTTTTAAATGTTCTATTTTAGGTATGGGTAAACTACGACCCCCGGGCCAACTCTGGCGCGACGGAAGGTTCTATCCGGCCAGCGGATAGAATTTTAATTTGCCGGGCGGAGGCAAATTAAAAGATATATATATATAATATATATATCCATCTCCTTTTCTACTTTGATTAAATGTTATTTTTTTCTTCCTTTTTTTTCAAAGGAAACATTCAGAGAGAATCGGATATTTTTACCATGCCTTTCAACGTAAATTGTGAAGCAGTGAGGTCAGATTTGCAGGTTGAATTAATTGAGTTGCAATCTGGCAATCATTCTCAAGCAGTGGTTTCTAAATATGCCAAAGTTAGAGTTTTACAAATCATTATCGAAAATAAACATTCCAAATTTAATACCTCACGCCGAGAAAATCAGTGCTATGTTTGCTTCATTTTATATATGAAAACAAGTGTTTTCAAGTGCTATGAACCTTAGCCAAACTTTTTTATTTCGATTTTTGGCTCACGACCGAAAAAGTTTGCCCATCCCTGTTATATTTAATAACACAAGCTGTGTGTGGGTATGATGGGTTCTGTTCTATTATACAACACAAGTTGTGATGGGGATGTGTATACCTCTTCCTCGCATTCCTTTGATTTTGTTATAGGTGAATTATGTGACATTATATAAGGGCTACTAAAAACTATTTCAGTTACAATTAATAAAAACGAAGGTCTTAAACCATCAAAAAGATGCTTTTCACTTTGAACACCAAACTCAAAATACAGACAAAATTCCACATTGAGGTTATAAAATTCAGGGAATTCCCATGCATGGACACTGTATTACGTTCCTAGCCCCCAATATCACAGTCATAAAAATAAAAGTAAAGGAAAATTTTCTTCTGAATTTGGGTCGGTAGTGTTAAATCAAATTAAGTCGTACAAAAAAATGAATGAAATTTTTTTTTTTGTAATTTCGTACTAAATCAAATTCGTGTAAAAATAGAAATGGATGTAATACTAAATACTTTTATTGACAGAAAACTAGACAAATAAAATACTACATGACCAAAAGTTTATTGCAAAATTTTGACTACTTTTATTGACAGAGAACTAGAAATAGTAAAGAAACGTGTTTGACGAACGTGTTCCCCCCGCCGAAAAAAAAATATTTTGATTTCTTTTACTGATAGAAAACTAGATGCAGAAGAGAAAAGAATTCCAAAAGAAAAATATTTTTGCAGAAAAAATCATTTTGACAACTTTTATCTACATCTAACTAAACATAATAGAAAAAAAAAACCCAGACGAAAGTTTATTACAAAAACATTATTTTGACTGATTATTTATCTACTGTTTATTAACTATTTGAATAATTATATTTTTAATTACAGAAAAACTATTTTAAATTATTTTGACAGATAATTGAATATAGTAGATAAAAGTCTATCGGAAAAAGGTTATTGCTGAAAAAAATTAATCTGACTACTTTTATTGATAGGGAGCTAACAGATTACCAGAAGAATGTTTATTGCAGAGAAAATTATTTTGACTTTCTACATTGACAGATAATCAGATGTAACATAGAAAGAACTACCAAAGAATCTTTATTGCAGAGAAAATTATTTTGACTACCTCCATTGAGAGATAATCAAATGTAACTTAGAAAGACTATTAGAAGAATGTTTATTGCAGAGAAAATTATTTTGACTTCCCCCAGTGAGAGATAATCAGATGTAACATAGAAAGAACTACCAAAGAATGATTATTACAGAGAAAATTATTTTGACTTCCTCCATTGACAGATAATCAAATGTAACGTAGAAAGACTACTAGAAGAATGTTTATTGTAGAGAAAATTATTTTGACTTCTTCCATTGAGAGATAATCAAATGTAACGTAGAAAGACTATTAGAAGAATGTTTATTGCAGAGAAAATTATTTTGACTACCTCCATTGAGAGATAATCAAATGTAACTTAGAAAGACTATTAGAAGGATGTTTATTGCAGAGAAAATTATTTTGACTTCCTCCATTGACAGATAATCAAATGTAACGTAGAAAGACTACTAGAAGAATGTTTATTGTAGAGAAAATTATTTTGACTTCTTCCATTGAGAGATAATCAAATGTAACGTAGAAAGACTATTAGAAGAATGTTTATTGCAGAGAAAATTATTTTGACTTCCTCCATTGAGAGAGAATCAAATGTAACGTAGAAAGACTACTAGAAGAAGGTTTATTGCTGAAAAAATACTGACTATTTGATTACTACTTATTGATGAGAAAAAACTACCACAAATAAAAATTTACTGTAGGGAAAAAAAAGAGAGAAATTGTTACATTTAATCATATGAGTTGATTGAAAATCAGATAATGGAGAATAAATTTCTAAATATAATTTTTTCCGACATTAAGAGATTCTTTTAAGAGGAATGTAATAAATATTCGCAAATTGATATTTTAAATAAAAAAGTGTCTTAAAATTTATATTAGTCTACCTTCAAAACTAATTGGAAATGTTGAATAATTATGAAAAGCGACTATTCGACATTTAAATAATGAAGTTGCGAGCTCATAGAACTTTATGGCATCTTTATTACTTCATATAAGAATTTAAATAAGAAACAAACTTATGCTTTATCTTAAAACCCTCTTTTTGTATGCATATTATTTGTTAAAAATATTAGCCGTAAATAAAAATTATGCATATTTTTCGTAACATACTTACTCATGCACTGCTTTTGAGTATTCATTATTTTCGTCACTCTGAGCCTTAATACTGATGCCCATGGCTGTTTCTGAAAAAAAAAAAAAAAACACAAGGAAAAAAACTGACTACTTCGCGCTTATTTATGCACATATATATATATAAAACTGTGAGAATATGTGATCATAATAAATTGGTATCGAAACGTACTTGAGTTGCAATCAATTTTGCAACTTAATAATTTTTCATAAAATTTATCTATAAAAACGGTATGTACATCATTTGATTTATTGTTTGGTGCGACGGCTCGTTCATTGTGCTAAGCCAGGGGTCTCCAAACTTTCCTGCCTTAGGGAAATATTGTTTACTCCAGTAAGTACCAAGGGCCAAAACCGTTTTTATTTTTCTGCCATTATTTATAATTTCTAGACCAGTCGCCGAGTATGCGCTCTGAGTGAGCATACGCTTGCTAACTACAAACTGTTGTCAGTGAAAAATCACAATTACATAAATCTCATTAGTATTTTTTTGCAAGTGGATACCCCGCGGTTTCATTCGCGTTAATTTAGCTTTTCCGTTCCTGAGAAATTTTCAGGATAAAAATCATATGTTTGATTCAGGATATATACTTTCCAAACATCCATTCCCTATACATACATATGAGATACTCTTTACTCCAACATAACTACCGAGGGTAACCGCGGGATGTTCACTAGTTTATAATGTTAGTGGGATCCATTTCAATTATGTGTTAGTTGTTATGCTTAAGTTAAATTTTCTGCGTATTATGCTTGTCATTAAGCTTTACCTAGCAAGTCAATAAAACCGAGTTATTATCTTTCTGCGTTTTTTATCCAACTTACTACAGGAATAATAAGCTATTCGCTGCCGCGGGCCGGATGGATGACACTGGCGGACCGGATTTGGCCCGCGGGTCGTAGTTTGGAGACCCCTGTGCTAAGCAGTCCCTTCTTCCATATGCATATCCGCTAGTTCCGCATTAGTATGATTATCCCTTTTAATGTCGATATGTGTGAAATGAAAAGTTCATGTGAGATAAGATAAAACACCCGCGTGCGTGCAGCGCCATCTAGTGTGTCTAATAAGCACTGTTATGTGATTGCGAGTCCCTAAACCTTCTACGAGTTTCTATGGTGCTAAGATACCGTAGATGTCAAATGAATACATTTAGAAAAAAGATGCAGAACTTTAGATTATTTATAATTTGAGATCAAATATTTTGATTTCAACTGTATTGAGATCAAGCCTTTTAAAGTTTGAATAAAACGTCTTTTTTTTTCGAACAACACTTGGCATATATCGATACCATAAAAACTGAGAAATTGACAGACAAAATTTTCAGTAATTTTCACTCGAGATAACTTGCGAATCTAGAGGGCAAGAAGACATTATTAATCCCTTTATAAATTAATCCAAGTATATTCGTATCTCATAACTGTATCTTTTCGAAACACCATGACTATATTTTGTGAAGGATAAATTTTTAATTCTAAATTAATTAACTATCATTAAAGTGGATGTACTAACGTATTATTCTAAAGTCGCGTCCAGACAAGAGAACGGGACAATCAAGTTGTTCTCGCTTATAATGTCTCCGTCTGAACGTTATCTCTCACTGCTAGTGAAAGCTGGTCCAAAATGGAGTCTGCAAGAAATCCCTTTGATATGCGAGAAAAACCAACTCAAATTTGGCCCCTAATTGCACCGAATTTAATTTTAACTTTAAATTATTTTATTTTGAATTTTACTTTTTTATTATTAATATTTTCAATCTTTTTTTTTTTGAGCCCCATTTTAACTAAACTTTTTGAAACTTTATCTTGCATTTCCACTAACATTGATTCAGCAGCCAATTAAAATTTAAGGCATATCTATGAATTAAGATGAGGAGGTTTAAGGGGTATTTCCCCCTATTGGTACTCCGTAATCGGTACGCCAGTTGCCAGTTGCCAACTGAAATTGGAACTGAGCGAGACAGTTGACTCACTCGGAGGGTTCCGCTCACTGAAACAAACCGGTTTATGTGATTTATAATTGGTTTTCTTGAACTTCTCGTTTATCTGGTTCCTTTGTCTAGATGCAACAGTCCTTCTATTGCGCTTTCATGTTATTTTACGGACCTTTGAGAATTGATGTACTTCAGTACCCAACAGATTGGCGATGCTTATCGATTACTTATTGGTTATAACAGTTGGACAGACATGTTGTCAGGCTGACACATAGATGGCGCTACTAGTATTAAATTCATATCATTTTTAGTTAGCCCTAAACTTCAAAAGACACATGTATAAATTTGACAGCTGTTGCACTATTAATATGTGAGTTAGAGCATTTTTAGCGAAGCAACTTTTGTTAGTTTGAAAAAATGGATAAAAAGGAATTTCGTGTGTTAATTAAAGCATTGCTTTTTGGCGAAAAAAAAATGCTATTGAAGCCAAGGCTTGGCTTGATAAACATTATTCGGACTTTGCACCAGGAAAATCAACCGTAGAGAAGTGGTTTGCTATATTTAAATGAGGCGAAAGGAGCACCGAGGACCATGCACGCAGTGGACGCCCCAAAGAGGCTGTTGCCGACGAAAACATCAAAAAAGTCCACAAAATAATTTCTGATAACCGTAAAGTGAAGTTGATTGAGATAGCTGAGACCCTAAAGATATCAAAGAAACGTGGTGGACATATCGTGAATGAACATTTGGATATGCGAAAGCTCTGTTCAAAGTGGGTGCCGTGCGAGCTCACAATCGACCAAAACACAACAACGAATTGATGATTCTAAGCAGTGTTTGGAGCTGTTCAATCGTAATAAACCCGAATTTTTGCGTCGATATGTGACAATGGATGAAACATGGCTCCATCATTTCACACCGGAGTCCAATCGACAGTCAGCTGAGTGGACTGCACGTGATGAACACTAAAAATGCTATAACTCACATACTGATAGTGCAACAGCTGTCAAATTTATAGTGTGTTTTGAAGGTTAGGGTTAACTAAAATTTATATGGATTTAATACTAGTAGCGACATCTATGTGTCAGCCTATGAACTTTTCAATCCACCTGTTACTTTTCGTTTTCTTCTAAAATGCGTCAAAGTGAACACATTTTGAATAATAATAGCAGCGATGCATTGTTTGGGGAAATTGAATACTCTGTAGATCAGGGATGGGCAAACTACGGCCCGCGGATAGAATTTTAATATGACGTTTTAATTACGGCAAATTAAAAAAATATATATTTTATTATTATATACATATTTTATCTCCTTTTCTATTTTGATTAAATATGGGTGCGCAGTACCTCCCCGTGGTGCACCTCGTAACACTTTTTAGTGGCTAAAAGATCTGCAACTTGGCATTATGTCTTCCTCCCCTCACTTGGATACTCTTCGAGTCCTACAGTGGAATGCCGGTGGACTGTCTCAAGGCAAGCGCGCAGAGCTTTTGCTGACTCTGTGCGAGAAGGATATTGATGTCTTTTCTATTATGGAGGCTAATTTGACAACCGACTGCCTGCGAAACCATCTTTACAGACTCGAAATTGTTCCTTCCCCGATATGCAGCTCTGGAGAGGCCATGGATCTACTTCACTATCCTGCTCTGAGCAAGACTTTTCTCATCGAGCGATATTGGGAGGCTAGAGACATGTTAGATTAATGAACTCTGTTTCAGCATGTTTTGTTGTTTTCTCTGTTCTTTTTTATTTATTTTTTGTTGTTCTGTAACTGTTCATAATCTGCCATTGGAAATAAAAAAAAATTTTTTTTTGATTAAATATTATTTTATTAAATATGCCAAAGTTACGAGTTTTACAAATCATTATCGAAAGTAAGTTTCTCAAATTTACTATCTCCCACTCCGAAAATCAGTGCTATGTTTGCTTCATCTTATGTATGTGAAGAAATGTTTTCAACTATGAACCTTAGAAAGAACCGTAGTCTCTTACAATCAGTACATCTCACTTCGAACCTCAATATAACGAACTTTTAGAAATAAAATCGCAATTTCATTCATCTCATTGACATATTTAAATTGTAATACTTGTATAGTGTTTTTAAAATTTTAGAAGAATTCATTTTGGCCCGCCAAACTTTTTTTTTTTTCGATTTTCGGCCCGCGACAGAAAAAGTTTGCCCATTCCTGCCGTAGAGAATCAGAGGATTATTATTTCTCATAATTCCGATTTTAATAAAAAGCAATTGAAACCTGAAGAAGTTAAATTTAAAAAAATAAATTACAGACAATGTTTTATTTTAAAATAAATCATACAATGTTTATTTGCTGAAATGCATTAGATTTATGTTAAGTTAAATTTGTCATCTAATTACAAACTTTTTTTTTTTAAATACGCAGTCTAAATTAAAAATAAAAAATAAAATAAATAATTTATAAGATTATGTCTAACGTGCATGCAGTTAAAAGTGGAAGGATATCGATCCACGGCTTGTGGCTAAGTGACTGCAAATTGGAGGCAAGAATTCTGGATTGCTCTTGAAATATAGGAATGAATTCCTCCAAAATCGAAAAGTGAAATGTTGGAGTTAGTAATTTCCGACGGTGGCGCCATTTTGTCCCGTTACTGTAAAATTTTCATATACATAGTATTAAGAAACATTATAATAACATATTTTTTTCAGTGGGTTCCGTCACATATAACAGGTGGACTGAAAAGTTCGTAGGCTGACACATAGATGGCGCTACTAGTATTAAATCCATATGATTTTTCGTTAGCCCTAACCTTCAAAAGACACGCGTATAAATTTGACAGCTGTTGCACTATTAGTATGGGAGTTATAGCACTTTTAGTGAAGCAACTTTTGCTAGTTTGGAAAAAATGGATAAAAAAGAAATTCGTGTGTTAATTAAAGCATTGCTTTTTGGCAAAAAAAAAAAAAAAAAAAAAATACTATTGAAGCCAAGGCTTGGCTTGATAAACATTATTCGAACTTTGCACCAGGAAAATCAACCGTAGAGAAGTGGTTTGCTAAATTTAAACGAGACGAAATGAGCACCGAGGACGATGCACGCAGTGGACGCACCCAAAGAGGCTGTTACCGACGAAAACATCAAAAAAGTCCACAAAATAATTTCTGTTAACCGTAAAGTGAAGTTGATTGAGATAGCTGAGACCCTAAAGATATCAAAGAAACGTGGTGGACATATCGTGAATGAACATTTGGATATGCGAAAGCTCTGTTCAAAGTGGGTGCCGTGCGAGCTCACAATCGACCAAAACACAACAACGAATTGATGATTCTAAGCAGTGTTTGGAGCTGTTCAATCGTAATAAACCCGAATTTTTGCGTCGATATGTGACAATGGATGAAACATGGCTCCATCATTTCACACCGGAGTCCAATCGACAGTCAGCCGAGTGGACTGCACGTGATGAACACTAAAAATGCTGTAATTCACATACTAATAGTGCAACAGCTGTCAAATTTATACACGTGTCTTTTGAAGGTTAGGGCTAACTAAAAATGATATGGATTTAATACTAGTAGCGCCATCTATGTGTCAGCCTATGAACCTTTCAATCCACCTGTTATGTGTCTACTGCAACGAGATTTGCTAAAGAGCTGACCAAGGAGGACAGTCTTAAGAACTCTACTCATGGTGACTGTCTCAAGAAAGAGAGACAGTCACCATGAGTAAAATTCTTCAGGCAGTCGCTATAAAACTTGCCTCTAGGGTCAAATTAGATAACAACTCATCTTGTAGAAAAGCCCCGTACATGAGTGGTATGATTGTAATCGTCCTGGTGCTGCTTTAATTGAGGTCTGGCAGCAGATCCGAGCAGATGGTACTTGCTAGGCTCCACAGTGGTTATCTTCGTGCTCAACGTCATGTGTCAGGCCTTAAAGTTAGTTCCCTTTTCTCGAAATTTAGCTTGACTCAAGCCACTCCTGCTAATATCTTGTTGTTGTGACTAATCCTCAATGTCCTGCAGTGCGGGACGGACATCCCATGAATGATCTACTCATGGATAGAGGGAAAGGGGACAGCTTCTGTTGTGATGGAACACCCGTAGGTAGAAGTCTGAATTTTGCTCCGTGAAGCTCTTACAGTCATATGAGACCGGGACCTACGGCTTAAAGTGGATTCCGAACCACTACAAACATCTATGGCACCGCCGGGACTCGAACCCGAAACCTGTGGTACCGGGCGTCAGCTACTCGACCATTCAGGCCCTGCAAATATCTTAACTTGTATTGGTGGCTAGAAGAGCCAGTTGTGTTCAAGTCTTGACGTGGTTTTTCATTGTTTGACAACACACGGGTGGGCCTGAATGGCCGAGTGGCTAGCGATCTGGCGCTCGGTACCACAGGTTTCGGGTTCGAGTCCCGCCGGTGCCATGATTGTTTGTAGTGGTTCGGAATCCACTTTAAAAAGTAGGTCCCGGTCTAATAAGATCGTAGAGCGTTGCGGGGGCATTGTTACTCCGCGTCCGTGGCTTATCTTCAAGTTACAAGCTCCCCCTGGGTAATGCAAAGTGAGTACGTCTGTGCAGCACTTGCCTTAAGGCATCCAACACCAAGGTGTCTGTGTTTGCCAGCTGCATTGGAAAGAAAAAAAAAAGAACACACGGGTTCATAGACTTGGTCTAGATCAGGGATGGGCAAACTCCGGCCCTCCAGAAAGTTCTATCCGGCCCTCCAGAAAATTCTATCCGGCCCGCGGATAGAATTTTAATTTGCCGGACCGAGGCAAATTAAAAGAAATATATATTTATATATTATACATCCATCTCCTTTTCTACGTTGATTAAATATTATTTTTTTTTTCAAAAATTATTATTTTTAATATTATTATTTTTATCTCATTTCCCGAGGTTAAATTCAATACCCTCAGTAAATGAAGACAAACTTAAGAATTATGAAGATAGCTTGAAAAAACTGCATTTTGAATTCGAACGCAGATTTCAGTGCCATTCAAACAGATTTGGATATTTTTACCATGCTTTTCTACATAATTTGTGAAGCAGTGAAGTCAGACATGCAGGTTGAATTAATTGAGTTGCAATCTAACAATCATCTCGAGCAGTTGTTTCTAAATATGCCGAAGTTAGAGTTTTACAAATCATTATCGAAAGTAAGTTTCCCAAATTTAATATCTCACGGACAGAAAATCAGTGCTATGTTTGCTTCATCTTATGTATGTGAACAAGTGTTTTCAACTATGAACCATAAAAAGAATTATTTCAGAAATAGACTGACAGATGAGAATTTAGCCTCGTTCCTTAGAATCAGTACATCGAGCTTCGAACCTCAATATAAGGAACTTTTAAAAAATGAAATCGCAATTTCATTCATCTCATTAACATATTTAAATTGTAATACTTGTATATTGTTTTTAAAATTTTAGAAGAATTTATTTTGGCCCGCCAAACTTTTTTTTTTTCGATTTTTGGCCCGCGACAGAAAAAGTTTGCCCATCCCTGCTGTAGAGAATCAGAGGATTATTATTTCTCATAATTCTAACAATTCATAATTCTGATTTTAATAAAAACAATTGAGACCTCAAGAGGTTAAATTTTAAAAATAAATTACAGTTACCTCTCAGTTACAGGCCTCTCTTGATCTTGAGGCCCTAGGCTGAAGCCTAGTTAGCCTACAGGAAAATCCCACCCAGCGCGCAGGATACACAGTCGGTCGGGTCACGGATACGTAGCGCGTGAGAGGTGTTCGTTATCCATGCACTAGTTGAGTGAGTCAGTCGGTTTGCAGTTTTATTGTGCATTGATTAGTGCTAACAAATCAGTCGCAGAGGACGTACTTACTTGAGGCATAAAGTTACCTGTATTTTTTCAACTAGATGCAAATTTTTTTGGCGTAACAGTCAGCGCCCCGAAAAACCATATCCCAATGGCCCCTATTTTGCGATTTTTCCTAGAATTCTTGCATATAACAGTCAACAATCATACTTGGTCTCTGATGGTCAAAATCTTAGAAGTAAGTTTTCGAATAATAACTTAATTTTCTCTATTAAGTTATAGAGAAAAATTAAGATATTATTCAAAAATTTGCTTAGCGACCAAAACATTATTAAAAAAAAAAATTTTTTTTATGGACTTTTATACTGGATCTCGTTTAAATAAGATTCATACAGACCTTGTGAGGAGACCCCTTCCAAGCCAGGGGACAAGAAGATTGTATTCTGAGCTTTTTTCAATTTGAGTTGAATTACCTAAAATGCACTGTAATGCAAAACATAAAATTTTTTTTAGAAATAATATTTATTTTTGTTAAAATTAAAACTTTTAATTACTTTCATCAAAGTATAAAAATTAATTTATGGTAAAAATCTAGAATCCTATACTCTTTCTGCCAAATCAATCTCCAGGATGCCAAGTCGTCAAGTAAGCAAACACGATGAATGCCTCAGGTAATTTTCGAGGTTAAACAATATTACGTCAAAATCCATCAGTAGGATGCCAAGTCGCCAAGTAAACAAACAAAATGCAGAAGTTACTTGTCGCTCTAAAACACAATTTCGCCAAAAATCGCTATTGCGCTAATATTAGTTGGTAAATAACTATTACGTCAAATTTTATTCCTCAAATTGCTTTTATGGCAAAATTTATCGCTTTATCGCCAAAGTATCAGTATGCGAAATGTTATTCCTAAAAAGGTTTTAAGCCAACTTTTAGTATTATTAGCCCCCCCAAAAAAAAAAGAAGAAATAACGAATTCCTCTAATTAAAGTATTATAAACCTAAAGAAATTGGCGAAATATTCCGGTTTGCAAGATTGGCAACTTCCTGAGGAGTACAATATTCTATATTTCAACCAAATTTATTAGAATCGATCGGATTATTCAATCGGAAAATTTGAACAGAAGTTTCATTACTACCTCATGCTTACACTAAATTGTATGTTATAATGAAGCGATTGCTTTGTGATGAAGATAAGCCGAAAGTCATATTCCCACCTCAATTGCTTCTGGGCTGTGAAGAGAAATAATTGGCCTGTTCATGAAGAAAAATCCGCAAATTTTCTCCTTTTCGAACAGTTTTATATAGCCGCATATGTACTGAAATACCACTGGAATACAAGCAGAATGAGATCAGTATAGCCAATCACTGAAAATACTTCAAGTATGAGTTAAATCATATTTGGATTTTATAAAGAAAAAGGTCCACAATATCCCTCATTTCGAATTGTACTCATAGGAATTTTTTTCAGTCCAGGAGGGGATCTTAAATCGCGAACTTTCTGATTTTTAAGGCTCGTTCCCATCGAGGCGTGAAGCGTTGAAGATGAACGCGGCAGGCAAGAAAACTTTTTCGACCCCTTCACAGCAAAACGTCAGAAATAGCATTACGTCTAGTGAAGTTCCGCTTCGAGTTGAAAGTTGGTCAACTCGAAGCGGTGGATTCAAAACCGGTTTCAGGCGAACGTGGTGAGGCTAGTGATTGGTCAGCGCTTTAAGCTTAATCGCCTCTCGCCTCGGTGTTAACGAGCCCTTAGAGATTTTCATTATATTTATCCCGCTTTCAGCATTTTTGGGATGTACCGATGAGTAGATGTTTAGATGTATCAATGTCATTTTGCATCAATTATTAAAATTTATGTACAATACTAAATTTGTAAGAAAGAGTTTGGCTCATTTCCGGTAATACACTCAATGATTTCGGACAGAATGAATGTTACACCATATAACTGTTATATTCTTTTTTGTTCAATTAAAGGTGTGTCGGTCCTGAACGAATGGGATTTTAGACCGTATCAGTTAAAAAAACGAAAAATCAATAAACAAACAAGAAACATGAAATATCGACTTGAACGACCCGGGTCATTTTTGAGCAATAAGAAAGCAGGAAATGGCAACCTGGTCGATCCGAATCATTTTGGGCCAATAGGCACACATGAAACGAGGGAAATGATTGATTGAAAGATGCTCGTCCTTTTCGAACAAAGGAAAACAGGAAATGATCGACTGGATAATCCGAATAATTTTCAATCAATAGGTAAACATAAAACGAGAGAAATGATCGATTAAATGCTTCGTGCCGTTTTTGGCCAATAGGCAAATAGAAAAATGACCGACTGGATGATCAGAATCATTTTGGGCCAATAGGCAAGCATGAAACGAGGGAAATGATTGATTGAAAGATGCTCGTCCTTTTCGAACAAAGGAAAACAGGAAATGATCGACTGGATAATCCGAACAATTTTCAATCAATAGGTAAACATAAAACGAGAGAAATGATCGATTAAATGCTTCGTGCCGTTTTTGGCCAATAGGCAAATAGAAAAAAATGACCGACTGGATGATCAGAATCATTTTGGGCCAATAGGCAAGCATGAAACGAGGGAAATGATTGATTAAAAGATCCTCGTCATTTTCGAACAAAGGAAAACAGGAAATGATCGACTGGACAATCCGAATAATTTTCAATCAATGGGCAAGCATAAAGCGAGAGAAATGATCGATTAAATGCTTCGTGCCGTTTTTAGCCAATAGGCAAATAGAAAAATGACCGACTGGATGTTCAGAATCATTTTGGGCCAATAGGCAAGCATGAAACGAGGGAAATGATTGATTAAAAGATCCTCGTCATTTTCGAACAAAGGAAAACAGGAAGTGATCGACTGGACAATCCGAATAATTTTCAATCAATGGGCAAGCATAAAACGAGAGAAATGATCGATTAAATGCTTCGTGCCGTTTTTGGCCAATAGGCAAATAGAAAATGACCGACTGGATGATCAGAATCATTTTGGGCCAATAGGCAAGCATGAAACGAGGGAAATGATTGATTAAAAGATCCTCGTCATTTTCGAACAAAGGAAAACAGGAAATGATCGACTGGACAATCCGAATAATTTTTAATCAATGGGCAAGCATAAAACGAGAGAAATGATCGATTAAATGCTTCGTGCCGTTTTTGGCCAATAGGCAAATAGAAAAATGACCGACTGGATGATCAGAATCATTTTGGGCCAATAGGCAAGCATGAAACGAGGGAAATGATTGATTAAAAGATCCTCGTCATTTTCGAACAAAGGAAAACAGGAAATGAGCGACTGGACAATCCGAATAATTTTCAATCAATGGGCAAGCATAAAACGAGAGAAATGAGTGATTAAATGCTTCGTGCCGTTTTTGGCCAATAGGCAAATAGAAAAATGACCGACTGGATGATCAGATTCATTTTGGGCCAATAGGCAAGCATGAAACGAGGGAAATGATTGATTAAAAGATCCTCGTCATTTTCGAACAAAGGAAAACAGGAAATGATCGACTGGACAATCCGAATAATTTTCAATCAATGGGCAAGCATAAAACGAGAGAAATGATCGATTAAATGCTTCGTGCCGTTTTTGGCCAATAGGCAAATAGAAAAATGACCGACTGGATGATCAGAATCATTTTGGGCCAATAGGCAAGCATGAAACGAGGGAAATGATTGATTAAAAGATCCTCGTCATTTTCGAACAAAGGAAAACATGAAATGATCGACAGGACAATCCGAATAATTTTTAATCAATGGGCAAGCATAAAACGAGAGAAATGATCGATTAAATGCTTCGTGCCGTTTTTGGCCAATAGGCAAATAGAAAAATGACCGACTGGATGATCAGAATCATTTTGGGCCAATAGGCAAGCATGAAACGAGGGAAATGATTGATTAAAAGATCCTCGTCATTTTCGAACAAAGGAAAACAGGAAATGATCGACTGGACAATCCGAATAATTTTCAATCAATGAGCAAGCGTAAAACGAGAGAAATGATCGATTAAATGCTTCGTGCCGTTTTTGGCCAATAGGCAAATAGAAAAATGACCGACTGGATGATCAGAATCATTTTGGGCCAATAGGCAAGCATGAAACGAGGGAAATGATTGATTAAAAGATCCTCGTCATTTTCGAACAAAGGAAAACATGAAATGATCGACTGGACAATCCGAATAATTTTTAATCAATGGGCAAGCATAAAACGAGAGAAATGATCGATTAAATGCTTCGTGCCGTTTTTGGCCAATAGGCAAATAGAAAAATGACCGACTGGATGATCAGAATCATTTCGGGCCAATAGGCAAGCATGAAACGAGGGAAATGATTGATTAAAAGATCCTCGTCATTTTCGAACAAAGGAAAACAGGAAATGATCGACTGGACAATCCGAATAATTTTCAATCAATGGGCAAGCATAAAACGAGAGAAATGATCGATTAAATGCTTCGTGCCGTGTTTGGCCAATAGGCAAATAGAAAATGACCGACTGGATGATCAGAATCATTTTGGGCCAATAGGCAAGCATGAAACGAGGGAAATGATTGATTAAAAGATCCTCGTCATTTTCGAACAAAGGAAAACAGGAAATGATCGACTGGACAATCCGAATAATTTTTAATCAATGGGCAAGCATAAAACGAGAGAAATGATCGATTAAATGCTTCGTGCCGTTTTTGGCCAATAGACAAATATTTGTAATACAATAATAATTAAAACAAACAAAACTATCATTATATTATTAAAATTATTATTTTTGCATTATTTATTATTTATTATGAGGAAGGAAGTTAATTATATGATCTGAATATATCGTTGGGAATAAAGGCGGACGAGCTATGGACGATTTCAAAAGAACGGATCACTGAGAAGATTGGTTACAAACACACTGGTTATGAATGAAAACTGGTAATCGATGAATTCACTTTTGCCCGTTCATAGTTTATTTCAAGAATTTGAGGGTCATCTTTTGGCCTTTCAGAACACTTTACATCGGGTTTTTTACAGCCTATATATAGAATGTAGCGCTCTTTAACCAAACCTTTTTTTTATTCTATATTGTGAAAGATTAACGGAACTATGATAAAAAATCATTTATTTTAAAACAAACAAGCTACCGAAGTGCTAAGATTCTTAGTCAGTATCCATTAAAAATTTTCTTTGTGGCAGAGATTATTCTATAAATTTAATTTGCAATTTTGGAAATGTTCTTTAAACTAGTCTTATCCGAACAAATTTAAAATTTGATTTTATAATTTTAATGATAAACTATTTAAATTTAGTGAACATTGTCAATAGTAAATTTGAAAATTTTTTTATCGGAACAGAGCACCGGATTTGGGTTCGATCCAACTTACTTGATATTTTTTACATCGATTTTTTTTCTACATTTGTCAGACATACTACATATTTTTTAAAATTTGTCGTTCAATCTACATAAATGCATTTTTTTTGTCAAACATTGGTGGACTTCAGTTATCCACTGATGTATGCCATTAACATTCCACCGACGGGGGATGTAGGGGTACGTGATATTTTTTGCCTCGATTTTTTTCTACATTTGACTGATATTCTACATATTTTTAAAATTTGTCGTTCAATCTACATAAATGCATTTTTTTGTTAAACATTGGTGAGCTTCAGTTATCCCCCGATGTATGCCATTAACATTCCACCTACTGATGATGTAGTTAGAACTTTAAGTAAGCAGGTAGTATGCAGGAGGTTCAAATTTCGTATCCGTGGGAGACATTTGTTGTAGACACTGCTTCCAGAAATGAGGCAGATGACACAAGGGCGATTGTGAAAATGTATGCAAATCGACTGTCAGACTGTCTGGGAGGAGTTTTTGCGGATTTTCTTTATTTGCTGATTGTTACGATATGCAAGAACCGAATAGTTACACCTAATAATCTTGTCAGAAGGCAATGTCCTCCCTTAATCTGCCGGCTGTGGGTTGTCCGTGGCATGCACAAACCCTGCTGATGTGCCACATAAAAATAAACGACTGTGATTTGACTCAGTCAAGTTTGGTTTTGATCAATCTAAAGAAAACTTGTGATGTTTCCAAAAAAGAACGGATTTTGAGTTGGGATCAATGGCACTAGAGCAGGGGTCACCAAACTTTCCAGCCTTAGGGCCATACTGTTTACTCCAGGAAGTACCAAGGGCCAAAACCGTTTTAATTTTTCTGCCATTATCTATAATTTCTAGACCAGTCGCCGAGAACGCGCTCTGAGCGAGCATATGCTTGCTAACTACAAACTATTGTCAGTGAAAAATCACAATTACACAAATCTCATTAGTATTTTTTTACAAGTGGGTACCCCGCGGTTTCATTTGCCTTAATTTAGCTTTTCCATTCCTGGGGGATTTTCGGGATAAAAATCATATGTTTGATTCAGGATATATACATTCCAAACATCGATATACATACATATGCGATACTCTTTACCCCAACATAGCTACCGAGGGTAACCACGGGATTGTCCCTTGTTTATAATGGTAGCGGGATTCATTTAAATTACTTGTTAGTCGTTATGCTTAAGTTAAATTTTCCGCTTATTATGCTTGTCATTAAGATTTACCTAGCAAGTCAATAAAACCGAGTTATTATCATTCTGTGTTTTTTTATCCAACTTATTACAGCAACAATAAGGTTTGGAGACCCCTGCACTAGAGCATCAGATATGCAATAGATTCAGGTTGTAAAACGAGGTGTCATTGCATTAAACAGACGTTGTGCCATTCAAACAAGCATCCTCCTAAGAACGGAATCTGGGGTATTCGAACTTTATGTCCTCGAGATCAACGGAAAGACTTTTTGGGCTACAGTTTCTAGTTTGGAAACTCCACACGAAATGGACCAAGTCTCTCTTCCCAATGATAAAACAGAAATGAAATAAAAGTATTCCAACAGCATGGAAGCAATTGAGAAAGCAATGGTGCAATCGTGGAAGCAATTGAAATTATACTTACAACAAAGCAACGTCACATCCGGTGTGCATTTCTTAGTGACTGTAAGCAATTCAGCAAAATACATAATAACGTGGCTGCAGGCCATACATGGTACATCAACTGGCTGTAAAAATGAGACATTTCTTATGTAGTTCATCACGACATTCCATTTGATTCACAGGAACAGACACACAATCACGACCACTAGAATTTTCAGCCAATCTTCTAGATTTAACATTGTTTAAATCTGGAAAAAAGGTGTTTGCCATTATAGATAAATATTTTCATATGCAGGTATCAATTAAACAAAAAATAAGCCTTTAGAAATAATTTATTGAGTAAGCAGGAAACAACACGTTAGCATCCTTCTTGTACCATACCATTCCCAAAACAAGTTTTCCAGAACTTACTAAGTACATCCAATTTTTTCTGGGAAACAAAAAATTTGATTGGCCGACTATTTAACCAATTATACATTAGTATGGCTACCTCTTTGTTTAATCTAAACCTGTAAATATTTCTTGAGGCTCTTCAGCTAGCCTCGCATTCTGCTTTTGTAAGCCACGAACACCTTTAACGAAGGTATAGGAGCTTATGAGATGAGGAGGATATGGCCTCCCAGAAGGACTTTTAGGGGTAACTGCCTGGCGTATGGGAGAAAACACAATAAAACTTCAACTGCTTAGCTGTCGATATCATGGAAATTCTCAACGAATATATATTCTGAAAAAAAAATATATATTTAAATATTCTTTAGAAATGTATTTAAAAGCCCATCCCAAATCTTTTAAGAGGTTAAAACAATGGAATTCAAATATCCTTTATAGTGTCATGACAAACTTGCTAAATTAGTGAAAAATTTAAAGAGACAATTTGTCCTAATGGTATGATTTTTTTTAATTCGAAATTCAGCATTAACTCTTCAATATGGACTTTATTTTCATCTTATTTATAATTCTAATTTTTCTTTCTTATTTGTGGAATTGACATTCAGTACAGCAATGCTGCCAAACATTAATTTTCGGGCCTGAATGGTCGAGTGTCTAGCACTCTGACGCCATAAATATTTGTAGTGGTTCGGAATCCACTTTAAACACTAAGTCCCGGTCTAATAAGATCGTAGAGCTTTGTCTTGAGGTTTAGTCAGTCTTCAGCCCTCGTGGTTCCCCGTAAAAGTGAAGCTGCATGTTTTCCTTAGACATTTCCAATGCGATCTTCTGGACCTGGTTTAGGCTTTCCTGCACCAGAGGGATTAGTAACAACAACAAAAGTACTCTTTGATATTCTTTTTTTTTACTGCTCCTTAAAAGTTTGTTGCCGAAGAGATTTAAACTAGTAAAAATAATCAAAAAAATTATCTGTTTAATATATTCATTACAAAACAAAATGAAATAATAAACATAAATATATAAAATGTTTTGATAAACACAATTTTTAACAAAAACTTTTGTACATTCGATTTTATTTTCGCAACTCAAAAGAAAACAATTGAAATCTGCTCGGTAAATTTCAACTTATCATATGTGAATATTCGAGAACGGATGAATAAACTCAGGAATATGCCAATGTTTAATACTGCACGAGATATATGAAGCAATTGATTGGAATACTACAAGAATGGCCAAATTCAATAGCCACATGAATATAGCAATGTTGAATAGATCAAGAACTTGATGAAGAATGAATTGTTCAAGAATCTCTAAAAGGATATACAAAAGTAAGATAAATATCGTCGTAAATGAAGAATTAAGTATTCCCAATTCTACAAGAAACACTATAACATTCAATAGTCAAAAGAATATATCAAAGAAGTTTGAAAATTCTAGGCATAAATGAAGAATAAAGTATTCCCTATTCTACAAGAAACACTACAACATTCAATAGCCAAAAGTATATATCAATGTTTAAAAATTCTTGGCATAAATGAAGAATGAAATATTCCAAATACAATAAGAAGCACTATACAGCTCCATAAGCACGGGAAAATGCCAAAAGTGATAAATGTGAAACTTCAAGAAGAAGGAATTGATCAACGCACTACGAATACTTATAGGTATTGGATATACAAATGTTTAAAATCCCAAGCCAAGACGTGAAAAGTGCTTCAAAACCATGCTACAAAACACTTCAAACAAAAGCCAAATTCTCCAGAAAATTCCTTAAGACTAACGTTATTCATAAAGCATTTCAAGAGTTAAGAGGCCCAAAGTACCGTTTTCCGCCAAAATTAGAAATGGAGTTTTATTTGCTTGGCCTCATTTTCAGATAACGTCATGGACCCCTAACCAGGACAACATCATGTTCACACATGATAATTAATGCATATAAAAGTAAAAAATCCTTGTCAAACCATAATAAAAAAATTAAGGTACTTAAAAGTATATATGATATAAATTAGCAGTAAACTTACCGAAACCAGAAGTACACGAAAAAAAATATTTTCCACAAACAGGTCAAAATTTTCCGAGTTATTTGAAAAGGAAAAAAGGAAATATCAATTAGTAACTGATCGATACATATTTAGGAGCGATTTTAAATGTATCGACAGTAGTACAGACCTTTTTAATGATAATAATCATAAAAATTCCAACGATAAATCAGAAACAAAGAATTATCTAATGCCTACGATGATTGGATGATACAATTCGATTATCTTTAAAAATTAGAATTCTGTAATCTTTTTAATAGTCAGCAAAAACATTTTGATTATAAAAATATTTTTCCTTTTATATATTTTCCATATGCCGGATGAATAAATTAATGATGAATAGATTACAAAATAATGCCCTTTGTATCTAAGGACCGCCCATAAAGTATATAATTTGTTGATTAAGCAAAGATTAACGTAATATGACAGAAACAATCGCATTGAAATTTAAAAAAACAAACAAAAAACTCCGCGATTTTAAAAATTAAATTAAAGAGATAAGATTAAAGTGTAAAAAAAAAAAAAGTAATTCAGATACCGATGTGAATTTAATACAATAAATAAAAGGGTCTGATAAAGCGACATTGTGACAAATTGAGAACGATAAACTTAATAAAATGTTGCAATTTTTAAATTTCAAAAGCTTCTTGATAGTAGGTTAGTCACCTTTGCAAAATCAAATACGTAGCAGAAGGGCCGGTTTTTCCTATAGATTAACTAGGGTTTCAGCCTAGGGCCTCAAGATCAAGAGGGGCCTACATTCAAATTGTCAGCAAAATTAGAATTACACTATTCTAAAAACAGTAAACACTAAAACACTGAATAGAAAATGAGGAGAAATACTACACATATGACTCATAAACAAACATAAAAATGTATTGGTTAAGAACAACGCGTTCGGCTCATTGGGTCTATTGGTTTGTCTATACTAGGTTGCACCAAAGTATAGTTCATACGTTCACTGATAGCTATGGCAAATATTGACGTGCCTTATGCTACTAAGCTCTGGTTTGTTCTTATATAATTAAAGTGCAGATTGGTGTAGACTGGAAGAGACAAACGAACAGACCTGTTGATATCCCGACGTTCGGTTGTATTCGTATTACTTCGATAATATGAAATACGTGTTAATGCTATTAGAAAAGATTCTTATTTTAGGATTGCTTACGCGATCATTTGATTCTCGCCTTTTGAGTTCAGTAGGTTCAATTTTAGGTTCAGTAGTTTTAGTAGAATTAGAATAACAAATTTGGATTGAAAATAACAATTCTTAATTTTTTTTATAAATGCAGAATAGTTTTGGAGTATATTTCATTTTTTTAAATGTAATATATGATTCGAAATTAAAAACAGAACATTTTTGAGAAGGAAAATTTTTTAGAACAATTAACTATCGTTTGGTCTAATATAAATGCGCAAAATTTTATTTACGACGAGATTGAATAAGGGTAGTGTTCATGTGTTTATTGGAGCACATCTACACAGTTGCGAATAATAAATTAAAGTATCAATTAAAAGTTGTAGTCCATTTAGAACGGGCCCATTTTAATTATAAAATCAGAAGAACAGAAAAAAAAATTAAATTAACAAAGCCAGTGGACGACTGTGAAACTATGGGAATTGCAAGGGGAAAAGTATGGGACTGAACGTGGGAACGCTGTCGGGAGTGTAGTCGTAAAATGATTAGCATTGTTTGATAGAAGGGGATCCATGCCAGTTTGACAGCCTCAGCTGGTTCACGAACAATGAGAAGAAGAAACGTAAATAATGGAGGAAGGAGACAAAAATGTTATTTTATTCAATTCCATCTATTAACTCACACTCTCCCTATATATATATCTTGTTCAAATTTTCAATCGTTCATAAAATACTTTTTATTCATCCATTCAAGTTCAGATACATTTTTTTTAAACTTGTAGTGGATGACACTTGGTGTTAATACAGTTTTTTAAAAATATTAATTCATTCATTAAATTTAATGAATTAATTTTAGTTTTTTTTAGATTTAAGTTGCATATATCTAATAATAGATGACGCCAGATAAGCTTAAAAAATTGAATGAAAATTATTTATAAAGGACTTTATGCAATATAGTAAAAAAAAATAGGAATTGACTTAAAAATTTTTTTTTTTTTTTTTATATTATTTGTTTTATTATACTTTTTTAAATTTTATTTTCTAAATGTAAGAAAGAGGAATCTAGGAATTTTATGGAGGTCTGAGGTCAGCCGACCATTTTGTTATCGAAAATAATCATTTAATCATCATCGAATAATCATTTTAAATTTTTGCAAAATATTTCTTATAGAATTAAATATATGAACTCATCATCATCATTATCTGTGGCGCAACATCCTCATGTTGGGCCAAGGCCGTCTGCGAGACAGGAGATGTTTTCTTTTTTATGGGGTAGGGTTGCTAGTCCTATGCCCAACGCTCCACAAGTCTTATTAGACCGGGACCTACGGTTTAAAGTGGATTTCGAACCACTACAAACATCCATGGCACTAACTAACAGCCTTCTAACCCGAAACTTGTGGCACTGAATATCAGAGCGCTTTTTTGTAAATTCAAATCGAGAGGCGATGAAGGATGTTCATGGAGGTCACTGTCATGACCTTCACAAAAGTCACTGTCCCGAATTTGCTTGGAGTATGGGTGAAAATCCATAAAACTCCCACGAGGCAGATTTACGATTTAATTGAAATTTAATAAACATGTTTTATTTCTTTTATTTAATTTACTTTATAGAACACCTTTTAATTCGAATAATAAAGCAACTCAATTTTAAGAACTATTTCTTTTCAGGATTTGTTAAAATAGTAAACACTAAAACACTGAAGCGAAAATAATGAGAAATTCTACACATGGGACAAATAAACAAACATAAAAATGTATTGGTTAAAATCAACGCGTTCGGCTCATTTGGTCTGTTCCTTTGTATATATTAGATTACACCAAATTATAATTCATACGTTCACTGATTGCGTTCAATAATTTTTATTGCATATTTTATTTTCGTAGTCAAAGATTTTTAATATTTGAATTTTTTTTCTTTGTAAATGGTGGGTGTTATGTTTGATTAGTTATTGTTACAAGTACTATATAGGGTGCTGAGAATAAATGTCCAAATAAGTGTTCTCGACTTTTATATTTATTTATTATCCGTGCCACATTTTTTATAAAGATTAGTACCCATCACAACATGTTTCATTTAACATATTGACATATATCACAGCAATGATGCATTTTACTATCTGTAATGTAATTTACAAACTTAAAAAAAAATGGGAGCTGAAAGGGCCTCATAAGTGGAATAGCTAGGGCCTCTTTTCATCTAAATCGGGCCCTGTTTAGCTGAGTGAAGTAAGGATATCTTAACGCTTTCTTTCAGAGTTTTAATAGTTTCCGGAAAAGATTGAGTTTATATACGACAGATTTCTTTGATTAATTTCTTGAGTTTCAATCGTTGTTGTAGTGAGTTCATCTTTAGTAATGTAACTAGAATTTGCAATACACGTAGATTCAAGTTTAGAGGAAAATGAATCCTCTTTGAGAGCACTCTATAACCCTCGGGCTCTTATAAAGGAAAGGCGGTTACGAGTTTTAAATTTTAAAAATTAATCCTCAGCTTTCAACTTAGCACATATGCTGTCTGTTCCTTGGTTTGGCCTTGCGCGTATTCCACATTGCAATTAATACATTTTGGAACGGATTGAAAAATTAAAAAACACGACACTGACAGGATTTAGGGATTTATCAAAGAATAAAGAAATATTTTGTCCCTCAAGTCATAATCGTTCTAGTAAAATAGTTTCCAAAATTGTGACCCAAACAAGAGTGACGAGAATAGGCTTATTACCAGGGCCAGATTGTCCTATAGGCTAACTAGGCTTCATCCTAGGGCCTCAAGATCAAGAGGGGCCTACATTCAAATTGTTAGCAAAATTAGAATTGCAATATTTAAAAACAGTAAACACTGAATGAAAAATAAGGAGAAATTCTACACATATGACTAATAAACAAATATAATAAATAATTTACAAACTTAAAAATGGGAGGGGAAAAGGCCTCATAAGTGAAACAGCCTAGTGCCTCTTTCATCTAAATCCGGCCCTGCTTATTGTGTTTGCCGGAGAATCTGCGGAGTTCGGAAATCGTAAAGTTATTCTCAACCTCTAGTTCTTGTGGAAGTTTTTTTTATTTTTATTTCTAATGCAGCTGCAAACACTTAGACAGCTTGGTATTGTATGCCTTAAGGCAAGAGCTGCACAGACGTTACTCACTTCACCCAGGAGGCGCGTGTAACTTGAAGATAAGCCCGGACGCGGAGTAACAATGCCCCGCAACGCTCTACGATCCTATTAGACCGGGACCTACGGTTTAAAGTGGATTCCGAACCACTACAAACATCCATGACACCGCCGGGACTCGAACCCGAAACCTATGGTACCGAGCGCCAGCGCGCTAGTAATTCGGTCATTCAGGCCCGAATAATAAATGTACTTCTATCACTTGTTAAGAAAGGTTAAATTTTCTTAATTATTTCTCGACCTGTACGTCTTGACAAAAAGTAACTTCTAAAAATTTCGTAGAGATCGTCAGAGATCATACTATAGGGTGATATATCTGGACAATATATTATCTTTCAGGATTTTGGAGTGCGCTTTGGGAATCATGCCATTGGGAATCTTAGGTACTATAATGAAGGATTGAGCGCCATATTGGTATGCAATCTGTAAATCTGTGAGAATATCACGGTAAAATTTGAAATTAAGTTCTGAAACCGTAGTAAATCTGCATCTGTGGTAGAGTTTAAGTGATTTTCACCATATCAAATGCGAAACATGCCCACACAAAGTGTACTTGCCCACACAAAGTCTTCCTTGTTTACATTAATTCACAAATTAAAACGAATAACTGGGAATTAAAGTAGAAAGAAAATATAAATATAAGTGGCTTATCTGAAATAAAAACCAAATTAAAAAATAAACAAAGTAACTATACTAACAGAAAAACTTGAGCAACGAATATATAGATAAACCGAGATATTCGCAAAGTGACCTTGAAGTCGACAGCACTTCAATGAATAGAAAAAATAAGCTTCTTTTATACACAACAGAACTCAGACCTGTTATCAGTTTTGCTTACGCTGTTTGGATTTTAATCATAGACTCTAATTTAAAGGAAAAAAAAAACTTGAAACACTACAAAACATTACCATCCGTCAAATTACAAATTCAGAAGGAAGTTGTATAGGATTTGGTTTGTCGCTCTACTGTCCTCTTGTGCACACGCTAGGCTGAACAGACCAGGACCAGTTTAAAGTGGATTCTGAACCACTACGAACATCTGCCGGGTACTGCCTACATGGCACTGGCGGGATTAGAACCCGAAACCTATGGTAGCGAGCGCCAGAGCATTAGCCCCTCGGCCAACAAGTCCCTGTGGTATAGGAGAAATATAACTACACAAAGCTGTTAACCTTCTTCAACTGATTCAAGATTTCCCTTAGTACAATGTTTATAAATTCTTCAATAGCCTTAATGATCATGAGAATAATGCAATTCAGGACATAGATAGCTATCGAAATATTAAAAGACTAAAAAAAAAAAAAAAGTATTTGTTTTCCTTTCTGATTAAAAAATTGACCATTGTATTTTAAATATTTTTTGTTAAATTATTAACTTCTGGACAATTGATTGTATTCTGTCAACTTTATTAAATCAGCAATTACAGGAGATGCAGTGTTAGCATTCAATTCTGGCAACATTGTCTGCGACAACAGCCTTTGTTTATCAAATTTGAAGTTTGCATTTTGGCTAATCACCAATTTCGCGGCGGTAAGTATACTATTATATTAACCACATTGATTCAGTTATTCGTAGTAATCCATTTTTTATATGATAGTGATTTAATAAAGAAATTTTGATTTAACAGTTAAAAATTTTATGTTTATTAATCATTTAAACGTATTTTATTTTACATACAATGCCGCTAAAGGTTCGTCTGTCTTAATTTTTGCTATAACATCAAGAAGAGATGTAGAAATGAATAAGAATTTTAAATGATTGCAACATAAAAAGAACTGAATGTAAAGTATGATTTATTAGCCGTAATATTTTTACATTGGGAAATAATTATATTTATTTTTAAAGCCAAAAATAAATTTCACAAAAGTTTTCGTTTATGATTAGCAACAAATTGTTGATTTCATTCAAATTTTCGATTGAAATCTAGAGCAATTTTTTGGACACAATTTGTCACATTAAAAAATAATGATTTGCTTATATTAATTAATTGTTTTATTTAGTATTTATTTTTATAATTAGGATATGTTCGTGGCGAAAAATCATATAAATATACTTTATTTAAAATGTGTAAATTAATTATAATTTTTTTACTGAGCAAAGGTTATATTATTAAAAAAATTCCTCAAATTTTTTTATTGTACTGCTTTTCCCATCGTAAAACACGGAAAGCATTATTTAATAAGTGATATTTCAAGATTCAGGCAGTCAAAAAAGTTGTGGTATGAAATAGAGTGAATCATCATAGCAAAAATAAATGCAAATAAAAAATTATGAGTTACCGAACTTATATACAATTGCATGAATGTTATAGTATATGTGTAATTCCACATACAGTTCAAAAAATAAAATGATCATTAATATATCATGACTGCATTTGTCTACTCTAAGATTAAACTTCTTTACTCTAAGAACAAAGGTATTTGAATTTAAATTGTCAAAAACATGAAAAATATTTTGTATAATGTTATATTTTTGTACATATATCATATATTCATAGCTAAAAATTGCATAATGATTTAGAGAAAACTGAAAAAAATATTTAAAAAAGATAATCTACTCCCATTTAGTAAACATGTGATGAAAAAATTAGGATGTGAGGACATAATATCATCCATGAAACAGATAGGATTAAATTTGATGATGTCATGTTATTTATGTATAAGTATACTAGTATCTTAAACTGAATCTAAAAATCTTGATCTACTGTAGGTCTTTAATTTTTATCAGTTTCCTAAGTTTGTTGTCTTTGACAATTGTTATTAAAATATTAAAATATTTGTTTAATCACCAGATTTGAACAAAAAATTAATCGAAATTGTCAAAATATTTAAAAAGTGTTTCTTAAAACTTGCAGATATCCAATCAGATATTAAAAATTATTTAAAATTTTTTATTGAACTGTAATTATTCTTGTGCAAAAAATTTTATGAGTCACATTTATTCATTTACCATATATTATTGCTTTTGAAATGAATTTATTCAAAATTCATTAAAATTAATTAAAAAAATGTGTAAATAAAATGAAAAACATGTTCTTTTTAAGTTTTTTTCAATGTAATGAATTTTTATTATTTGGTTTAAAAGGTTTTCATCTAAATAAGTTATTATAAATAACATCTTCGAACAAAATTTTAAAACTTTTGTAAGGCACTATAATTTTTGATGAAATATATTTGAAAGTTTTGCTTTTAATGCAATGCATTATGATTTTTGAAATCTTTTTATGTAAAAAAAAACAACATTGTTCTGTATGAATTTAAATTAGTTTATTCTTTATAATCATTTAAAAAAATTTAAGCATTAAAATAATATAATTTTATTACATTTTTAGATTAATCATGGCTGATTCTTCTTTGGCTCCGATTGTTGCTCATCATTACAATAAAATTGAAGAAAAAGGCTTAGAAGAAAGAAAGCAAAGTCGAATATTTTATATGAGAAATTTTAATAATTGGATAAAGAGCATGCTTATTAGTAAGATATTTTTTTGTTTTTTATGGAATTTGATTATTTTTCAATTTTTTAAACATAATTATATTTCAAGCATCCTTGAGAGAATAATTTATTTTGTTTCCAAAATTAATTGTATAAACTTTCTGTTATTAATTATTAAAATTTAAGTTTAATTCCTTTAATATAAATAAATCTTAATTTTAATAAACCCTTATAAACTGTAATATATTCAAAGATTTCAGATAAATATAATATTAAATTCCTTTAATTATTATTTTAGTAAATCTGTTTTCTGTTAGCAGTACTCTGGCTGAAAATGTTTGCTATCATAAACAAAATTAAAAATCTGCGGTGCAAATTGTACAATTCTTCTTATACAACTTCTTATACAATTAGCAATAATTTAGTGAATTTTTTACATATTGTCAAAGTGGTACCTGATTAATTGAAAAATACTCGGTTTAAATAAAAATTATAAGATCAGAGTTTGTATGATCATCTTAAACATCTGTGGTCATAATATACAAAATATTATTCCATGTTCATGTTGCAAAACTTAACAGAAAAGCAGTTTATATATATATACAGTCACTGATTTAGGCTTAGGACCACGAGGCCCGTGCCTACGGCAGCCAATTTTTAGGGGCACTAAAATTTTTGATGCGGCAAAAATATTAGGCAGAAGTATTAAGTAATGAGTGCATTCACCTGCAGTATTACTTGGAACAATTACAAGAAAACAACATAGATATAAGCTCTGCATTAAAAATAAATGAATTCTTACATTGTGATATCTATCCAAATATAGATATCGCTTTACACATTTATCTAAGTATTCCTACAAAAAATTGTTCTGGAGAAAGATCGTTTTCTGCCCTGAAAAGAGTGAAAAATTATTTATGTGCAGATATGAAGCAAGATAGGCTCAATGCACTTGCATTATTAAGCATTGAAACATTAGTCCAAGAAGTTAAGTATGAGGATGTCATTAATACTTTTGCACGGATCAAAGGAGAAACAAATATATTATATGATTAATTAGATAGATATGATTTATTTCTTAATTAAAAGCAATTTATTCTAAATTGTATGTTTAGTTGTTATATCAAATATATATATATATATATATATATTTAATTCATGCCTAAATTCAATACCTAAAGTTAATTCAAATACATTATTACTATTATTATTGTGTGTAAAGGCATCAAATTAACTTGAGCCTAGGGTGCCATCGAACCTAAATCCATCACTGTATATAAACGTAGTCCGGTCACATTAATGTCCCCACCTGTCAAAAGCCAGAATATACAAGAGTGTATATTCTTTAAATGGAATGTGGTATTAAATGGTATTTAAGGGGCATTAAGTGGAATTCTTTATATGCACTCCACTGCAATGTGCTGCCACCTACCTTTTGTGATTGGTTATTCCACGTTGATGTCGAAAGTAGGTTTAATAAAAAATTGTTTAATGAAAATAGTGCATTAAGGATGTATTCTGTAATAAGTAGCAATATTGATTACTACTTAAAAGTTTATATATATAAAAGTTACATGTAGATGAAACTTAATAATTTAACTGAAAAAATTGATTTATGAATTTTTTTAAGTATAATTGTTTATTATGAATACCAAAAATAACTGAATGCCTCTTAAATAGATTTATATTCTGAATTAATATTAATTCACTTAATATATATATTAAAAATATTAAATTTTATTTGAATAATTAGTAGATTCAATTTTTATTTAAATACATTTGATTTGTATGTGTTTTAAAATTTATAAATTATATTGAATAATTAAATTTTATTTTGTTTTTTCTGAAATATAACATTTAATATGTGATGCTTCCGCAGAGGATTTTGTAGATAAAATAAGGCATGATCGAAAGAAATGTGTCCTGGATATTGGTTCTGGCAAAGGTGGAGATCTTTTAAAGTGGAAAAAAGGAAATATTGATTATTTAGTCTGTGCTGGTAATTTTTTTTTATTTTAAAGTTTTTATATAATACCTAGAAAGTTTTATTTTTCTGTTTTTTTTCCATTAATTTATTTCTCTTTTTTTTATATGGATGATTTTTATTATAGTAATACAGTGAAGTATTTCTTTTAAAATAAATCTCCAAACAATGTTAAATAATTTCAACTGTTCATACCAACTGTTGAAATAATAATAATAAAAATTTTTAATAAAAAAAATACTGGATTTTTAAAAAGGAATAAATTTTTTTTGTATATAATAAAATAAATGTTTGTTTTATAGGCATAGTCAGTTACATTTTAGCTAATGATGAAAGAAGGTCAAAAATGAAATTTACTGTAAAAGTTTACTTTAAGAAATAAATATTTATGATGTTTTCATTGTAAAAAAAAAAAAAAAAAAAAAAAAAAAAAATCCTCTACTTAAAAATGTTGTAAATGGTATATTATTTGTCAGTGAAAAATACTAGCTAGGAAACAGAAACTTTTATGTAATTAGTGTTTCACAATGTTTCATTTGTAACTGAAGAAAATATGATGTTAGTCTAATTCTACATCATTTGTAACACACACACACTTAGTTTTCTCAATTTATATTAAACATAAACCAATTTCAGAATTTTTTGTCAATTTTAAATAGAATATAGCATAATAGTATTATATAAGCATATGCATTAAATAGAATATATTTTTTTACTAAATCACTGGTTCTGTAAATTGCTCAATATCCAGCATTAAAAAAAGAGCAATTTTTTTATTTCTTTTCTTGCAGATATTGCTGAAACTTCTGTTGAACAGTGTGAACAACGATATGTTGAAATGAAGGAACGGCATAAACGGCAAAGAGAGAAAGGCATTTGCTTTGATGCAGAATTTATTACTGCTGATTGTACTAGAGTAAGTTCATAGTTTCCTTTCTTTTTCACATTACAGTTTTATAACAAGGGATTCTACTGTCATGTAACTTGTTAAGATTGACATTTAATTTAAATTAATTATTTAAAGATTTGTATTAACTAGGAAATTTAATATTGTATTGCTCTAGCTTGTATAAAAAACAAAATATGTTTTATTTTAGTAAAATTTGTTGCTAAAATTATAATTGAGGACTATAATTTTCAGAAATGATTTTTCTAAAAAAATATTTAAAATTGTATAATTTCACTACATTATAAATAAATATTTTTGTTTTATAAAGATATTTATCATTATTAATAACAATCAATTTATTAATAATGATTATATTTATTTATAAGTTTCATCAGGAATGGCATTCCCATGCTATTAGTTTATAAATCAGGAAGACTTCATCTATCTTTCAGTTTTCTTGATCTTAGCTGTATGGAATAAATGATATTGGATGAGTTTGGAAGCAAGAATATATTTTTCCGTATTTATAGAACTGAAAATGTTAGCACCTAGCATATATAATTAAATGTTACGTCTTTTGGACCTGATAGTTCTGCATGAGACAATTTTTCTTATAATTTAAATTTTGAAAACTGAGATATCATTATTCATTATGTTTGTATCTTTCTATGTAGCATAGCTTCTTTCTTTCTTTCTTTGTATTCATTACATTTGTATCTGAGAATTTATTATATTTGTATCTTTTCCATCTAAAATTACCAAAAATTTTTATTATTTCATTTTAATGAACTTAAAAATTGTAATTTTCATTATGAAAATAATGGTTGTCTAAAATATCATTGTTTTATATGTTCTCATAACAATGCTAATGATTAATTAATCTAAATGAAGATTCGAGTAGCACAATAGATGAAATAGCTATCTTTAAGTAATTAATTTTCTTTAATCTTGATATTTACCTATATGTTATCTCAACAAAACTTGACAAAATAAAATGTTTATTGAATACAATATAGCTTAATTACATTTGTAGGAAATAAATAGTATTTAAAGATTATAGTTAGAGTTTTAAATGTTAATAAACAAGCAAAATGATTTTTTTCCTAATTTTCTGCGGCTTTGGAAATATAATAAAAAGTGTTGGTTATAATTTTTTTTTGTGAATTATAGTCAAACATCAGATATAGTAGCTAAAGTATATTCTTATTAAAAAATTAAAGAGTTCAAAGTCATTTTTTTAAATTATAAAGTAAAACAACAACTAAAACCTAAAATATATTGCTTTTTTTATGATAACTAACATATTATATATTATTATAAATAATAATTTATAAAATCTGAAAAATAATATATATGTGTGTGTGATTGAGTAAGTGAAAAAGCATATTCATTTCTTGTTACCAGTTTTATAATTCAGACAGCATAATTCTTTCTCAAAATATTTGTATTTCTATGTGAACATCCTTGAATAATTTAAATAAAATCTGTGGAACTGCATAATTTGACTTTTATATACAAAGATTTCGATTGCTAGATAGAAAACTTTTGTCATTAAATTTTTTCATTTTTTTCAGATTTTGCATTATTGTTATCAAAATTGCATAAATATTTTTGTAGTACATATTATACTCTTTTATCCAGGATATTTGGAAGAGTTGATCAGATTATTGAGTGTTAATATAGATTTAAGGGGATATCAAAGATAAAGCACTCCAGATAAATATTGAAATGATTCAAACATGCACATATTAAACAAAAAGCAATGTACTTAAATCTAAAATGACAGTACAAGCACTGGATAAAAATTCTAGCATCATTGTGTCGCCATCTAATAGTCATGATCAGCAAACACCTGAATCCATACAAAAGCAAAGACACAATTGGTACCGAATTAAAGACAGAATTCTGTAATTGATTAGTCTTGTTGAATTCTCTCTATTACTTATTTACTCTTGATTGAATTCTTATTTTTTTACAATAACATATTTATAATTAACACAACATTATATTTTGTTTCAGATTCACTTAAATCAGCAATAGCAGCTTATATGAATTTTCTTTAAGTATTATATATTTGATAAAAATATTAAATTCAATATCAAGTTCATGACCATCCACGACTCAGTGCAATTAATTCTTTTATTTGCGACAACCTTTAATCAGTGCAGTTTTAAGCAGCTCTCATCATTTTCAAATTTGAAGCATCCATTATGAATATCTGTTTTTAAAATAAAACAAATTTTTTTTTTTTTTTCATAACCCCAGAATTTAGCAATTTTAAAGAACCATAAAAAGTCCTGTGCATTAAAAATAATTATTGATTTTTTCAATGCTGGTAATAATAAGCATCAGTTTATACAAATGTTCTTCCGTTAATTTATGTAAATTTTATATTTGTTTAAGGTTATTTAATTTTTATTTGTAAAAATATGTTGTATTTCTCTTGAAATGCCATCGAATCATGCTACACATTGAGAAACATTGTTCTATTCTATGAAGTGTTATGGAATTTTGTGGTCTTAGCTTGACATGTACGAAAAATTGATGTTTCAACAGGACATATTTTTTTTCTATTGAACATTAGTTGGCTCCATGTTCCATTATGTATCTCACCGATGAGTGCTGAGGGAGGATAGTGCTTTATGGGAGGGAGTAATATAGTGTAAATATGGGGTAACTACCCCATATTTACCTGTCATATGGGTTGAAATCCCATAAAACTTCTATTATACAACTTGACAATTGTTGTGAGATGCTGTTACATGTAATACACATAATATTGTTTTATTTATATTAAAAATTTTAATAGAGTAGTTTCAGAATAAAAAAATAAAACATCTTATATTATCAGCAGGTGATTCACACCTGTTTTTTTTTTTGGCTTATCATAAAGATAACAAAATGCTTTTCAGTTTTGAAGACTGTTTTTGTTGCTTTAATTATATGAAAGAAAAAATTATATTATGGTAGTGAAAACTGGGAGGAATGTATTCATTTAAGAAGTGTAGTGATAATAAAAACAAGTACATTTTTCTCTGATATGTAATCTTGGTAGAATTTGCTAGCAAAGCAATGATCTTGACTAGTATCTTAATTCTTTAATTTTCCATTTTTGATTGAGTTTTAATTTCCATTTTTGATTTTTAATTTTTTTTTTGATTGAGTAAAATGTACCAATTTATGATGGGCAACCATTTTGTCTAATTTTGTAAAAATCAAACACTTTTCCACTACCCAAAAATAGTATGTTTATCCTTTTATGCTTAGAAGATTGTTTATTTCTCTTTCACATGAAAATTATTCAATTTTTCTTGGCTAAAAGCATTTTATTAGTAGCCTTATAGAATTGATTTCTGCATTACTTCCAAAATTTTTTTTTTCACAAATTGTATGCAGTGACCTATTATCCACTCCCTGAAATTAAATTTTTTTTAAGGTATACAAGTTTAGCAAAACCTTAAAAACCTTTGGCATTTTAAACCTTTTGTAAATTAAATTAAACCTTTTGCAAATCAAATTTAACCTTCTTAAAATTGAGATTTTATTCATAGGTTAATACTTGTATATGTGTATGTTTATAAAGATGTATATGCATATGCAAGTCTAAATATTTATTTCTCTACGAGTAGTGAGTCACTGATATGGGTAGAGATGCATATTTAAATATACATGTATCTTCAATTACAACAGCATATTTACTTACATATGTATGTATATATATGCATTTATAAGTATATATGCATTTGTGGGTTTACCTGTGTTTTGATAAATGTATGTCAATTAGTGTTTCTATATGTATGTTTGTGTGTATATATGTTGTCATTGTTTATGCACGTCTTGTTACTTGTGTTGTACATATAAGCAAATGTAAATGATGTATATATGTCTGTGTGTGAATGACTTTATATATGTGCATATATATATGTTTATTTATATGTGTATATGCATGTAGATTAGTGCTTATGTACGTCTGTATGATTACATATCCACATACAATGCTTGCGTTAAGTTTGTGTGTGACTATGCATGTTCAGGCTTATGTATGTATATCCTTGAACATGTATTTATTTGTATATGTATGTTTGTGCATATGTATTGATGTGGAATATGTATAAAAGCAGCATAGATCCAAATGTTTATATCATTAAATAAAAGCAAATTTATTTTTAAAGAAAAATTAACCTAACTTGAAATCAAAAATTAAAACAAAATTATGCATCATTCTAATCAAAAAACATTCATAGTATCAGAAGCTCTCTTCCATTTTCTTTTCTTAGTTTCCACCAATGATTTAAATGAATAAATAAATAATTTAAATTTTTTCAATGATTTAAGCATAATTTGCACAATTATGTTTAAGATTTGCACACAATTTGCATAAAATGTGAATGCTGATGGTTTTAATATTAAGTCAAGAATTTCGTAACTAATGTCCCCTTTCCATTTGAATTGAAGTATGACAGAAATATTCTACAAACAATCCAACAATATGTATCTGAATTCAGGTGATGTATGTATGTGCATATGTGTATATGAATGTGTATGTATGCAATGTGCATTTATATGTATTCATTTACATGTGTGGGCATATGTTTATGCATGAACCAAATAAATAGAAATTTTAAAGATGTATAGAATATTAAAATAAAATGTTATATTTATCTTTGCTTTCCCTAGGCTAGATTGAAAGATGTATACAAGGATCCAAATATACAATTCAATATTGTAAGCTGTCAATTTGCTTTCCATTACTGCTTTGAAAGTCTTGCTCAAGCTAGAACCATGTTACGGAATGTTAGTGAATGCTTAAAACCAGGTGGGTTTTTCATTGGAACAGTACCAGATGCTTATGATATTATGTGAGTAATGTTTTAATTTGTAATATATATATATATACACATTTTTTCTAATTCATTGCCCTTATTTAGTATTACTTCTTTAAAGCATTTGATACTAGTGATATGAATTTTGTTGTTATAGGAGAAGACTTGAGAAAGCTTCTGACTGCAGCTTTGGAAATGATGTTTACAATGTAACATTCCCATCTAAGGAGCAGCCAAAACTCTTTGGGGCCAAGTATGACTTTCATCTGGAAGGTGTTGTTGATTGTCCTGAGTTTCTAGTCTATTTCCCATTATTACTGAAGTAAGTGTTTTTTTTTTCCTATGCAAATAATGTAGAATGTAAAATGTAGTTTTCTATTGGTTGGTATTGCATTTTAGTTTAATTTTTTTATTCTGTTTCACTTAAGACGTAAAAATTAACATGTGTTTTTGCTCTTTTTTTAAAACCAATTTATGATTATCATAAATGTAGCATGATTTCTAAAAATTATTAAGTGCAAAATTTATTTACTATAAAAAATGAAAATATATTTAAATTTTTCATTCTTTAGGAATTTATCATTAAAGGATAATTAGAAAATTAAAATTTCAATTTTATTGCTTTTTTTCGTTTTTTGTTAATTTATGGTTTATTTTTTTTTTCAGATTATGTTAATAGGGTTTTGATAAGTATTTTTTTTTTATAATTTTTTTTCCTTATCTTAATATTTAAAACTGGATCCTTTAAATTTAGTGTGACAACTCCTCCTGAAAGGGCCAGTATAATCTACATTTGGTACACAATTCATCCAACAGTTGCAGAGTTACAGTAATTTAATGAAAATAAATAAATAGTTAATTTTTTTAAATATACTATATTACATTAGAAAGGCATCAGAAAATGCTTGAATTCAGCTGTCTGTTGTCTCTTTCTCTTGCAGTATCATTATAATTTTCAAATAGTAAAGTTCTTATAATTCAAGAATGCAAATTCATATCCATTGTGAAAAAAAGAGTTTTATGTTCTTTTTTCGCATAATAATAAATATAAAATATAATGTGCCATAGTTTACAGCTTGGGGTTTAGAATCCACTTTAAACCATAGGGCCCAGACTAATATGGCTGTAGAGCATTGGGTTGACAACCCTAGTCCTTAAAACAGAAAAACATACTCTGTTTTGAAATACGCCAATATGCAGATGGCCTTGGTCCACCATGGGGCTGTTACTCCAATAAAGACGAATATGCTGCAGGAGCAATTCGTCAATTGTAACTTTGTGTTGAAGCTACATATTTTATTTTGAATTCCAAATTTTGTGTAATTCCACATTACTACTATTAAACATATAAATAACAGGAGCTATATAAAATCATCAGTTATATAACTGATGTATATATCATTATATATCTTCAATTATCATTTTTATATATTATTTTTATAACTTAAAAACAAGAAGGTCATACTTTTGTAGATTGTTTTTAAACAACTGTTGCTTTCAGAAAGAAAATAAGTAGGAAATTATTTTTAAAAAAAATTAGATATTGTATCCACAGTCAAAGAAGTATATTAATAGCTGTAAATGCTACTAATAATTTAAATATTATGGGCTTTATTAGATTTATATGTTTAAGCTAGTAAAAAAAATATATAATTACTGTTTTTTTTTTTTTTTTTTTTTGCCCCCAAAAATAACTTCAGTATTTATTTCCAGATTAGCCGAAGAAGTAGATTTAAAACTATACTTTCATAAGAGATTTGAAGATTATTATGATGATAAACGGGAGAGTCAAGAAGGCCAATTTCTTTTGACAAAAATGCAAGCTTTGGAAGTAAGTTTTTGTTTAATACTTTAAATCATAAACCTAGAGTAACCTGGTGGATGGAATGCTAGGTTTCGACACCTGAAATAGCTCTGTTTGAAATCTGATAACTGAAACTGAACTAAAAGTTTTTATTTGTATTCCTGGGATTGATGTGATGAATCTGTAGGCTAAAAATATATTTAATGGTTTCAAGGAATTGGATATAAATCTCAGGGAGTGCTAATGCTAAATTTGGTAGGGCACAATCAGTATAGCTGTAGGTTCCATGGTGTACCCTGGATACCTGGATCTGAATCTGCTATGCGTTTTGAAACTACCACAACAGAAATTGAATTAAAAATTATTGAAATTTTATTATATTTTTATGAATGTACAAACATTGTGAAATTTTTTTTTCAATATAATTAAATAGCAACTTGAATTTAATATAAATCTTTTCAGTTTTTAAAACTAAAGCTACAGTTTATTGAACTGTAAATGGAACTATTAAATATTAAAATATATAAACAATATTTAGTTAAATAAATAAATGATTTGTTTATTTCATCATAATTAATGATTGTAGAATTTCTACATAATAATTTAAGATTGTTGAAAACCATAAAACTTTTTTTTTTTCTGTAGTGAAAATACTTTCCTTCATTATCTTATTTCAATATGTATACAAATATTTACAAAAGTATCATTTTTAAAATTTAAACATAATTCTTTAAATAAAACTTTGGTACAGAAGATTTTTTCCTACTATCTCCAGATGCAAGTGGAATTGCATCTCTGTTGGTTAATGTCATATATTCATAAACTATTTAAATCTAAACAGCAACTTATTCTATGTCTAAAAGGTTTTGTTTATAATATTAAATTCTGCATAAAAATTATATGTGCAAATTTAAAATAATTAAAAGCTTTATATATAAGTTAAATATTAACCTATTTTTCTTATTATTAAATACAAATATAATATAATTATTAAGTTTTTTTTTATCATTAGTAAATTATGAAATTGTAAAAGTTATTTTTAAAGAAAATAATATTAATATCAGTAAGCATTAATGGTATTGCAATATATATATATACTAGCAGACCCGGCCACGCGTTGCTGTGGTTTTCTTGTATTTCGTTCAATCATTAGATAGTGTAATTGATATTGTTAAGGAAGTGATTGGTAAAGAATGACGGATAGTTCAAATTAAGCTTCAACGAATAGAAAATGTTTAATTTTTATTAATTTAATGAATGAGGTAGATAATGTTGATTTTTGACACTGTTTTATAATTATTGTACCAAATTTAATTTTTAATAATCATTACTTTCATTTATCTAAGAACTAAGTGATGAACAATATTTCTTGTTAATCTGTCTTTCGTCAAAATAAATAAATTCATTAAATAATTTAATAAGTTGGTTATGATTTTCTAAAAGATTTTCCAACAATTCTACAATAGCTCTTTGTACTTGCTTGTTCGATAAAATTATACTGACATCGAGTTGTCACACGTTTCTTCAGAACTGCCCATAAAATAAATTTGAAGAAATTTTGGCTCTTCGTTAGGTATTGGCATCAACGACCCGATCTTATGGTACACCTGAAATTGTATTTTGAATGTACTTTCAAAATTACATCCATCGGAGGAGAAATCGCAAAATTTAGTTAATGGTGCCAAATGATGAAATATGAAAATCGTCAATTTTGCATTTAAATAAAAAAAAATTTGAATAAAAACTATCCTATCTCTCAAGTTGAAACAAAACACACATTTAAGAAAAAAAAGTTAAAATCGGATTGCTAGTTTCAGAGTTCATCCTGAACAAACATCGTGACACGGGAATTATATATAATAGATATATATACTTTAAAATGTTTTATTATTAATTTTATTATATTATGCTTAATTATTGTATTATATTTCATTTTTAAAAATATTTCAGTCATATCCTCCATTATATGATGATAAGAAGCTGATGGGAAATGATAGTGATTATTCCAATGCACAACAGAAAATTAAGGATCTTAGAGATAAAGATGAAGATGAGCCAATTCATGTTGTAAGTGTGTTAAGTAATTTTGAAAATTTTGTTTTAATACTTTTTCCTTCAAAAATTTATAATGCTTAAACTAAATATTTTCCATTTGTTTGTATTGTAGATTAATGTTTTATAAAAATTAAAGTCATTTTATATTTTTTAATTTTACAACTAATTTATGTCATTCTTTATAAATTATTTAAAGATTAGATATGATAAATGTACAGATTTTGAATTAAAATTTTAAAATGGTGTAATAGAGATATGATGGGTTTATAGTAAACCTAATTTTAATACATTTATTATAAGACACACACATGTATTATTAAAATTTTTATAGTTGTTTCTACATGCTGTGCTTTTTAAAACAAAATATCTAAAAGAAAAATTATGTTTTCAGGGTACACTTTCTCAATCTGAATGGGAAGTTTTCAGTAAGTATTTATTATTTTTTAAAATTTATATATTCTGCAATTGGAATAATAAAATAATTTCATACTTGCTCAATTTCTAGATTTCTTGTATTGTAGAAGAACTTCATTATTCTATCCAAGTATACTTTTTAATAAATATGGTTTCTCAAAATAGGTACATTAAATTATTAAATAAAACAAAATACAGTAAAACTAAGCTTAGATTAAATTATTAAAATTTGAAAAAATTTTCACGTATGAAAGATCATATCTTCCATTAGTTAAATAAAACTGTAGAAAATTTATTTTGTATTATATCTTTTTATATATGAGAATGTTTCGGCTGAACATAATCCTTAAAAATTAAGTAAAAAAAAAAAAAAAAAAATTGCAGCACAATGATTTGCTGCATAGCTAATGAAAACGTAAAAATGAAGGGCATAAACAGACTAAACAGCCATTAGACTTCTATTAACTTAGTTATTAAATTGCCTTTTAAATAATGAATTGAAAAAAGAAAACAAAAACAAAAAACCCCCTTATATTTGACTCACTGTTGACGAATATACAGTGTTGAACAATAATATACCAACAGTTTTAGAAACTTTATAATTTTTTTAACTAACAGTTCTTTAAAGAGTATTTCAACTTGTTTCAACAACATTTTTTAATTTTATAACCCACCAACAAGTAAAATGTACTAAAACTTACTTTTAAACTCAAGAATTTTTCACTTGAAAGTAATATATTTTTATCTTAATGGCTATTAATAATATTACTTTGTGTTATTTTTTTTAGAGAAATTTTATTTTTAAAATAGAATTTATGTAGACAAAGCAAATTATTGAAAACATTACGCAAAAAGGAGATCAAATTAATCTTGATCTCATTGTTAAATATTTAAAGTATCACAAATGCGATACTTTATAAATGCTGTTGATAAATGAAAGAATAGTCGGTTTCCACTAACATTTGATATTTAAATAAAATTAAAAACACTATGAAGTTATTTATGCTTCAAATGCTCATTCTACAGAAATCTTTTATATTTCTTTCTACACTTCATTTTCACATTCAATGATGATGACATGTTTGCCAAAACTCTCGATTAGAAATAGTGTACTATTAAAAGAATTTTTCTGTTCATGTTGTTATAATAATTACTTTTATTAGGGGCTATTAATATATTGAAAAGTAATAGTAAAAATTATAAAAAATGCTTGTTTTTCATGTATTAAGATTATCTTTATTTTGATTTCTCTTTTCAAATTCTTTATTCTAGGTATGTATTGTGTTTTTGCATTTGTAAAAAAGGAGAAATAGGAATTTTGAGCATTTTTAATACAAGTGAAGGGGTATTTTATACACATGCACTTCCATTTTGTATATTTTCTTCATAATAAAGTTTACTTTTTAGTTTTTCTTTGATTTTGATAAAAGTATTAAAAGTGATAGATTTAAAACTCAGAAATAACAAAAAAGGTTTTGTAACTCTTTCTGATAATTAAATAATTACATATTAAAGTTAATAACAATTGTTAAATTATTCTGAGGATTAAGTTAAATTATTATATTGATAATTTATGTTATAGTTATTAAAAATATATTTAATATTTAATTATGTATTTTCAAAGTAAAATTTAATTGAATATAAGTTTTTTTATCCCAATTGGTTTTGCAATGTTAACTTCAATTATATCATAAAATTGATAAATCTTTAAATTAATCAATAATTTATCAAGAAGAAAAATAAATTAGATGATAAAAAGCATAAAATGTTGTAGAAAATTTGAAACTATTACATATTCATATAACATTTTTATGCTAAGAAAACTTTTAGTGTAAAATAGTCATAGTCTTTAGTTTAAAAAACAAGTCTAAAATTAACAAAATGAAGATTTTTATTCAACAGTTAAATTATATACATTTATAAATTTTTTATTTAAAATTAAATTCTTAACTAATTCAGTAGAAATTCTATATCAGCCAATTGTAGGAACGAGTTTTGGTCTGTAAATCACTGCTTAAATAATTTTTTAGAATTAGAGCTTTTTAAAGTTCAATTGAATTTTCACTTTTCTAACAACTTGCCTCATCATATGTAAATTCATTTAAAAAGCATACAATAATTAATTTTTTTGAAAGATTTCTACAGTTTTATTAAATATTAAAAAGGATTATGATTCAAATTTAGTTTAATATAAAAATTAGCATTTAAATATTCCAAAAATATATTCAGTGTTTTCTTTTAGATTGTAAAATAGAATAATATGATCAAAATAATAATGGTAGTAAAATAAATAAAAATTAGCAAATGTAAACTAAAATTCAAGGCATAGATACATAAATACTGTATCAATACAGGTGTGAGTAAATTTCAAAGTCTGACAATCTGTAGATTTTAATATTATCTGTGATTAGAGGGTTTAATAAATTTTACCCTAGACCAGGGGTCGGCAACCTTTTGTGTCGGAAGAGCCAAAAATGGCAATTCACAAAATTTCAGTTTTTAAAGAGCCACAAAATTTTTTCTTGCCAACAATAAATAACAGGTGGGCTGAAAGGTTCGTAGACATAGATGGCGCTACTAGTATTAAATCCATATGATTTTTACTTAGCCCTAACCTTCAAAAGACACGTGTATAAATTTGATAGCTGTTGCACTATTAGTATGCGAGTTATAGCATTTTTAGTGAAGTTATAGCATTTTTAGTGAAGTTATAGCATTTTTAGTGTTCATCACGTGCAGTCCACTCGGCTAACTGTCGATTGAACTCCGGTGTGAAATGATGGAGCCATGTTTCATCCATTGTCACATATCGACGCAAAAATTCGGGTTTATTACGATTGAACAGCTCCAAACACTGCTTAGAATCATCAATTGGTTGTTGTTTTGGGTCGATTGTGAGCTCGCGCGGCATCCACTTTGAACAGAGCTTTCGCATATCCAAATATTCATTCACGATATGTCCAACACGTTCCTTTGATATCTTTAGGGTCTCAGCTATTTCAGTCAGCTTCACTTTACGGTTATCAGAAATTGTTTTGTGGACTTTTTGATGTTTTCGTCGGTAACAGCCTCTTTGGGGCGTCCACTGCGTGCATCGTCCTCGGTGCTCATTTCGCCTCGTTTAAATTTAGCAAACCACTTCTCTACAGTTGATTTTCCTGGTGCAAAGTCCGAATAATGTTTATCAAGCCAAGCCTTGGCTTCAATAGTATTTTTTTTCGCCAAAAAGCAATGTTTTATTAACACACAAAAATTCCTTTTTATCCATTTTTTTCAAACTAACAAAAGTTGCTTCACTAAAAATGCTATAACTCACATACTAATATTGCAACAGCTGTCAAATGTATACACGTGTCTTTTGAAGGTTAGGGCTAACTAAAAATTATAAAATTATATGGATTTAATACTAGTAGCGCCGATTTAATAATACTAGCCCACCTGTTAGTACTCGCATAAATAAAGTTTTTTGAAAAAAAAATAATCTATTTATTCATAAGAAAAAATATCTAATGAATAAATAGATATTTTTTCTTATGAATAAATAGATTTTTTTTCATATATAATAAAATATCTATTATATATGAAATATCTATTTATTCATTATATCATTCTATTTATTCATTATTAGATAATTACTTATTACTTAAGTAAAAAATTAAAACAATTAAACATTTACTTACAACACTAACTTGTACTTCAATAACAAACAATTGAGCAAACAAATTCAATGGGAGCATTGGCTTTGTATGGTTTTAGAAAGTTTGGATAAATTTGGCTCATAACTTGTTGCTTTAAGTTTCAAACACGACTCTAAATTTTCATTTGTTAGTTGGTTTCTTACTTTACTTTTAATTATATTCATGCAAGAGAACGCTTGCTCGCACGAATATGTCGATCCAAAGATAGTCAGCACTCCAAATGCCAACTTCTTCACCTCACTGTAGCAATCTGGAAGACTATTCCATGCGTCGAATATAAGTGCCTCAACTCGCGGCATTTCTTTTAAAGTTGTCCACTTTTGTTGTGTTACGTACATACATTTCTGGACCTCCAACTCTTCCAACTTGCTTTTCAACTCTGTAAATTTTCCACTCCACAAAGCTTTACTTTTTAAATCGATCAATTGCATTTCTAGAGATCCAGTATCAATTCCAAATGGCTCAATGTGGATTTCATTACTATTTGTGTTGAGAGGATTTACTATGAATGCTAGAGTGGTTTTGTTGGTTATGAATTGCTCAAATCTGTCAGAAAATTCATCTTTAATTTTTTTTATAACTGTGCTGAAGTACCTCGTGTCAACATTTGCACTAGTTTTATTACGATATTGCTTTAGAAATTGAAAATGAAGTAATTTACCGCTCTGAATATCTTCTGCAAAAAGAATTAATTTTTCTTCAAAACAAACCAATTCTTCTACCAAAACATAGGCTGGTTTTCCCTTTCCTTGCAGTTTTAGATTCAGCTCATTTAATTTCGCTGTGATATCCACCGTAAAGTAAAATTTTTGCAACCATTTGTCGTTCTCTAATTCAGGGTGATTAATGCGTTTTTCATTTAGGAATGTATTTATTTCATTAAAGCACAAAGAAAAACGTTTCAATACCTTACCTTTGGAAAGCCATCGCACTTCGGTATACTAAGTTCGAGGTCGGTATACTAAGTCTTCATTTTGTTTAAGAATTCTTTAAACTGACGATGGTAGCATGCTTTTGACAAGATACTGTTAACAATCTTGATTACAAAATTGATGACATCAACTATTTCGGCCGGCGATGTTTGGGCACAAAGCTCTTCTTGGAGAGAAGAACGTTATGCAGTGAAACGTAAGAATTTCGTGGTTTATTTTGCTCTAAAAAAGTGTTGTTGCCCCTTTATTTTTTCCTGTTATACTACTGGCTCCATCAGTTGCTATTGAAACGATTTTATTTAAATCGATCTTATTGTCTTCACGTCTTATTGTCACGATCTTATTGTATTTTTGCACGGCATTCGCTATATCTTCTCCTCTAATTTGTCCCGAGAGCGGTAGCAATCCTAGAAGTTCTTCTTTTGGACCTTGGGAAGACATATACCTGACAAAAATGGCAACTTGTGCTGTGCCTTTTATGTCGCAAGACTCATCTATAGCAAGTGATAAGGCAGAAGAAAGTTGAATAGCTTCCACCTGCAAATATGTTACATTTGAAGACATTTTAACTATACTATCTTGTACTTTTTTAGCGGATCTTTGATTTTTTTCAAGATTTCTGGTTTGTTTTGTAAATCACGAAACAGTTCTTCAGATGCACGTATGGAGCAATCTTTGACATACTCACCATCTGTGAATGGTTTACTTTACCTACCTTTACTTTGTTTTTTTTTATTATTATTATATATATACGTACATACATAACTTTGAGAAGATAATTCGCTTCTAACTCTTTTACTTGAAACAACAAATTATACGTCACGCCAAAGTACTGATGAAGACGCCAAATTGTCTTGCGTCGAAAACGAATTAAAACCTACATAGAAACATCCGACGACGGCGTCATTCGACAGCTTCCGATGGACTGACGACAGTGACAACGCGTGACACGGGGGAGGGGTGCGGTGAAAAGTTAGTACAAGTGGCTAAGAGATAGAATCGATGCCTAATCCTCGTTAATCGATTCAGAACGATCCTTAAATGTTTTTTTTTTTTTTTTGATAAAATAAATAATATTTGAGTAGGGAACTAAAGAGCCTCAGCTTCACATCCAAAGAGCCACAGGTTGTCGACCCCTGCCCTAGACAATTCCCCGCCATCTTAAAAGATGTAAAATCAAAAATTGTTTTAGTTATTTATTTTTAGCTTTTAGTACATGAATAATACTATTGATAAATTTTGATATTATTTTTGTTAATTAATCATTAATATTTAATAGAATCTAATTGAAAATTCGCTTTTAGTATAATATATTTAATAATTCTTCATAGCTACTTTTTCTGTTTATTTATATATGAATTTTTCTTTATACATTTACATCAACAATTTTATACTTGTGGAACTAATTCGAAATATCCTAAAAAATAAGGATATATAGATATAGAGATTATAAGAACAGGATATACAGTAATTAGCATATAGAGACCTTTTATATTAGTTCTATTAGAAAAAGTATCAATGAAGTTCTGTTAGAAAAAATTTCAATCTATATCAAAATATCTATGAGAATTAAGAAATATATTAAAAGAAAATAAATGCTCAATGCTTCTTTATATTTCTAAGCAATTAATCATGAAGTTATAAAACAGGAATATAATACTTTGTCCAAAAAGTAAGACTAATTTTCAATTTAAATTTCCCGGGCATATGGTATTTCAATTTCTTCTTCTTTTTTAGGTTGCTGGCACTGTCCTTGACATCTATGTGAAATTTTACGTCAAAATATTCATTAGTGTTTGGATTTGTGAGACGCTAAAACTGATTCCGGCGATTTTTGAAATGTTTGAATTAATTGAGCAAAGAACTTGCATTAAATTTTGTGTGCGGAAACATATAGAATGTTGCAGAAGGCATTCTTTCCGATATAGCATTCCTATATCGGAAAGAAATGTTTAAAAGTGGTATAAACAGTTCAAAGAAGGCAGAAAACGCGTTGAAGATTAAGAGCCCTCTGGTCGACCACCATCATCAATCGACGAAGCTCACGTCCAAAACATTAAAGCTTTGGTGCTTGCAAACCGTCGATTTACAATTAGAGACCTTGCTGATGATGTTGGAATTTTAAAATTCCATTTTAAGAGATGTTTTGGGCCTCAAACGCGTCGCATTTTGATGAGTACCGAAAACACTGAATGCGCCAGTTCACACTCCATTGATTCTTCGTGATTTTTTTCGCCAAAGATGAAACCCACATCGTTCCACAACCACCGCATTCACTTGATTTAGCATCGTGCTACTTCTGACTATTCCCTAATTTCAAAAGACCACTCCGATGACACCGTTTAGAATCGATTGAAGAGACATTTCAAAAATCGCCGGAATCAGTTTTAACATATCACAAAACCAAACGTAACTCAAGCACTAATGAGTATTTTGACGTGAAATTTCACACAGATGTCAAGGACAGTGGCAACAACCTAAAAAAAAAAAAAAAAAAAACTGGTGTTACTTTTTGAACACAGTAGTACATACCATTGCTATTCTAACCTCATCATACGTCAAATTTATTAAAAAAAGTGCAGTAGTTAATTTGTTTTTGAAAGATTTTTTGATTTGATTAAATTTAAAAAGAGAAACATGATCCAGATTTAATTTAATAATAAAAAAATTAAAAAAAACAACAACATTTAAGTATTAGAAAAATACATTCAATGTTTTCTAATTTATTTGAAATTAGGGAATATAATTTTGTAATAATATGCAACCTAGATTTAGGATTACAGTTTACATGATTTTTTTTATATCCTTGTTTTCTATTGCTAAAAACATATTTCATTTTTCTAGGAAAAAGGTCTAAACCTGTTTGAATCATTGTACATGTATGAACAAATTTGCAAATCTCAAAAATTAATGTATAAAAACCATTTGATTAACCACTTCTGCACATTGTTAATACAAAAATCGAACCTCATAGTAAAACATTCAATTAATGCATTATCACTTCCCTATTAATTTTTTATTAAATGTTATTAATTTTTATTATTTATAAATAACAAATAAATGCTAAATTTCTAGTTCCTTTTGTGTGGCCCATGGTTGCAATCAGTATATAATTTTAATCTTCATGTGAATTATTTTAGCCCTGTCATAAAACATCAGCATTATTTTTTGAATTTGAAATATAATTGTTATTGTGAAATCTACTAATTGCAGTTTAATGAGATTTGGCAAAAAACATTAACAAGACAGTGTTTCACAAATTGGGCACAGAAGAAATTCATCATTAAGAACATCAACATTATTTATTCTCACATTAAGAATACATGCCAATAATTTTTCAGCGCATTAAGAACATCAACATTATTTATTGAATTTGAAACATAATCGTTATTGTGAAATTTCTACTAATTGCAGTTTAATGAGATTTTGAAAAAAAAAAAAAAACTTTAACAAGACAGTGTTTCACAAATTGGGCACAGAAGAAAAACAATAGGCTAATTTATCTATCATGTATAAGGCATGACAACCATGTTCCACACTAAAAAAAAATAGTGTTTATTAATTAAAGTCTCAGCAAAGCCCATTGCTATGTCAAAGCATTTAGGTGACCCTAGAATTACGAGCAATTTCATCCACATGTCCAGTGACGTTAAACGACACTAGCTGCACTAATTTGCATTTCATATTCTAATGTAGCATTTTTTTTTGTTTCCTATGTGATTTTAAAGAAAGTTTATTTATTTTTAGTTGTGCAATTAAAATTGTTCTGATATTTCTTTACTTTTGGAAACATTGATTTGAAACATTGAATTTCTTTAAAAAAATTACATTTTTTTAAAATTTAATTTAAAAGGACTAACTAAATTATTTTTGTAATTTTTTGGTTACTTATCAGATAAGAAAATAATGGGGGGAAAATGGATTTCTCAAAATTATCATAAAAGATATTGTTAATATTTGTTATAAGAACCATTAAAAGTTATTAAAATTTTATTTTTATATTTAAATCAATTATGTTTGAATGGACTTTATTTAAATGCATATGAAGATCTGCATTTTTAAATATGTTTAAAAAAATATGTTTTAAAAAATTTTATTTTTCATAATTTTCAAGTTTTTTATTTTGTGAAACATAATAGTTTTAATGAAAACTTTTTCTTATTATCATTGAAAAAATTTCTCACAGTTTGTGCATGAAATTGGTTGTACTATTAATATTTATTGATTTTTTTTTTTTTTTATATAGACTATAAAAATAAACAGTTACATCAGATTTAAATTTTTTTTCTATGCACAGAATCCTCCAACACATTATATGAAAAATATTACCCCCAAAATTAAAATATTTATTGTAAATGCCTTAGCATTACAATAAATATTTAAATTTTTTAAAATTAATATTTTAATACGTATTTTATAATATATTTTTATTTAAATCCATTACCTTTACGATAAATAAAAAGCTGAGGAAGTTTTAAATGTTAACAAGAAAACAAGAAAATACAGTATTTATTCATAATAACATCATTATTCAAATTATAAAAAATTATTCGAAGGCAAAATATGTAATAAAATTCGAAAATTTGAGTAGTTCAGTCTACTTCCGTTCTAACAATATTGCCTTTTTCATAGATTTAACTTCATATGCTGGATAAATAGATTAATTGTTCATGAATTCATGTGAGTTCTATTATTGAATAATGATTTCGTTATTATACATATTTTTTTTGACAATTTTGTTATACATGCTTGGAAAGTAAAAGAATATATTTAGGTTTTACAAGAATATGCAACAAGAGGTTTCGACTCTGTTTCTTTTGAACGACTTGTGCCGCCATCTGGTTTATAAAATAGCAACTAAGCCAACCTGTTGGCATCAAATATTTAAATTAAACAGAAAATATTTAATGGCAAAATCAAGTCCTGCCATTAATTATTTCACCTTTAATCCTAAAAATATAATAATAAATTCCATCAATGTTTAATAAATAAAAAAAAAGCAATTTTTTTTCACTAATTGAAATAAAATTATTTAGTGCTGATTTGTCAGAAAACTTATCGCAGATTTCTCCGAATACAAAATAAATATCTTAAACTAAATTTTAATTTCCAGAAGAGCAAGAATAAAATATAATGGAAAATGTTTGACAAAAAGAGGAGAAACGACACATAAAAAATATTGGGGAAAAAAAAAAAATCCTAACTTACCATGTCTGTGCAGTAGTCCCAAGACTTTGCAAGTAATACAGTTGAAATTTATCATGTCTAAGATATATTATCACTCAGAAAAATTTATTTGAACAATTGGAGATGAGTTATAGTATTGTGAAATCTGTAAAAAAGTAAATAATCAATCAATTAAAGCTGATTTAAATATCTTGTTCAAATACATTCATTTAAAAATTTTTGATTTCACTTGCTTGCATATTTATTATCGTTTCATTTACCTCTAAATGAAAAAAGAAATGTATTAAAAGAGTGCAAGGTTTAATTTACTAATATTTCTTTTGCGGTACATTGAGGAAATCTACGATTGTTGATGAAAGGAAGATATTAAGTTCCGGAAGGACTTTTAAGGGTAACCTTTCCCACATTCGCTTATCGCATGATTGAAAACCCGGAAAACTCTTACCAGGCAGCTTGAATATCAATGCAAAACGCTTACTATTGTATATATTTCCATGGAGTTTCTTCATTTCTGAAAGAAAGAGACTTTTCTGAACTACTTATAAATTCTTCATTCTACGAGTTGTCAATTTAATTAACTAACATTAAATAATTTTGATTCCTAATGAAGAAAAAGGTTTCCATTGTCTTGAGAGGTTGGACTTCTACCTGTTGGTTCGCGAGAGATAAGAATTGAAATTGCTGCTGGTGATGAAAAAATTGCATCATACACTGGTGTGCAAAACTTAAGCAACAATGTAAAAATTTAGCAGATAGCCATGAAATTGCAGAAAAGGAGGTCTGGAGATCAACACGTAACAACGATTAACACGTCAACGATGAACACGTAAGTCATCACGTCATGCGTATGCAAATATCAGGAACAAAACGTCGGAGGCGACGTGAGCGAACGCAAAACGCGTGATGTCGGCGCGCGCAGCTCAACAATAAAATAAAAGGAAGGACGGAGACGCAATTCAACATATTCGCTTCAAGTGCCAGTGAGTCAGTTCTTGAAATATGGCTAGAAGAAATCACCTGGACGACTTCACACGTGGAAGAATGATCGGAAAGCTGGAGGAGGGGCGCACTGTCACCAGTGTAGCTGCAGAGTTCGGAATCAACAAAAGTGTCGTTTCGCGCGCTTGGAAAGCATTCCAAACCACAGGTACAGCTGTTAGAAAGGTTGGGGTGGCCGCCCGAGGAAGACAACTGCAGGGGATGACCGATATATCGTCCTGCAGGCGAAAAGAGGCCGACAGCAGTCAGAAAGCGCCATTGCTCAGCAACTCTCTACAGCAACGGTGCGACAAGTGTCGCGGTTTACTGTGGCCAGACGCCTTCACAAAGTGGGATTATTCGCCCGCCGTCCTGTGCGCTGCCTCCCGTTGAAAGTTGGCCACCGACGCCACCGTTTACAGTGGTGCAGAGAGCACAAAAACTGGACAACTGATCAATGGAGTCGTGTCCTCTTTACGGATGAGAGTCGGTTCTGTACCAGAAGCGATTCTCGACGCGTTTTGATTTGGAGAGAGGTCGGGACCCGGTTTTATCACAGTAACCTCAAGGAAAGACACCGTTATTGTGGTTCTGGAGTTCTTGTCTGGGGAGGCATTTTGCTGAACGGGCGAACTGAGCTCCACGTTTTCGACAGAGGGTCTATAACCGGGGATCGCTATTGTGAGGAGGTACTCCTGCCCCATGTTTGTCAGTTACGAGGTCTCATTGGCCCAGACTTCATTTTTATGGATGACAATGCACGGTCATATTGAAGTCTTGCTGTTGAGGAGCTACTGGAAAGTGAAGATATCACTCGAAGGGATTGGCCAGCGTACTCCCCAGATTTAAATCCCATCGAACATGTGTGGGATGCTTTGGGGAAACGCATTGCAGCACGCTTACGTCCTCCGGAGAACACCTAACAACTCAAACAGATGCTGATTGAGGAATGGGTACACCTACCGCAAGAAATGTCGCACCAGCTGGTTCTGAGTATGCGGAGACGGCGCGAAACAACCATTGCAGTGAGGGGAGGGCATATCCCATATTCAGGAACATCTGCTTGTTGTTCTTCCTCTTGGATAGACAATCATAAATCACGATACTAGGCGTTCAATAAAGCTTGCTTTTGTTTGATTCCATACCGTATGCATTGTATTCCTTTTTCAGCGCCGATGCTTTCGCCATCTTTTACGTACATAATACTCTCCCCCATTTCTGAATGTCATGTCTCTCAGATGATTTCTCGTGGAGTTATGGCAAAAACCCCACCTGTTGCTTAAGTTTTGCACACCAGTGTACTTCATAGGAGAACTGCTGGCCCTTCAAAAGGCTCTGCATCCACCTCCATCACAACAAATGAATGGAATTACTATTTTAAGGTCTGCCTTACAGGCTCTTAATAAAGATTTTTCCAAGTATGATCTTGAACATTATATCTCTATTAAAACAAATCCACTTCTTGCACAGAATGTGCATCCTGCAATCTATACCTCCTCATGTGGATTTGAAATTCAATGAAATTGCAGATTCTTTGGCGAAGAATGCCAGAAGTTCGGATCACACTGCCATTCCTACTTCCCTTGCAAATGCAAATGTCTTGGAAAAAAACTAAACTTATTATTCCTTTTGAGATTAAAATTAAATACCAAATTACAGAAGTGAATGTCGACAGAAAAACAGCTATTGCTCTCACAAGATTAAGGATGAAGCACCACAAAAATATGAACATTTCTTTTGATGGCGTTAAAAAATATCAAAAATGGGGCAACTGCCCTGATGTCGAGCTTATGTATTTGATTGCCCAGCTATTGCAGCTGGCTGCCATACATTGTCTGGACCATCCCTCGGAAGAGGATTTATACTCCGAACTGGCAATCAACATAGCCAATATTATTCGGGACCACCACTATATTTGACTTTCTTGTACTCTTCAGGGGATACGACAACAACATCAAAATTAACAACAATTAAACATTATTTGAATAGATATGTGTAAACATTCGATTAAAAATTAAAAAAAAAATTTGCAAAAGCTTGCAAATTACATAAATTCATTCATTCGTTGCTTATTGCAAATCGCATAAATTGTTTTTCTTTTTTTCTATTTAATTAATGGGATCTATTCGTGGCTCAGAGGAAATGCGTGTTGTTAGTGTATCGGAGAATTGAGGTTCGAACCCTCTGGTGATGTCAGTTGCTCTCAGAAACGAGGCGCCTTGATGGCGATTGTGACAAAGCGTGTAAGATTCTTGCATCGATAGTAGTATTGTCTAATGAGTGATTTTCTCCCATACGACAAGCAAATGTGGATCAGTTCCCGCTAATAGTCCTATCGTAAGGCAACTCGTCCGTTCATCACCTACCCGTGAGCTACGTGACATACATAATAAGAACACGAGGCCCATTGATGCATAACAACAACATCGAAAGAAAATAGAAAATGATTAAGGGAAAGTAATATAGTTTTTCTTAAACAAAATATTTATTTTACATAATAATACCTCTAAAGAAAAATTATTTTAATTTAGTTATGGCTAGAAGATCAAAATTAAAATGGACAAATATTTCCCCCTTTCGCTTTTTAAATACAGAGGGGTTTCTATAATTTATTAACAGTAATGAAGTTTGATACATAGCTTAAAATACATAATATATTAAAATAAAGATGTTTTTCAATTCCTTCTATTAGCTTACACCCTCCCTATATATATCTTGTTCAAATTTTCAATCGTCAATAAAACACTTTTCATTCATCCACTCAAGTTCAAATAAATTTTTTTTGAACTTGTAGTGGAGGACACTGGATGTTAATGCAGTTTTTTCAAATATTAATTCAGTAATTAAATTTAATTAATTAATTTTAGTTTATTTTAGATTTAAGTTGCATATATCTAATATTAATACGTAATTAATAATATCTAATTTTAATATTACCAATAGATGGCGCCAGATAAACTTAGAAAAAATGAATGAAAATTATTTATAAAGGACTTTCTTCAATAGAGTGAAAAAAAAGAAGGAATTGACTTTAAAAAATTTGTTTTTATATTACTTGTTTTTATCAGGTATCTTTTTTTTTCTTCTAGTAGTTGTAATTTTTGAAGTAGATAACTTAGTATAAAGAATTTTAATCAATATCTTTTTAGTAGAAAATTTGAAATCTATAGACTATATCGAAACACTTTGGCCTATAGATTATTTATCTGGAAAAGGACATGGATTAGATTATTGCTGGTGGAGTGTATTAAAATTAACGGTTTGTTAAACTAATGAATTCAACTGGGCTGGGTTAGAATTTTTTGGACTTGTTTTAATGTGAGACACTCAATGTGTTTTTTTTCTCAAATGTGGGACAGCTGCCTTTGAAAGTTCTCTCTGAAAGACGATGTTCTTGAAAATGACATAAATCCACAGAAATGGTATTTGTCATTATAAAAAAATCAATATTACTAGCGGTTATAGGGATCCCGTGCATGTAGTTCCAGCAGATATGCATTGTAAAACGCAAGACACATGCTGTATAGATAGATACTCCTTTTTTAGATGCTGAAGTATGATTTAAAATTTTATTTAGTAATATATACCCATTAAATGATGCATCCTTATCTTCTTCATTGTTGCAAAAGCCCCATGATGGACCAAGGCCCTCTGCCTACTGGCAGGAGTACTACCTCCTACTTGAGATGTTTGGGACAGGAGATGTTTTCTTTTTACAGGATATAATTGTCAGAACTACACTCTACAATCATATTAGATGAGGAACTACGGTTTTAAAGTGGATTCCAAACCACTTCAAACATCCATGGCACCGCGGGGACTCGAACTTGAAACCTGTGGCACTGAACGCCAGAGCGTTAACCACTCTGCCATCAGGCTACACTGTACCCTTATAAAACCCTACAAATGATGTACCAAACGATTCCGTGCCTATGTTAAGGATAAGTACGATAAATTGATAAGCCGGAAAGTTCCTTTTGGTGCGCTCGAGGATGTAGGAGAAGGATACAAACTCCCCATATTCCACTCTTGTGGGGTGTTCGTTTTAAATTCCGGCGGGAAAATGTGATTGCATTGTAATAGTTGAGAAGAGGTACGATAAATCCGTAGGCTGGGCAGTTCTGATTCCCTGGGAACGCTGAAACTGCTATATATTTGCCATTGTAATGGCAAATGACTTCATCTTAAAATTTCTGACATTGAAAATAAAACTTATTTTTGATCTTGCGTCATTATTAAAAATGTTTCTGTTTAACAATTTGTGTTTATGAAAATAAAATAAAAGTAGAATTGACATTTTTTATTAGATTATAAAAAAACAGAAACAGTCTGAGAATTAACATTTAATGCAGAAAAATTGTGTACTTTTGACTTTCAGCAATTTTGCTGAAATTAAAGAATTTTAGGAGGCGAAATAGTTGCAACAATATTGCAAAAAAAGAAGTAACTTTGCTTCAAAATAATCTTTAAAAATTTTTTTTTGTGTGTTTTGTTATATATTTTTTATTAGTTCTAGAAGGAAAGGAAAAAAAAAAAAAAAAAAAAAAAAAGCAATTTGTCTTGAAGCAATTTTGGAGACTTTCGCTTTTTCGTTTTGTTGTCACTGACATGGATTATTGTTGTTATTTTTTTTTTCTTTCTCAATGGGATTCATTCACTCGAAACTTACACAGAATTTTTCTTTTGTGAATAAATTTATGTTGATAACGAATGCATCAGATATAGGAAGTTTTTTTGTAATGCATAACATCATATATATATACAATATATGTATATATTTCTTTTCTAGAATAATATTTGCTGTATAAAATTAGCTTAGATTTTCTTCTGAATTCTGCTTGGTGAAGATGACGTTACAAAAAAAAAATATTGAATTTGAAATATTTCATGTAAGGTTTTAAAACCCCGTTAAATCAAATTAGAAATTATTACTTTCTTCCAAATGATCAACAATGTAAGAATATATTTTAAACTTCAATACATACTTCATACATATATAACAAAGTCCAAACCGGCTACTTTGATGGTATTTGTAATTTTAATATGGCTGATAATTGGTGGAGGTGTACTATTTATGCACGAGTATGTCAGAAGCAGTTAACCAATGGTTGATGAAGAGAGTGCATGGCCTTCAAGATGGATTTTTAGGAGCATCTGCCCCACATTTGGGTGTTGCATGGGTGAAAACCCGGAAATCTCTCACCAGATAGTCTTTTTCAATTCCTTCTATTAGCTCACACTCTCCCTATATATATCTTGTTCAAATTTTCAATCGTTCATAAAATACTTTTTATTCTTCCACTCAAGCTCAAATGCATTTTTTTTGAACTTGTAGTGGATGACACTTGATGTTAATACAGTTTTTTCAAATATTAGTTCAGTAATTAAATTTAATTCATTAATTTTAGTTTTTTTTGTTTAAGTTGCATATATTTACCAATAGATGGCGCCAGATAAACTTAAAAAAAATGAATGAAAATTATTTATAAAGAATTTCTGCAATATAGTGAAAAAAAAAAAAATAGGAATTGACTTAAATTTTTTTTTTTTTTTTTTTTTTATATTACTTTTTTATTTTCTCCGCACATCAACCCCCGCACTTATTGGTATGTAGCCCCCTACGAGTTAGAAAAGGAAGGGTGGAATATTGGTGGGCATCTTATACACCACATACAGCCCACCGATGGATGATTGTGGAGGATAGTGCCTTCTAGAAGGACTTTTAGGGGTAATTGCTACGTATTTCGGAGTCGTATATGATAAAACCCTGAAATCTACCACCAGATTTAAAAAAAAAAAATGCTGAAATGTGCTCAGCAAATTTCAAATTTATCATGTGTGAACATTCGAGAACGGATGAATAAACTCAGGAATATGCCAATTTTTAATGATGCAAGAGATATATGAAGCAATTGATTGGAATACTACAAGAATGGCCAAATTCAAATAGCCACAGGAATATAGCAATGTTGAATAGATCAAGAACTTCATGAAGAATGAATGGTTCAAGAATCTCTAAAAGAGTATACAAAAGTAAGATAAATGTAGTCGTAAATGAAGTATTCCAAATTCTACAAGAAACGTTATCACATTCAATAGCCAAAAGAATCTATCAAAGTTTGAAAATATTAGTCGTAAATAAAGAATGGATTATTCCAAATATAATAAGAAACACTATACAGCTCAATAGGCACCGGAACATGATAAAAGTGATAAATAGGAAACTTCAAGAAGAAAGAATTGTACTTATAGCCATTGGATATACAAATGTTTAAAATCCCAATCCAAGATGTGAATAGTGCTTCAAAATCATACTACAAAACACTTCAAGCAAAGGCCAAATTCTCCAGAAAATTCCTTAAGACTAACATTATTCATGAACCTTTTCAGAAGTTAAGGGCCCCAAGGTACCATTTTCCGCCAAAATTTGCAATAGAGTTTTATTTGCTTGGTCCTCATTTTCGGATAACGTCACTGACCCCTAACCAGGACAACATCATGCTCACACATGATAATATTTTAGAAAAACGTCGAGAGACGGATTTTGGTACTGAATCTCGACGTCTTCCAAAATGCTTGACTTCTTGCTATCGACTTCGTCTTCTCACCTCTGTTCAGAGCGGATCTCTGAATTTCATTGTAATAATGATCCTTGATGACAAAAAAAAAAAAAAAATGCTTAAGAACACCTCCATATATCTTTACTACTGTGCCCAAAAAGTAAGACCAATTTTTATTTTTTTCAAAAACTCTTCATTCTTTTTCATCTCTTCAATCGACTCAAAACGGTGTCCCCGGATTGGTCTTTTGAGTTTAGGGAATAGCCAGAAGTCGCACGGTGTGAATACGGAGGTTGTGAAACGATATGGGTTTCATTTTTGGAATCAATGCAGTGGGAGCTGGCGCATTCAGTGTTTTCGGTACCAATCGAGATTTGACGGGTTTGAGGCCCAAAATGGAATTGACCGATTCTTTTGAAATTCCAACATTATCAGCAAGGTCTCTAATTGTAAATTGACGGTTTGCAAGCACCAAATCTTCAATTTTTTTGGACGTGAACTTCGTCTGTTGAGGTTGGGGGTCGACCAGAGGGCTCTTCGTCTACAACGCGTTCTCTGCCTTCTTTGAACTGTTTATACAACTTTTAAACATTTCTTTCCGATATAGGAATTCTCACCGAATGCCTTTTTCAACATTCTATACGTTTCCGCAAACAAAATTGAATGCAAGTTCTTCGCACAATTAATTCAGATATTCCAAAAGTCGCCGAAATCACTTTTAGCGTCTCACAAAGCCAAGCATAACTCAAACACTAATGGGTATTTTGACGTCACATTTCACACGGATATTAAAGACAGTACCAGCAACCTAAAAAAGAAATAAAAATTGAAATTACTTAAGACCCTGAAATTTTAAATTAAAAATTGGTTTTACTTTTTGGTCACAGTAGTAGGTTCTAGTTAATAATTAGATTAATTGATAATGTGTATGATTTTGAAGCCTTTGTGACGTTTTCGTTAGACCTTTATCTACTCATATGTAAAAAAAATATTAAAACGTCCTTGCTGACTATAATCTTAAATGTCGCTGAATAGAAAGGAATTCTTTCGCAAATTCATTGAGTCCTCCAAAGGTAAGGTAGACTGCATTTTATTCTCAATTCATATTTCAAAGGCTTTTGGTGAAAAGCAAATCCTTTTCGAAAAACTTTCAAATTAAAGTGATGTTATCAAGTTGTGACAAAGGAATTGATCGATCGCATGAAAATTTGAAATTTCCGAGATTCTATTCCAACATTTTCTATTTTTCATTACATTTTTCTTGATGTTAAAATGAAGTAAAACGAGGTACCATAGCTTTAGCGTAGAATCAATACTAGGCTGATATACTATATGTAATAGCCTTTAATATGCGAAGAAAAATTGAAAGACTTTATTACAGTGTTACGTTGGAGCGACATAAATAATGTTGTTGGTAAATATAATAATTTTTTACAATACATTAAATCCCTCTTTACACAAATGAAAATATCTGTGTTATTTTTTTCAAAAACTATACACTTTAACCTAAGGCTATATTGTATTAGACGTGTAGCAGATTCAACGTTACACAGTGCTAAGAAGGTCTGCTAGATTGCATCCACATTTTGTCACCATAATTTTGGATAAATCGCCTCCTTGGATATTATTTGAGGTATTATTTCTTCTTCTACTCTCATTGTTTATTTATCCCTCGAGTTTCAGCATGCGGATTTATTGCATCCATTACCAGTATAGCATTATCAGTTTTGAAACCAAACACCCTTAGCTCAAAGGCCAACCGCGCTGTTTATCGGGCAGTTTCTTCTCATACGTTTTATATTATAGCTGTGCCCCATTCAAGGCTCAGTGGCAACGTGCGCCGCTGGTGAGCATAAGGGCAGAAGTTCAATCCGATGGTGGCTTTATTATAGACACTGTTTATAAAAAACCGAGGAGACTCGATGGTGTTTGGCATGTGCAGCATCTTGCCTCGTGAGTCGGACTACCTGGAGTGAGGTTTCCGGGTTTCTCCCTTAGGACACGCAAATGCGTAGCAGTTCCCCCTAAAGGTCCACTCGGAAAACACTTTCCTTCTTCTTCAGCGACTCGGAGCCAAGTCAGATTTCCATCAACGGTTCTCCAACATAACCGAATCTGCCCTTTTCCTTTCATCCATGCTCATGTGATGTCCATCCCGCACTGCAGAACACTGAAGATTAGACACAACAACAACAACGTATTATTGCGGTTTTGAATATCGATCTTTTTTACCCGATCCATTCGTTACTAGAACAACAGATACGCAGCAAATTCAACATTACCCAGGGTGATCCTCGATGTATCTATAGTATATTCCACTTACATTTTGTCACCGCAGTTTTATATTGTTATCTTCAATAGTGGCATCAGAGGGATTTCCCCTGCCCTTTCTTCCTCAAGCCCAACAGGAGTACTTTCCTTTCTATAGATTTTTCGCAGATTTCTCGCAGACTCAAGTTTAGTTTGACTTCCCTTACCTTGCTTTTTGTCCCACACCGCTGTGCCTCCTTTGTGTCCTGTGGATAATTACAATTTCTTATCAATCCCAGAAACATGCATTTTTTCCTCTTTATTAATAAAAAACTTCGATTTCAATAGCTTTTTAGAATGACGACAAAAGGATTAAAGAAACTGACATTAAAACGATGAGGTAAATATAAAGATATTCCTCAGATTCACAAAGCACGGAAATGCATGTCACATACACTTGCTTTACAAAGATATTTATTTCAAAAACGTTTTATGGAGGGGAAAAAAATAAGGAAAAAGAAAAAGGTTTTCTTGTGATTTGCGGGGGAAGGGGGTTCTTTTTTCTTTTCTTTTTACGAGGAAGAATTTCTCTTTTGTGTTCCCCTAAACCTGTTGCTGAAAGGACTGCTGAGTAGAAAGCTGGAAGGGCTTACGCTCACAAAAGGCGGATTCCGTTCTGCTTTAGAACCAATTTGATAACGATCGTCATCTGCAGAAAACGACGTAGTATTATTTACATTGCTGCAATTTTTTTCTTTCTACTCTTTTATTGAAACTTTTGAAAAGCAGAGTTTGTCGATGGAGTTTATTTATGTGATTTGATGGAGAAATGTTTTATAGGAGGATAAAAAGTAAAATTTACACGCAAAAAGTACAACCTATTTTTTTTGGCTTATATGCCTTATGGATGAGATTGATTGAAAGGGAGTTCAGTACTTTAAGGCAAGGATTTCCACCCTGGGGTACATGTGACCTTAGGGGTACATCAATTTGGACTTGGGACTTGTTGGGGTACATGAAAATAATATCAGTAATAGCGCAGCAGAAAAGCAGAAAAATTATCCATTTCTGAAAAAGATACGTTGGTTGAACTTTCGACTGATTATTATTTCTAATCGGATGTACAAAAAAGAGAGAAAAAAAAAAAAAAAAAAAAAAAAAAAAAAACCCAACCCTTAAGTCTTATTGATTTCTGGGCAGCTGCAAAAGAAAAGTACAAAGAACTCGGCTATAAAATTATGAAATATGAGTTGTTTGAAAATTTTTAATTTTCGTCTTCTGTTTCTGGAGTTGTGATTTTTACCACAGAGTTTGGAAGTCGAGATTTTTATCGAGTTAAGTTCCCAGACCTACTCAAGGAGAAAAAAAAAAACCCGAGTAATGCCTGTATGAAGGATGCGCATATTGGTTGTCTTCAGAATGGGTTCGAGGTTTGGTCTAGATGTCTACCAAATGGGATAAGGAACAACAATATAATATTGCTGTTTTGATTATAGGTCTATTTTACCTGATTCATTCGCTACTAGAACTGCAGATCTATAGTAGATTCAACATTACCCAGGGTTTTCCTCTAGATATCTACTACACTGCACTTACATTTTGTGTCGGAAATTTTATACTATTGCATTCAATGGTGACATGAGAGGGATTTTTTCTGTAATTTCTTCCTCCAGCTCAATAGAAGGACTTTCCGTTCTATAGATCTTTCGAGCCCATCCCTGTCATAGACTCAAGAAGCTTAGTTTGACTTCAGTTATATGCTTTGCCCCACACCGCTAATGTCACCTGCGGATAATTACAATTTCCGTCAATCGCAGAAACATGCATTTTTGCCCCCCTTTCAATAATAGAAAACATCGATTTCAATAGCTTTTTAGAAAGGCGACAAAAGGATTAAAGAAACTGACATTAAACGACGAGGTAGATATAAAGATATTCCTCGGATTCACAAAGCACGGAAATGCATGTCACATACACTTGCTTTACAAATATATTTATTTCAAAAACGTTTTATTGAGGGGAAAAAAATAAAGAAAAAGGTTTTTGTGATTTGCGGGGGTTCTTTTTTCTTTTCTTTACGAGGAAGAATTTCTCTTTTGTGTTCCCCTAAACCTGTTGCTGAAAGGACTGCTGAGTAGAAAGCTGGAAGGGCTTACGTTCACAAAAGGCGGATTCCGTTCTGCTTTAGAACCAATTTGATAACGATCGTCATCTGCAGAAAACGACCTAGTATTATTTACATTGCTGCAATTTTTTTCTCTTCTATTTTATTGAAACTTTTCAAAACCAGAGTTTGTAGAAAAGTTTCATAGGAAGATAAAAAGTAAAATGTATACGCAAAAAGTACAACCTATTTTTTTTCTTCTTTTTGGTGTATAGGTATGCTTTAAGGATGAGATTGCTAGAAAGGGAAGTCAGTACTGTAAGACAACATTTTCCCCTCCCGGGGTACACGTGACCTTTGGTGTACATCAGAAACTTGTTGGGATGAAAATGAAAATGAAAACATGAAAATAATATCAGCAGTGGCGGGTAACTCAGAAAAATTGTTGGTTGAACTTTCGACTGATCCTTATTTCTAATCTAATTAAAAAAAAAAAAAGTCCGAAGTCTTATTGACTTCTGAGCAGCTGAAAAGGAAGACCACAAAGAACTTGGCTATAAAATTGTAAATTAGGAGTTTTTTAAAACTTTGATTTTTCGTCTTCTGTTTCTGAAATTGTGATTTTCACCACGCAGTCATGTCCGGAAGTCGGGATTTTTATCGAGTTAATTTCACAGACTTGCTCAAGAAGGAAAAAACCGAGTAATGTCTGCATAAAGGATGCGAGTATTGGTTCTCTTCAGAATGGGTTCGGGGCCTGGTCTATATGTCTACCGAGTGGGATAAGAAACAACAACAACACAACCGCATATTATGGCTGTTTTTCAATATGTCTTTTTTACCTGATTCATTCGCTACTAGAACATCAAAGATGTAGCAGATTCAACATTACCCAGGGCGTTCCTCTAGTTATCTACTACACTGCACTTACATTTTGTCACCGAAACTTTATACCATTGTCTTCAATGGTAACCTCAGAGGGATTTCCCCTGTACTTTCTTCCTGAAGTCTAACAGGGCCAACGGCCGTACCATGCTGAATATACCGGTTCTCGTTAGATCACCGAAGTCAAGCATCATTGGGCGCGGTCAGTACTTGGGTGGGTGACCACCTGGGAACACTGCGTGCCGTTGGCAAATTTGGGACCTGAATGGCCGAGTGTCTAGCGCTCTGGCGCTCGGTGCCACAGGTTTCGGGTTCGAATCCCGGCGGGGCCATGGATGTTTGTAGTGGTTCGGAATCCACTTTAAGCCGTAGGTCCCGGTCTTCTATGACTGTAAGAGCGTCACGGAGCAAAAGTCAGGCTTCTACCTACGGGTGCTCCATCACAACAGAAGCTGCTTCCTTCCCCTTCAATCATGAGTCCATATGGGCTCGGGGGCTTGGCCAGCCAAGTGGGATAAGAAACAACAACAACAACAACAGTCTAACAGGAGGACTTTCCGTTCTATAGATTTTTCGTGCCCATACCTATCATAGACTCAAGAAGTTTAGTTTGACTTCAGTTACCATGCGTTTTGTCACACACCGCTGTGTCTCTATTGCGCCCTGTGGATAATTACAATTTCATGTCAGTCCCAGAAGCATGCATTTTTTTTTACTTCAATAATAAAAAACATCGATTTCAATAGCTTAGGTTAAAGAAACTTCATGCGTTTACTTCTTTGTACTGTACCTGTCCCGGAAGGTACTGTACTTCTTCTTCTACGGAGCCAAATCAGACTTCTACTTACGGGTGCTCCATCCAAATAGAAACTACCCCTTTCCCTCTGTCCATGATTATATTACTCATGGGATGCCCGTCCCGCACTGCAGAACAGTGAGAATTAAACACAACATAATATGGGCTTAAATGGCCGAGTGACTTGCGCTTTGGCGCTCGATGCCACAGATTTCGGGTTCGAATCTCGGTGGTGACACGGATGTTTGTACTGATTCGAATCCACTTTAAGCCATAGGTTCCAGTCTAATATGACTGTAAAGCGTTGGGCTAATAACCCTACCCCGTAAAAAAAGTCAGCGTCACGAAGCCAAGTCAGACTACCTACGGGGGCTCTATCACAACAGAAACTGTCCCCTTTCCCTTCAATCATGTGACCACACGAGTTCGTGTGGTTGGTTTAGATGTCTACCAAGTGGAATGAGAAACAACAACACATTATTGCTGTTTTGAATATCGATCCTTTTTTTTTTTACCTGATTCCTTCGCTACTAGAACAGCAGATCTATAGCAGATTCAATATTACTCAGGACGTTCCTCGAGGTATTTACTACACTGCACTTACATTTTGCCACAGTAATTTTATACTATTATCTTCAATTGTGGCATCAGAAGGGTTTTTTCTGTACTGTCTTCCTCAAGTCGAACAAGTCGACTTTTCGTTGTATAGATTTTTCGTGATCTAATTCTTACCGTAGACTCAAGAAGTTTAGTTTGACATCACTTACCGTGCGCTTTGTCCCACACCGCTATGTCTCCTTTGTGCCCTATAGATAATTACAATTTTATGTAAATCCCAGACACATGCATTTTTTCCTTCAATAATAATAATAAAAACATGGAATTCAATAGCTTTTTAGAATGACGACAAAAGGATTAAAGAAACTGACATTAAACGATGAGGTAGATATAAAGATTCACAAAGCACTGAAATGCATGTCACATACACTTGCTTTACAAAGATATTTATTTCAAAAACGTTTTATGGGGGTAAAAAAAAAAAAAAAAAAGAATTTTTTTTTTTTTGTGATTTTGCGGGGAAGGGGGTTCTTTTTTCTTTTCTTTACGAGAAAGAATTTCTCTTTTGTGTTCCCCTAAACCTGTTGCTGAAAGAACGGCGAGTGGAAATCTGGAAAGGCTTACACTCACAAAAGACAGATTCCGTTCTGCTTTAGAACCAATTTGATAACGATCGTCCTCTGCAGAAAACGACGAAGTATTATTTACATTGCTGCAATTTTTTTGCTCTTCTTTCTTTTATTGAAACTTTTCAAAAGCAGAGTTTGTCGAAGGAGTTTATTCATTTGATTTTGTAGAAATGTTTCATGGGAGAATAAAAAGTAAAATTTATACGCAAAAAGGACAACCTATTTGTTTTTTTTTTGGCATATATGCTTTATGGATGAGATTGATTGAAAGGGTGTTCAGTACTGTAAGATAACGATACCCACCCTGGGATACGCGTAACTTTAAGGGTACATAAGGAACCTATTTAGGTACTTGAAAATAATATCAGTAATGACAGATAATTCAGCAAAAAGAGGGGACCCCCCCACCGAAATCTTATTGACTTCTGGGCAGCTGAAAAAGAAAAGTATAAAAAACTCGGCTATAAAATTATAAAATATGAGTTTTTTAAAACTTTGATTTTTCGTCTTCTGCTTTTGGAGTTGTGATTTTTACCCCTCAGTCATGTCTGGAAGGGGGAGAATTATCGATATCGGTATATTGGTCTATTTTACCTGATTCATTCTATATTGGAATAGCAGATCTATAGCAGATTCAACATTTCCCAGGGCGTTCCTCGAGGTATCTACTACACTGCACTTACATTTTGTCATCGAAATTTTATACTATTATTTTCAAGGGTGGTATCAGAGGGATTTTCCCTGTACTCTCTTTCTCAAGCCTAACAGAATGACTTTCTGATCTATAAATCTTTCGTCTCCATCCGTGCTATAAACTCAGTTTAGTTTACTTCACTTCATGCGTTTTGTCCCTCACCACTATGTCTCCTTTGTGTTCTGTAGATAATTACAATTCCCGTCAGTCCCAGAAGCATGCATTCCCCCCCCCCTTCAATAATAAAAACATCGATTTCAATAGCTTTTTAGAATGACGACAAAAGGATTAAAGAAACTGACATTAAAACGATGAGGTATATATAAAGATATTCCTCGGATTCAGAAAGCACTGAAATGCATGTCACATACACTTGCTTTACAAAGATATTTATTTCAAAAACGTTTGATGGGGGTAAAAAAAAAAGAAAGAAAAAGGTTTTTTTTTTTTTTTTTTTTTTGTGATTTGCGGGGGTTCTTTTTTTCTTTTCTTTGACGAGGAAGAATTTCTCTTTTGTGCTGCGCTAAACCTGTTGCTGAAAGGACGGCGAGTAGAAATCTGGAAGGGCTTACGCTCACAAAAGGCGGATTGCATTCTGCTTTAGAACCAATTTGATGACATACTGATCGTCATCTGCAGAAAACGACCTAGTATTATTTACATTGCTGCAATTTTTTTGCTCTTCTCTCTTTTATTGAAACTTTTCAAAAGCAGAGTTTGTCGACGGAGTTTATTCATTTGATTTGGTAGAAAAGTTTCATGGGAGGATAAAAAGTAAAATTTATACACAAAAAGTACAACCTGTTTTTTTTTTTTTCGGCTTATATGCTTTATGGATGAGATAGATTGAAATGGAATTCAGTACTGTAAGGAAACGATTCCCGCCCTGTGGTACGCGTAAGCTTGTGCATAAGGGATTTTTGGGTACAGGAAAATAATATTACTAACGGCGAGTTACTCAAAAAAATTGTCGGTTGAACTTTCGACTAATTGTTATTTCTAATCTGATAAAAAGAAAAGAAAAAGAAAAACGAAGTTTCATTGACTTTGGGCAGCTGAAAAAGAAAAGTACAAAAACTCGGCTATAAAATTATAAAATATGAGCTGTTTAAAACTTTGATTTTTCGTCTTCTGTATCTGGAGTTCCGATTTTTACCACGCAGTATGTCTGGAAGGGGGAGATTTATCGAGTTAAGTTCACAGACTTGCTCAAGGAGGAAAAAATCGAGTAATGCCTTCAAAAAGGATGCGCGTATTGGTTCTTTTCAGAACGTGTTCGGGGCATAGTCCAGATGTCTACTGAGTGGGATAAGAAACAACAACAACACAACATAATGTTGCTGTTTTGAATATCGGTCTTTTTTACTTGATTCATTCGCTACTAGAACATCAGATCTATAGCAGATTCAACATTACCCAAGCGTTTCCAGAGATATTTACTACACTGCACTTACATTTTGCCATCGCAATTTTATATAATTATCTTCAATGGTGGTGTCAGAGGGAATTTCCCTGTACTCTCTTTCTGAAGCCCAACAGGAGGACTTTCCTTTCTACAGATTTTTCATGTCCATCTCTGCCATAGACTCAAGAAGTTTAGTTTGATTTCACTTACCATGCTTTTTGTCCCACCCCGCAACGTCTCCATTACTCTCTGTAGATAATTATAATTTCATGTCAATCCCAGAAACATGCATTTTTTCCCCTTCAATAATAAAAAACATCGAATTCAATAGCTTTTTAGAATGATGACAAAAGGATTAAAGAAACTGACATTAAACGACGAGGTAGATATAAAGATATTCCTCGGATTCACAAAGCACTGAAATGCATGTCACATACACTTGCCTTACAAAGATATTTATTTCAAAAACGTTTTATCGAGGGGGAAAAAAATAAAGAAAAAGGTTTTTGTGATTTTGCGGGGGAAGGGGGTTCTTTTTTCTTCTCTTTACGAGGAAGAATTTCTCTTTTGTGTTCCCCTAAATCTGTTGCTGAAAGGACGGCGAGTAGAAATCTGGAAGGATTACGCACACAAAAGGGAGATTCCGTTCTGCTTTAGAACCAATTTGATAACGATCGTCATCTGCAGAAAACGACCTAGTATTATTTACATTGCTGCAATTTTTTTCTCTTCGCTCTTTTATTGAAACTTTTCAAAACCAGAGTTTGACGATGGAGTTTATTCAGGTGATTTGGTAGAGAAAAGTTTCATAAGAGGATAAAAAGTAATATTTATACGCAAAAAGTACAACCTATTTTTTTTTTTTTTTTTTGGCTTATGTGGTTTATGGATGAGATGGATTGAAACGGAGTTTAGTATTGTAAGACAACGATTTCCGGCCTGTGGTACATGTGACCTTAGAGATACATTACTAACTTGTTGGGGTACTTGTGACCTTAGGGGTACATCAGAAACTTGTTGGGGTACATGAAAATAATATCAGTAATTCTCGGTAGCTCAGAAGAAAAGCCGAAAAATTATCATTTTCTGAAAAAATATTAATTGTACTTTTGACTGATTCTTCTTTCTAATCTGATTTAAAAAAATAAAGTCTTGTTCACCTCTGGGCACCTGCAAAAGAAGAGTACAAAGAGCTCAGTTTTAAAAGTATAAAAAATAAGTTTTTGAAAACTTCTGTTTTTCTTCTTTTCTTTCTTGAGCTATGATTTTTATCACGAAGTCATGTCTGGAAGTCTGGAGATTTATCGAGTTAAGGTCTAAGGAGATTTATCGAGGTAAGACTTGCTCAAGAAGAAAAAAAGCAGTAATGCCGGCATAACAGATGCTCTTAGTGATTCTCTTCAGAACTCTAATTGGGAAAAAAAATTTGCTTATTAAAGAAAACAAGAAAATGTTTTGGACCATGGTTTTTGCTAAAAGAGGGACAATAAAAGTTTCTGATTTCTGTCGCCATGAAAAAACCCCTCTTGTTCGACTGATGGATGTACAAATAACCACAATGAGCCTCATGAAATGATTACCCATAGATACATGAGTTCGTCATAACCAGCAAAGAGAGCAGCTGGAAATAGAGGAACCTCTTCAGATGGGGTTCCCTACCGAGAAATTTTATCAGTTGAGAAATCGGGTTAAGAAACCGATACCATTATGGCTGATCATGTTGTTACGAAATGAAGTCAATTTCCACATATATGATGCTATAAAGATGCTATATTTCAGAGTCAGTATGCAGTGATTTAAGCTCATACTTAGTGTTACGCAATGCTACTACTGTAACTACTTCCTTGATGGAAGTTATAACTGTGGTAAAACAAAGATGTCTGAAGTGGGGGGATTCACATATTTCGAGAATTGAAATCGCAAACACAACTTGCGCCAACTGTGGAAAGCCATGATATCTAGTATCCTGGAAAGGTGCAATAAATTTCCGAAGCTACTTGGCAGTAAAATGCAGAAGGACCCAGTTCCTCCCATTGTAAGATTGTCTTCAGGATCAAATACAGCACATTTATTATCCCAAAGGAGAATTCTGAATTTCTATAAAAGACAAATTTTGTACCAAAGGAAAAGGAAAAGGGAAGGAAGGAAGGTGAAGGAAAATCTAAATAATTAATTCCTTTCTAGGAATTCAGCAAGCAAACGACAAGCTGTTACAGTGCTCTTGGAAAAGCTCCAAGTTTCAATGCTCATCTTTAACCATTGATTGCGTAGCATTATTCGTTAATATTGAGTAGTGGAGTTCCACCCATACTATTCAGCAACTATCCTTTTCCCAATTCTACAGATGGCAAATTATCCCTTCCGTGCCTAATAACTTTCTGTTCTTTTGGAAACTGGGATTTGGCTGTTTTTTTGCACCAGCATGTTGGCGAACTCTTTTGTATACTTTTGCATCTTTTTATGTTACCTGCTTGCTATTTGATGTCAAAAACATTTTGTGTTGTATTTTATATTTGCTAATGTGGAAGTTTTCAAAGGCTTCACTGTTCTATAGGTAGGTGAAGAGTTTTCTGAACTAGTTTTCGTTTTCGTTAAAATATGAATTATCTTTCCCGAAAATATAAAGTCTGCCGAAAAAAAAAAAAAAGAATTCTTGCTTTATGCGCATATTGAGATTTTGTCTACCTTCATTTTAATCTGATTTTAAAGAACTCATCTCTATGAAACAAATTCAGCGATCATATTGTAACTTTTGAAGGACACATTTGAAAACATATAATATAAAAAAAATTTTAAAGTCAATTCCTACTTTTTTTTTTCACTATATTGCAGAAAGTCCTTCATAAATAATTTTCATTCATTATTTTAAGTTCATCTGATGCCATCTATTGGTAGATACATGCAACTTAAATCTAAAAAAAAAACTAAAGCTAATTAATTAAATTTAATTAATGAATTCATATTTGAAAAAACTGTATTCACATCCAGTGTCATCCACTACAAGTTAAAAAAAAATGCATTAGAACTTGAGTGGATGAATAAAAAGCATTTTATGAACGATTGAAAATTTGAACAAGATATATATAGGGAGAGTGTGAGCTAATAGAAGGAATTGAAAAATGGCTATCCAGTTGAATGATTGTTGTTTCAAACTTTTATAATAAGTTTTATTGGTTGAAAATTACTATAATGTTACTTGTCTTGATGTTGGGTTGCTATTTTTAAAAACTGGAATCCATTGTATAAGGGAGATGAAAAACAAAAGCATATGAAAGTGCAATCAATTTAAATCGCTTGATTAATTTTATAGTAAACTCATTATGTAACAAATTATAACCATACATATTAAAAATATAAAAAAAGGGAAGTAATAGGTGTAAATATAATAATTTCCTCATTGATTGTCACTAATTCCGCCCACCACTAATCATATCGCTTGATTACTCATTTACGTAGCCCCCCCCATTTTTGTTCGTCTTTTAATTTGAAAGCTAACCTAAGAAGGATACTACTTAACAAAAGCAAACTTTTTTTTTCGATGCATGCAGGGGGGAGGGGGTTACTCATAAATGAAAAGCTTTATCGATGTTTACGAAAGAGAAAAAAAGATTGAGACAAACGATAATAGAGCGTAAAAAAAAATCTAGTTTGAGATTTTTATTGAAAAATAATCCCCAATCTGATAAAACTGTCTAAACATGCATTACTTTTCATTAAATGTCATATTTAAAAATCTGTTAAAATTAAATTTACCAACTGAAAACAAACAAACATGTGTCCAAACGCATCCATTATTTAAGAAAATTTTATAAGCAATGGTGGAAAAGTTAGAGTTTTTTTTTTTTTTTTTTTAATTATCAAAGCTGTGAAAGTTATGCGGTCAATTTTGCATGATTTTTTTTCTGTTAATCTGATCTGCATAATATTCCAGCATTCATAAACTGAATAACAGTGTTAATAATGACATATTATGGGTGCACAGAAGATCCACCTCACCGTGGTGCACCTGGTAACACTTTTTAGTGTCTAAAAGATCTGCAACTTGGCATTTTTGTTAGATTAATGAACTCTGTTTCAGCATGTTTTTTTGTATTTGTTGTATTATTTTGTTGTTGTTGTATTTTTTTTCTGTAACTGTTCCTAATCTGCCATTGGAAATAATAATAAAAAAATAATGACATATTATAAATTGCATCAAAAACAAATTTGCTGCAATTTGATGGCTCTTTGTTTGGATTACGCAATTCTATTGCATATTTCACTTCAAGAAATATCATTAAAGCACAAATGTTTTGAAAAATCTAGGTACGAAGACAGGAAAACTTTTTCTTCCAAACACAACAAATATACAAAAATATTTTTAAGAGCAAAATACTCCCATTATTTGCAAATAAAAGTAGAAAGGGAATTGAAAATATTAATAAGGAAGAGAAAAAAAAATGTATGAAGCTAGAATGTTTTAATAATGCAACATTTTCTTTAAACACACTGTTTTTAGAGCACTGATTTTTAAGTTCTTTTGTATCTTTTCTATGAAGCTGTAAGTTTAATTCTTTGTCTATAAATGCCTTTTCGGTAAAATCGCAGAAAGCCATTGGGGTTTTAGCCTCCAAAATTCTTTTCGCCAATGTCAACCAAGTAACAACTTGGTATTGTAAATGAAGTAAATTGCAAAAAGTACAAGAAACCCTGGTTACTACATTTGGCGACAAATCGTTCAGTTGGGGGCACAACAAAGTAGTCGAATCCCAATGGCCCCTATTTTGCGCTTTGGCCGTCTTATTCAATTCCTTCTATTAGCTCACACTCTCTATATATATCTTGTTCAAATTTTCAGTCGCTAGTAAAATAGTTTTTATTCATCCACTCAAGTTCAAATACTTTTTTTGTGAACGTGTAGTGGATGACACTGGATGTTAATGCAGTTTTTTCAAATATTAATTAATTCATTAAATTTAATTAATTTATTTTAGTTTTTTTTAGATTTAAGTTGCATATATCTACCAATAGAGGGCGCCAGATAAACTTAAAAAAGTAGGAATTGACTTAAATTTTTTTTTTATTTTACTTGTTCACTGTAAGTTTTGTTAAAATGACATTTTAATAATATACATAGAATTATTTTTTTATATTCAATTACAAAAAAAATGCCAATTACAAAGAATTTTCAAGTTCTTCTGATTAAAAATTTAAAAAAAATTTTAAACATTATGTTTTTGAACTTATTTTGCTGTAATATTATATAATGCATATTTAAATTTTTTTTTTCAGTATTCTAAGTATAGTAGAGCTCTATCACCATTAGTGTGAAAAAAATGGCTAGCAGTCAAGTCTCACGGATTTAAACAGAGTGGTGTAATAAGCGGAGAAAGACATTCTCGGAAAGATTTTAATGATAATAAAATAATTTCAATTTTTAATTGCATAATATTAAATAAAATAGAGGAAAAATTTTTCTCAATAACTATTACATTTTTTTCCAAAATCTCCATGCGCCGCGTATATCTGACTAACACCAATAAAAATGAATAAATTGGTTCCATTTCCGCTTTTAAAATGGATGTTTACCTTTCTAACCAATCGTTGCTCGAACTATATTTCTGAAATTTCGTTGCTCGAACAATATTTTCTGAAATTTTTTTTTCAAAAATAGTTAATTTCACATTTGGGAAGGGGGGGGAATCTGCACTCTAGGGCTCTGATTTCGCCAAGTCTCTTTTCTGCAATTGAAATCGCTAAAGTGCAGTGAAAAAAATATGGCCAAGGGCATTTTGTTTGCTTAGGAAGGGGTCTTGGCGAGAACTGGGGGAGGGGGGGGGGACCCGCCAAATAAACAAGTGAAAACCTAAAGTAGAACTTCCATTCTAGGTATAGAAAAAATTGAACCCACGTGAAAACGTTACATAAAAAGCGAGATGCAACTTCCAATAATTTAATCATATCGTTGCATTTAATTTTGCGATCTGGTACAGTTTAATGCACTTTGAATGCCAAATATGAATGAGCAACTAAATTTTTAAATCATTTATTTAGGTAAACATTGGTGGTAATTCTTTCATTCTTTACTGTTTTGTTAAATACTGTTTGCCTCGTTTTGTTCTGTACTGTTTGTTAAGAAGTTTTTAAAAATAAAAGTCAAGATTAATATTATTATTTTTGGTAATATTACATTAATCTACCAGTAGGTAGACGGCCCACACTGGGCTGTTGCGCCAATGATGATGAATATTACATCACATTTTCGGGTAATTAGTTTAATTAACAAAAAGTTTATTAAATAAATTTTTATCAACTTATTAAAATTTTTGTGTGGATTGTTTGTTGGTTTAAAACGACATACACAGTAGTTCACTTTTCACTAACGCGTAGGAAATCAAAGTTATTTAATATACATTTTACGGAATATTTTAAAAATAGAATATGTTTTAATGATGAAGTAACTGTAAACATTATGTAAGAAAGCCGTTACACAAAATCGATATGCAATTAACTTGTTGAAAAGGCAATACATTTAAAATATAAAAAATAAATGTAGTTTAAAAACAAATGGAGGAATTTAAATTTTGATTAATTATTTTGAAATAAACTATGCTAGCAACGATCGGTAATTATCATCAGTTGGAATTATATAAAAAATATTTTTTACAAGAACCAACTTGAGAAAAAAATTCCAATTAAAAAGTGAAAGTTTTTTCAGGTTGTTAATATGGATTTATTTTATATGTTTTTTTTTCCTGAGACTTTATTTAAGTATCTTCATTTTAAAATTGTCAAAGACAGGAATTCTAGTAATATTTAAATTAAGAGTGCAAAACATCATTTGCTGTTATCAATGTATCATTTTCGGCCAAATCGCAAAATAGGGGCCGTTGGGATTTGGCGACATTTTTTAAGTCACCAATTGCGGTACCCCGGATTTCTTGTATTGTTTGCAATATACTTCATTTACAATCGAAACCCTTTTCTTTGCGCATTTTAATGAAAAGACATTTTTTTGATGCCAAATCCCAGCGGTCCCTATTCTGAGATTTTGCCTCCTTTTCAATTTAAAAATTCGCACTTAAAATATAAAGTATATTCTCTGTGTGTTTTATGTATTTATATAACATAATCTACGTCTACCTAATGGTAAATAATTGTTTTTTAATCAATCTATCCAATTGAAATAATACCAAAAATGCAAAAAAATTGTAATAATAATGATTTATTTCCAAACTTAATTTCAAAGGTGTTATAACAAATTTTAAGTCAAATATATTTTTATGTATAATTAAAGAATAAAACTAAAAAAAAATCATGTTTTACTATTACAAAACTAAAGAATTCTTCATTATCTAGATTTGAAATACACTGGTGAAAAATAATTATACGTGCTTTAAAGATATCGAAATTATTTAATTCATAATTTTTCATTCAAATTATTTACTATTCTAACGTTACTATTAGAATCACTATAGCTGAGAGAGCAGTAGTTTTAACAGATGGCACTCTAAAATTTTTAATTAGTTCAATGCGTCACAAGAGTTTTCGCATATGTATAAGGTTCACATTATAATCCCAAGAATAAAAATAGAAATAATTAAAAATTTTAAAAGACCTCACCATAAAAAGAATTTCAAATTATTACACTAAGATTTATTATAATTTGTTTAAATTTAAAATAAATAAATAAAAAAAAAAGAATATTTTTAAGTCTAAATAATTTTCACAAAAATTTCGTATGATATAACTTTCAGTCACATTTAAGAAACCATTTTCAAACATTGCCATATTAAATAAAATCGTCTGATTAGAATATTTAATTGTTTTTATCAACTATTTATTTATTTTAATTAGAATATACTTATGATTAGATTTGAAAAGCTTAGATTATTAATTTGCGCTTAAAAAACGTTATATTATTAAAAAAATTAAGCAAACCGTTAATTTACGTGATTTACATGTTATTTCTATGATAAAAATATTTAAAATCGTAATAGAATAAACGATTAAAAAATAGTAGAATCGATTAAAAACAAAACGATTCTAATCAGACGATTTAAAAATCATAGTAGAATAAACGGGAAATCAAGATCAGTGAAGCCAATTAAGCTATCTCATGGAAGGAAGACGATTATCATTCGAAAAGAAAAATATAAATCTAAAATGCTTTAAAACAAAAGTAGAATCACAAGAAATTGTGGAATATGTGTAAATTGGAAAACAATTCAAAGAAAATTCAATCAGCCAGATATCACAGCTTAGTGTCAAGGAAGAAACTGTATTTGTATGAGAAATCGAAAATTTCGAATTTCATCTGCTGAAAAAATGAAAAAGGGCATTTAAAGTGTTGTTTGCTAATGAAAGCAAATGCAATCAATATGGAAACGGTTGGATAATGATTTGTATAAAATCGAAAGAAGGATTTTAAACAGAAAACTCCACCAATTCGTTAAACATAACGATGAAGCAGTTTTGGTGTTTGAATTCATATCGAGTCCTGGAGTTGGTAAGTTCAATTTTTTTGATAGTACTATGGATATGTAAATGTATATTGACAACTTAAACGAAAATTTAAAATAATCAGCAGAAAATTTCAGTCTGTCAGAACAACAAACCTATGATTAATGTTTTGAATGTTCTATTGTGGTTGCTTTCCAATTCTAAAAAAAGTCAATTTAAATCCCTCCTAAGTCATTAAATTTGAATTCACTTTGACCGTAATTAAAAAAATAGAATTCGGAAACAGAGCATTTCCTCAAAGCCACAGAAAAAATCTGTAATTGCTTGAAATTTGGAACGAAATTGGCCCAGAATTTTACTTAAAATTACTTCCAATTTCTAATAAGAACATGTTTTTAAAACTCGTGAATATTCAATCGAGTAATAAAATTTATTTTAACAAGCAGCTGTAAATATTTATCGAAATAAATTTTTTGACCATATCACAAAATAGGTCTAATTGAGATTTGGCGATTATTTTGTCGCGCCAACTGGGAGATCAGTTGCTAAATGTGGCAAACCATGTTTCTTGTACTGTTTGAAATTCACAATACTTACACAATCGCAACCCATTATTGGCGCAATTTGCGAAAATGTTTTGACTCCAAATCCCAAAAGACCCTATTCTGTGATTCTACCAATTTTTTTTTTATCTAAAAACCCTTTAAAGTAATATTTATTTTTATAGTGCTGTATTTGAGACAAATTTATTTTGAGTTATTAAAACAAAATGTAAATAAAATAAAATTGTTTTTTTCAAATATAAATTATTTCAAAGCAATAAATTTGTAGAATTTTGTTCAATAACTTTTATATTTAATAATTTATATGCATGACATGTCTGTGCGGAAATTTTTGTAAGGCACTATAATACATATAAAATCCTATACCTGGCTTTGAATATCAATGTAATCTATACAGGAAAATGTGAAAAGAATAAATCTAATATGTGCAGTTTCAATATCATTCTATTAAATTAAATTTATATATTCTACTGAAAATAAATTCTTTTCCTCCTAAGGTTCACCGCCTTTTTTTATCTATTTATATAAATGAATTATTTTTTAGAAAGACAGATGTGCATCATTTGAAAAATATTTTTTTTATTATTCAAATCTACGAATTTATTTTATTTCATAAATAAGAATTTATTCACATTATTTCCTTTGAATTATCTCATTTTATTGTGAAACTCAAACAGTTTTGGTAATTTGTTTCATATTAATGCGTTTTTTATGACTGAGGATGAGTAGGGTTTCAGATATTTTAATACGTAATATTTTTATTTGTTTATAAATTTTTAACATACTTAAATGCATTTGAATCATCAATCAAAATTTGTGCATAAATATTATTAATGCTGTTCGGTTAAAATGAATAAAAAAAAAAAAAAAAAAAAAAATGGACAATCAAAAATTTATATGATACTGTTGAAGAAATTCTAGATTATTAGATTCTAGATTAATTTTATTTAATAAAAATTATTTATATTTACAATAAAAATTAATTAAAAAAATTAGAGTATTTATATGCAGATAGAACTAAAACTAATAAATACTGATGAATGAGAGGAATCCTAAATTCAATTTGTGTTTGAAATATTTTTCCTTGATCCAGGATTAATGATTAAATAAATTATTTACTGATTAATTTATTAAAACGTGTAAAAAAAAAAAAAAAAAAAAAAACCCAGAAAAAAAAAAAAAAAACAAATTTTATAATCGTCTTAATATATCATTTTTAAGAGCAATTTTTTTTAATACAGAAAATAAATTTTCATTATATGACAGAAATTTATAGTTATAAAATGTATATATGTACTGTAATCAATATATTTGAACAGTAATTTCAGTATTATACGTACTGTATGTATTCTGTAAACCGTAAAAACTATAATTGTAAGGGGGAAAAATAAAGCTTATTATGATGGGCCCAAGATATGTAACAATTAGTTACTGTATTTTTAGTTACAAAAGCTCAAAAGTTATTTACAAAAATAAAAAAAAAGCCGCAACATTCTACCACGCAAGACGTGTTTCTTAGTTACTACTGAGGAAGTTCAGTCAGTATAAAGAGAGCGCTGCTGATGCTATGCAGTAGGTGTTGCCAGATATACGAAAGGATCAATTATATAACACTTAAAAGGCAAATTTTTTCTTGAATTTATTTTTGTATCTGATTGAGTAGAATTCAAATTAATTTATTTTAATTAAATAAAAACTATAATGTTAGCTTATGAAACGATAATAATGCATTGCAGTGTTATAATAAAGCATTATTTTTTTTTATAATACTTTAAAAACTTAATTGAAATATTAATGCTTTGTAACAATTTATTTTTATAACAATATCGTTTTGAAATTTAATTTATAATGTCAGTGATTAATTATTTGATAAAAAAATCAATGTATTGTTTATGCATATGTTTTTAAATTAAAATGTTCTGAAATAGAATATGAATTATAAGAGAAGTTAATGAAAGAATGATTTAAATTTTTACGAAACTGGAATAGAAAAACGAAATTAGATATTTAATGTACGGAGATATTTAGTGGATGATATTTATAAATATTTTGCTTCCAAAAATTATAAATAACTATATGGAGAAAAGTTATTTATTCTATTTTTTAATTAAATATATTAGAATTTTAAAACTAGATCATTTTAAATATTTGATTTAATTTTAATTTTGGAAATACAATTAATATTTTAATTTCATTGAAAGTTATCAAAATATAACATATCATTTTTAAACAAAATAAAACAAACATAAACTTTTTTTTCTTTTTATAACATAAATTTTTAATTTTTAGTCGTTCTATAGTTAATTTTTCTTCTCGTGTTGAGAATCTTTCAATACGAATTAATTACATACGTATTTGATTAAACATTGAATTTTTTTTTGAAAAGACCTATGATTTGAAAAGTTTAACAAAATATTAAAATGTCACGTTCGTTGATGATTGGTAGCTTGATTTATCGGTTGGGTTTTATTTAATACGGAGATTCTTCAGATTTTATGCATTAATTAACTTTTATTTTATTGATTTTTTACTGAAAAAAAAAAAAGACTTTTTTGATACCATCTTATTCATCAATTTTTGGGTTTTTGTTATTTGCAAAAGTGTTCAAATTTATGGGACAATTTTATTTCGAATGATTAAAAAATACTATTAATGGAAAAAATTCCATCAGTTTGCATTCTGTAGATTTTCATCTTTTGCTGACTTATAGAATTTCCTATAGACAATACTTTCGAATACTTTTGATTACTTTTTGATTGATTTTAAAATGACGATTCTTTTTTTGTTAAATGTTAAAGCAGAAAAATCATTGAATTGAATTTTGTTATTCTATGGTGTATATAGCAATTAATAATTCTGAAAAAAAAAACCAGTTTGGTCAAATTTTCATACAAAAATTAATGTATACATCTTTTTAAAAAGATTTCTTTTAAATGTTGCCCATTTATTTGGCAAATTGAGCGATGCATAGATAACATATGTAATTACATACTGTCATAATCACTATCGTTTCTTCTCGTTTCTAAAAGTAATTCTTTTCTTTCGCCACACCTTATTTCCCCCTTACCTAATAGGTGGGCTGAAAAAAAATCGATCGTAGTATTAAAGTATTAAATCCATCATGAGTACGCTACTAGTATTAAATCCATCATGAGTACGCTACTAGTATTAAATCCATATAATTTTTAGTTAGCCCTAACCGTCAAAAGACACGTGTATAAATTTAACAGCTGTTGCACTATTGGTATGTGAGTTATAGCATTTTTAGTGAAGCAACTTTTGTTAGTTTGACAAAATGGATAAAAAGGAATTTCGTGTATTAATAAAGCATTGCTTTTTGGGGCAAAAAAAAAAAAAAATACTATTGAAGCAAAGGCTTGGTTTGATAAACATTATTCGGACTTTGCACTAGGAAAATCAATCGTAGAGAAGGGGTTTGCTAAATTTAAACGAGGCGAAATGAGCACCGAGGACAATGCACGCAGTGGACGCCCCTAAAAGGCTGTTACCGACGAAAACATAAAAAAAGTCCACAAAATAATTTCTGATAACCGTAAAGTGAAGTTGATTGAGATAGCTGAGACCCTAAAGATATCAAAGTAACGTGTTGGACATATCGTGAATGAATATTTGGATATGCGAAAGCTTTGTTCAAAGTGGGTGCCGCGCGAGCTCACAATCGACCCAAAACAACAACGAATTGATGATTCTAAGCAGTGTTTGGAGCTGTTCAATCGTAATAAACCCGAATTTTTGCGTCAATATGTGACAATGGATGAAGCATGGCTCCTTCATTTCACACCGGAGTCCAATCGACAGTCAGCCGAGTGGATTGCACGTGATGAACACTAAAAATGATATAACTTCACTAAAAATGCTATAACTCGCATACTAATAGTGCAACAGCTGTCAAATTTATACACGTGCCTTTTGAAGGTTAGGGCTAACTAAAAATCCTATGTATTTAATACTAGTAGCGCCATCTATGTGTCAGCCTGGGAACCTTTCAGCCGACATGTTAGGCTGTGTAACGCGCCCCTATCAGTTTGGAAACATCGGTAGGCCTCATGTATACTTTTTTACTCTTGTATAGCCTCTAGGCAGCCTGACTATCGATGTGAGAGACTTTATACACCACAGTCATCATCGAGTCTAATCGTTTCTGAAGGCAGTGACTACAGCAATGCCACCAGCGGATTCGAACCTCGAACCTTTTGTTTGCTAGCTGCACTCCCTATCACTAACACTGTATTAAAGGGTGTTGAGAGGAGGACAGTGCCTATCGGAAAGGCTTATAGGAGTAATTGCCCCGAATTTACATACCGCATATGAGAAAACTCGGAAATCTTCCACCAGACAACCTGGCTGTCAATGTGGGAGGCTTTATACACCACAGTCTAATCGTTTCTGAAAGCAGTGGATACAACAATGCCGCCAGTGGATTCGAACTTCGAACCTTCTGCCTACTAGCTGCGCTCACTGCGCTGCTGTTGTCAGATATAACGAAAGGGGTGGTTATATAACATTTAAAAGACAAAAATTGAATTTATTTTGGTTATTATTTTGGTAGAGTAGTCAGAAATTACGAAAAAATTCAAATTAGTTTATTTTAATTAAATAAAAATTATAATGTTATTATATAAAACTGTAATAGGCATTACATAGTTATAACAAATCATTATATTTTTATAATATTTTAAAAAAGGAATTCAAATATCAACGTTTTGTAACAACTTATTTTTATCACAATATCGTTTTGAAATTTATTTTATAATTAATTAATTTTGTCAGTGATTAAGTATTTGTTAAAAATCAATGTACCTTTTTTTATGCGTATGTTTTCAATTAAAATATATTGAAATAGAATATGAATTATAAAAGAAGTTAATGAAAAAATGATTTAAATTTTACAAAATTGGAATAGGAAAACGAAATGAAATATTTAATGGATGATATTTATAAATATTTTGCTTCCAAAAATGACAAGCAACATTTAAATAAATATGCAGAGGAAAGCTTTTTATTCTATTTTTTTAATTAGACGGCCACTGGCCCATTTCGGGCAAAAGTTGTGGCTTCAACACACGTCTTTAACGGTTCCCATCACTGCTCTTGAACATTAGATGCAGGAATTACAACTGCATCCTGTTCCTGATATTCAGGTCAAAAAATGTTCACCTTTGAATGTGGATATTAGATACAGAATTCCATGTACAAACTTGGAGAGGAATCAGAATCACACATTACAACATTAGAAGTAGATAGGTAACATTATATCCGAGGTCTTAGATCATCACATGTTAATTCCTTATTAAAAACGTCGACTGTGCGCGGTCAACAATATTTTCCCCAATGTGGAGTTGCATGATATTCATTTCGTGTATGACCTATCTAACGGCAATGGATTCTCTGCTTTATCGCTGTATCGGGAAACATACTTCGTCGATTATGATTTCAACATTCTGGGGTACTGAATCCCTACTCAATGTGTACATTATTCGTTCATCGATTGTGTGGAAAATTGGTAAGCTGCCAAATCGAATGGGTTCCCTCACAGAAGCGTAGTAGGGAAAAAAACGTATTTCAAGAGGGGTTTTAATGACAATGCAAATAATTTAAATTTTTAATAATTTGAATTTTAATTACATAATATCAGCAGAAATATTAGATAACAAAAATTTCCCCAATAAATAACATGAATCCCTACTCAATGTGCACATAATTCGTTCATCGATTGTGTGGAAAATTGGCAAGCAGCCAAATCGGATGGATTCTCTCACAGAGGCGCAATAGGGATGAAAGGTATTTCAAGAGGGGTTTTTATGATAATACAAATAATTTTATGTTTTAATAATTAAAAGTTTAAATTACATAATATAAAAAAAAAAAAAAATATTACATGAAAAAATTTTCCCCAATAAATAATAAATATTTTTCTTTTTAAAACTGCTTCGCGCCGCTTATTGTCCGATACCACTTACTTTGAACTCCTAACAAGAAAGTGATTGGTATGTTTCCAATTTTGAAACGAATGTTTACCTCCTCTTATAATCTATTCTCGAACTGTAGTTAACTTTTTGGGAGAACATATATTAATCGATGGACTGGGCTGTGGTAGCCCTGTTGTATACCCACCTCAGTCGCCTGATTTATCTCCCATGTATTCTTTTTATGGTGCGCATTTAATAATATTGGTTGCGAAACGCCCAAAAATGTATTTTCGAGAATCACTATGATCCAAAGTATTTTTGGCATTTTATAACACTTAGACGTAACTTTAATACATGATGTATTTGAATTCTCTTATGTTGTTGTTGTTTCTTATCCCACTTGGCTGGCCAAGCCCACGAGCCCATACGTACTCACGATTGAAGGGGAAGGAAGCAGCTTCTGTTGTGATGGAGCACCCGTAGGCAGAAGTCTGACTTTGGCTCCGTGACGCTCTGACAGTCATAAGAGACCGGGACCTACGGCTTAAAGTGGATTCCGAACCACTACAAACATCCATGGCACCGCCGGGATTCGAACTCGAAACCTGTGGCACCGAGCGCCAGAGCGCTAGACACTCGGCCATTCAGGTCCCAAATTTGTGAATGCCAACGGCACGCGATATTCCCAGGTGATCACCCACCCAAGTACTGACCCCGCCCAATGATGCTTGACTTCGGTGATCTAACGAGAGCCGTATTCTCTTATATAACAAGTAACATGAAAAAAATTTGAAGTCAATTCTTACTTTTTAAGTTGAAATTTTCCTCTTACATCTGGCGCCATCTATTGGTAAATACATGCCGATAGTCGATATGGCGTAGATATCAGGCGAGTGAATCAATGCCAAATAGATGAAAATTTGAACATTTCCCGTCAGAATGTTTATGTTTGTACCTATTATTGCACTGTTTGTATGTGTGCATGTAATAAAGTGCTCTTTGCGGACGGTATTTCTAACCATCTTGATTCCTTTTTTAATTCCTACTATTAGTTCACACTCTCCCTATATATATCTTGTACAAATTTTCAATCGTTAATAAAATACTTTTTATTCATCCAATCAAGTTCAAATACATTTTTTTTAATTTGTCGTGGATGACACTTGACGTTAGTACAGTTTTTTCAAATATTAATTAATTCAGTAATTAAATTTCATTAATTAATTTTAGTTTTTTTAGATTTAAGTTGCATGTATTTACCAATAGAGGGCACCAGATGTAAGAGAAAAATTTCAACTTGAAAAGTAGGAATTGATTTAAAATTTTTTTTTATATTACTTGTTATATAAGAGAATTCAAATACATCATGTATTAAAGTTACTTCTAAGTGTCTAAATTAAGCCGTATCGATTTTTGTGTTTTAAAATAGAATAAATGTTGTCTCTAGATCTCAAGTAACTAACTTGTAGTTTAATTAGGCAACAAAAAATAAAATAAAGATAGAGTAACTGGAACTTTGAACTTTAAAACACTGAATTATTTCTGAAAGAAATATTTTAAATAAAATTGAATTGTTTTTAAAGGCGACATTATCAGATATTGTAATGCACTTCTTAATGCAATTTACGTAGGATTGCCTTTCCAGCTATAAAAGAAAATTACTATTTAATTAAATCTTTTCGTTAAATATCAGTCACGCCAAATTACTGAAAGCAGATTAAAATTTTAAAATTAATGTACTTGAAATGAAGTTTGTGAAGTAATCCTGATTAAATGTGACATTTCAAAATAAGAATGTTATCACCTAGGATGCTAAAATTAAATGTTTTATTATTAATATAATTTTGAATTTTACATAAGCCTATTTTCCTTGGAAATTTTATCTGAATTCCAATCTTATTTCGTCGAAACAAAACTACAGCAATAAGCTACTACATTATTAAGTTAAGCACATCAGGTTCATCCATCGCTCTTGAATAAATAATCTGTCTAGCCAAAATAAAAACTACTGTATCGCAGATTTCATAGATTAAATAAAAAACAAAACAAAAACAACTGATGTTTCTGTCCAACAGATAGAACAAAACAAAAAGTTTAACTTTTAAGTTTAAAGTTGCCACTCGTAAAAGAAATGAAGTAATAATGGCAGAAAAACGTGGAGTTAGAAATTCGCGTGACTTTATGTTGCATGCTTCAGAAATATATTAAACATTTCAATGAAATCTATTATAAGGTTTACTAAAACCGGTTCACTTTTGGCTGTACTTTCTAGTTTACGTTAATCTACTTTTGATACAATTTGTTTTTGATAAATTCAAATAAGCTATATTTCAACGTTGCGTTTTTATGCAATATTCATATTTATCTATGGCATTTGACAGATTTTTTTCTAACGTTTTGTTATATGAATACGAATGCAATTTTATATTTATGAATGTATTAGTGTTAAACGGGCCTGAGGGCCGAGTAATTAGTGCTCGGTACCGTAGATTTCGAGCTCGAGTCCCGGTGGGGCTATGGATGTTTGTAGTTGCTAGAAATCCACTTTAAGCTATAGTCCCCTGTCTAATATGACTGTTTGGTGTAGTGCTGGCAATCCTACTCCGTAAAAGAAAACATCTTCTATCACGTCATCTTCTATCAACATCTACCAGTAGGCAGATGACCTTGATCCATAATAAGGCTGTTGCGCCAGTAAAGCAGAGGATAAATATTAAAAACAAGTAATATAAAAAAAAAAATTTCAAGTCGATTCCTACTTTTTGTTCACTCTATTGCAGAAAGTCCTTCATAAATAATTTTCATTCATTTTTTAAAGTTTATCTGGCGCCCTCTATTGGTAGATACATGCAACTTAAATCTAAAAAAAACTAAAATTAGTTAATTAAATTTAATTACTGAATGAATATTTGAAAAAACTGTATTAACATCCAGTGTCATCCACTACAAGTTCAAAAAAATGTATTTGAACTCGAGTGGATGAATAAAAAGTATTTTATGAACGATTGAAAATTTGAGCAAGATATATATAGGGAAAGTGTGAGCTAATAGAAGGAATTGAGAAACGAAGAAATAAGCAAATATGTGTTGTGTACTCTTTTATCGCGTCTAATTGTTTGCTGAACCTTTATGAACTGTATTAATTCATCCTACTAGTTCCAATATATTGTGTTAAGTTAAAACAAAATTCTGTTTATTTTTTCGATTGAAATAAAATTGGAAAATTTAGCCAAAAATATGCTTATTTAATCAGTACATATTTTTCCTTAACATTTTATTATCTTAATATCAGTTTTCCAATGCCTTTTTTTGTAAAATTAAAAAAAAAGAATTTAGCTTCATTTCAACATCTTTTCATTCAGTGCAGCAAAGAGCTTCTAAAAAACGATAATCTGTTGGAGAAATATCGACAGAATAGTATGGGTGAAGTAAGATTTTCCCATCAAATTCTTCCAGGAGTCTCTTAGCTGCTCTTGAAGTGGGTGTTCGGACATTGACATGATGCAAGATTGCATTTTTTTTCTATTTATCAGCGAAGGTAATTTTTCCAGCAAAAATGCTTGTAAGTACCTTAGATGTTGACAGTGAAAACGGTTATTGTTAAATTTTCACCCAATGGCTTCTAATGAACAATTCCTTTCCTACCCCACCCTGCATCCAAAAGAATCTTCTTCGGATGCAAACTCCTTGGAGATGACGAGATAGGCCTTAAAGGATGGGCAAGACACTGTTTTTTTTTTTTTTTTTTGAGCTTGAAACCATTATAAAGGATGCGCTGATGTGTCACAAATAGTTAGAAGATGAATCAGTGTTAACAAGTCTAATAATTATCCTCCCCAAAAGGACAGGACTTTTATTACAACATGAGATTTTCTATGGTAAAATCAGCTCTAACTAATTGTGAAGTTGTCAACATTTAGAAAAGTTTAATTGACATTCATAACTGATAGACAATGCTTAGTAATTAGAATGAAATGAAGTCTGCTTTTACAAGTTTCACTTGGTCTCTTAACATTCACGGATATGAACGAATCTCTTTAGTGATTATTTTATGAATCTTTCTGTTAGTCCCTTTCAGAAAAGATGCTCTATAATTATGTGACATTTTAACAAGTGATTTACTATTGTATTAGTGATGAAGAGGTAGTGTGTACAATTTACGCCAAACCCTTATTGAGTGCCAAATTCCTTTTACTTGACAAGAAATAGTTACAGCCTAATGCTCTTTCAAAAAGCGTTAACTATTTCTGAAAGAGTATATCATAAAATTGTTTGAGACTTTCATTGTAGAATTACAACTATAATATAATAAAAAAATTTCCAAATGCGGGATGCAAATATGATTGTGAATTTAACCCAAAACATGTGAGATCTGTATGCATGTGTTGCTATAACTTTTCTCAAATATATTATATTATTATTTTTTTTCTTCTAATGCAGCTGGCAAACACTTAGATAGCTTGGTCTTGGAGGCCTTAAGGCCAGCGCTACACAGGCGTTACTCACTTTGCATTACCCAGAGGGCGCGTGTAACTTGATGATATGCCACGGACGCGGAGTAACAATGCCCCCGCCACGCTCTACGATCCTATTAGGACCGGGACCTAAGGTTTAAAGTGGATTCCGAACCACTCCAAACATCCATGGCACCACCGGGATTCGAACCCGAAACCTGTGGTACTGAGCGCTAGCCACCCGAGCGCTAGTACCAGAGCTCTGGCCACTCAGCCATTCAGACCTCAAATATATAGAATTTAAAAATATTTGTTTTATGAATGCCGGTGTTTCGATATGAGGTATTCAATACTACTAGAAGATAGATACGCAGCAATTTCAACATTACCCTGGCTATATATTGCATTAGCATTTTGCCATTGCAATTTTGGACGAACATCTTCCGGCATTTACACGTTCCTCATAGAGCCTATTGTGGATAATACCAGCTTGCAGTTTTATCGCGTTCATTTCCCGTATAGATGGAGAAGCTTTTGATTCAGCTCAGGTTCAGGTCAGGTTTTGAACTCCGCCTCACTAGTCTTGAAACTTGAAACATTTTCAAAAATTTTCTGTTTTCTTAGCAGTGTTATTAATTAACTTTCTTATTGTATTTCAAAATTTTTGAGAAAGCAAATAAAAAAATGTTAAATTATTAATAAATCAGTATAGAAGGAATTTGCACAATAAATTAATAAAAGGGCTATTTTAAAAATGATTTAGAAATATGTGTACATTAATATTTATTTAATTGGAATAATAAATATCTATAGACATGCAAATAAAACTTTTGCTTTATATGCAGAGGAGAGTTTTTGCATACCGTATTTTGGACGTCCGTTAGCTTTTTCTCCCTAGCGCGCATGCTCATAGGAAATTGTGCATGCGTATCTGTAATAATGTTTCGCATGAGCATGCGCGCCAGGAAGAAAAAGCTAACGGACGTCCAAAATACGGTATGCAGGAAAAAAAAAAAAAAAAAAAAAAAAAAAAAACTCTCTAATGTATATAAAGACAGTAATTTTTTTAAAGGAAAACCAAGCGTTTAATTTATCTTCTATATAGCAATAATTTAAATTGAATTTCACCTTCAACAAATAAATTTAGCTAAAAAAACTGATTCTTAATAAGTTTCTGCACTCCTGAGTCTGAGTTGTTCTTTTACAAGAAAATATAATAGCTAATTTCTTGCATTCATTATTCCTTAATTCTCTTTTTCTTATCTGAATAACTGCAGAAATGTTATTTTCAAGGAAGCAATTATCGCCATGGCCAACTGAATCGAGAAACAAACAAAGGCGATTATTGCAATATTCATTATGAGTAAATCTTGTTACAAAATATGAAGAAAGGATGGAGAAGATGCATAATGAATACGCCTTCCGAAGAAAATAATTGCCTTTTCCGTTACGTCATCTCTAATATCATATTTCTTGAATAACGTCGGACAGGATTGCAGAGAATAGAGACCATTTTCTTCCTTTTCTTCTGTAATGCGACTGCAAATGATTAATTGAATTCTTAATTATTACCCTGCAAGACGGGAAATGGTTTCATGTGCTTTTCTTCTGCTATTTTCATTTATGAAAATAGGATTCATATTTCATGTATATATAAAATGACGTCCATCAGTAACTAGAACACCAAAAAATATAATCTTATCTTAAATAAAATATTATTACACATACAAAAAGAAAATGATAATCTATTATTCATTGTTTCCTATCTGTAATTTTGTAATATTTGGTACGAATCCGTAATTAGCATGGATAAAACGTTATACTTGGTACCCTATATATATATATATATATATATATATATATATATATATATATATATATATATATATATATCTATATATATATCTATATATGTATATATGTATGTATGTATGTATGTATGTATGTGTATATGTATGTATATATATGTATATGTATGTATGTATGTATATCTAATATATAAAATTCTCGTGTCACAGTGTTTGTTGCCAAACTCCTCCGAAACGGCTCGACCGATTCTTATGAAAATTTTTGTGCATATTTGGTAGGTCTGCGAATCGGTCGTAATCTATTTTTTAAACCCCTAAGTGATAAGGGGGGTCCACCCCTAAATATTTTTAAAAATTTCTTTGGCAGACCAATGTAGTGGCAACAGTGTAGTGTTTTCTTTTTCGAACAATATAATGACTATTTTTAGATGGCGGCGTGTCCTGATGCCTGTACTACATAACCGTAAAATTCTCATATTATGAATATTATTGTTTTATGTACTACTTTAAATGTTGTGAAAATTATAATGTATGAAATTTATATTATTTCTATGCGAAATAAATCAAATGTATGCAAGTATTACCTGATTTGATTATCAATTTTTTTTTTATTTTCTAAGTTTGAATTTGAATTGGAATAAAATATGTGGAATGAAAAGTTGTGAATCAAAACATTGAACTTTTCTATGCTTAAAGTTTGTCAACATGTGTTTTATTTGATTAAGAATTCTAAAAAGAAATGTGATCTGCAAGATAATATAATATGTTGATAATATTAATTTGATGAATTTTAAGCATTTTTTTGAAAAGTGTCAAAATGAAGTAAATGGTACTTTTAAATTGGAAGTTATTTAAAGAAAGCAAAACAAATAAATAAGTTTTTATATTAATAAAGGAGAATTTAAAGCTCAATAACGTTTTTATGTCTGTACATTTGTTTTTATTTACATTTAGATGTTGGTTTTAATTATTTCTTATTTGAATTTTTTTGCATTTTGTGTTCCTTTAAAACATCATAATACCCATATATTTTTATTTAAATGCTTTGAAACTTCATGTAAAAGTTTTCTTTAAATGTATGAAAGGAATAGAACATGGAAATTAACCTAAATTCATAGATTATTTTTATTTCAGTTTTTAAACTAAGAATTTTTGTAAATAATTTTAAAGAAATATGATGAATTTTAAGCATTTTTTGAAAAGTGTCAAAATGAAGTAAACTCTGCAGTTATTTGATATAATGATAACATTAAAATTTTATAAAAGGTATTATAATAGTTGCAAGTTGAAAATCAAGGACATTTTTTTTTTTTTTTAAACTTTTGTTATTTGAAAAACAAAGAATTTGAGTTATAAATTTGAGTGATTTGAATATTGTCGAAGAAAAATTGATAAATGGTACTTTTAAATTGGAAGTTTTTTAAAGAAAGCAAAACAAATAAATAAGTTTTTATATTAATAAAGGAGAATTTAAAGCTCAATAACGTTTTTATGTCTGTACATTTGTTTTTATTTACATTTAGATGTTGGTTTTAATTATTTCTTATTTGAATTTTTATGCATTTTGTGTTCCTTTAAAACATCATAATACCCATATATTTTTATTTAAATGCTTTGAAACTTCATGTAAAAGTTTTCTTTAAATGTATGAAAGGAATAGAACATGGAAATTAACCTAAATTCATAAATTATTTTTATTTCAGTTTTTAAACTAAGAATTTTTGTAAATATGTAAAAAAAAGTTTGTGTCGACAAACTTTAAGCATACAAAAATGTATAAATAATTAAGATATAAATTTGAAAACAGTATATTACCTACATAAGGATATTCCCAGCATAAAAATATTTGCAAAGGAAAAAACTATTCATGTTTTATTTATTTTTGAATTATCAAGTTTTGCAACAATATCACATTTTTGCTATCCATAATTTAAAGAATAAATTGTATAAAAAATAATTAAAGTTGATATTTTTATGTGAAATTCAAAGGTTTTGAATGTATTTAATCAAAACACTTGAAAAATTGCTAAATATTTTAAATCCAGGTCATTTATTATTAAAAAGCCTTTGCAAGTAGGAGGAAGTTGTAAAAAAAGAATTTTGTCGAGCAAATTTTAACTTTTTCAAAACAAAGCTCAGAAAATATTTAGAGCTTTAAGGAAAAATAAAACTATATTTTTTAATAAATAAGACTATGAACTTGATAATTCAATGGCATTTTAATATATTTACAACATTTTTAAAAGTAATACCTCCAAGTTGTTTTTAGCTTTTTCTCAGAATGAATTTTTATGCTTTTTGTTTTCATGTGAAGCACCATAACACAAGTAATTTTGATCCAAATGTTACAAAACTTTGTATTTATTTTTTCATAAATGTTTACAGGTAATAAAACTCTGAAATGATTATAGCTACATAAATATTTTTTATTTTAATTGTTAAGCTTGGAATTACATGCAAATTTTGAAAGAATTTTGTGTCGACAGCATTTAAACTAGCACAAAATAATAAAGATATAAATTTACCAGAGATCCATTCCCTGTAATATGTTAGTACAAACTTAGAAATTTAAAAAATATTGATTTGATTTTGAGTTATCATGTTTTGTAACAGTATCAAGTTTTGGCCATTTTTACCCTTATTTTAGCTTATAATAATAATAATAATAATGAAATTTTGTTATGTGAAATCATTAGTTTTTAGATACATTCAATCCAAAAATGTGTACAAAGATATAAAATTTCAAAAAAATTCATTCGAACGTGTTCGTGTACCTTAAACAATCGTTTACATTTTATTGTGAATTTTTTTTTAAGTCATTTATTATTATATCTCGATGTTATTTTAATTGTATTGCATTTTTTCAATTATCATTTTCAATAAAATGCCACCAAAAAAATCTAACCTCAACAATACCCGTAGGCGTGAGGTACGACGTAGACGTGCTGAGAGGGCCCTGATGTCAACAAATCAAACCCCGACAGCAAACGATAACAATACCAATTATAGTATCTAATAATTGAACGAAATACAAGAAAGCCACAGCAACGCGTGGCCGGGTCTTCTAGTATATGTATATATATATATGTATGTATGTATATATATGTATGTATATGTATATATATGTATGTATATATATATATATGTATGTATATATATATATATATATATATATGTATGTATATATATATATATATATGTATGTATATATATATATATGTATATATATGTATGTATATATATATATGTATGTATATATATGTATGTATGTATATATATATATATATATATGTATATATATATATATATATTCATGTATATATATGTATCTATCTATCTCTATATATATGTATATACTAACCCCAAAGTTTTATAGTCTTCTGAGAATATTAATAACTGGATGATATAGTAGCTTGATTTATTGAAAAAAAAAGGCTATTTTAAGTTTCCCATTGGATAAAAAAAATTGTGGTATTTCTTATAATTTTCCAAATTATTAGGAATGGAAAGGCACAAATTTTTAATTTTATGTTATATAGATATAATGATATGAAAAATAATGAAATATATCAGTTAAAAATGTAATTTTTACAAAAAAAAAAAAAAAAAATAATAAAAAAAAAAAAAATAATTTTTCTAAAATATTATGCAAAATTCTAAGAATTTATTTAATCAATTCAATGTTTGTTTTATTTTTATTGTTTTTGTGCTGTTTGTGATGTATAGTTTTAAAAATAATGATTTTACAGTAATGACAACAACCTAAAGATTATGTGGGAAGATAACGCAATAAAATAATAATAAAAGAACCTTAAAGAAATGAAGAAAAAACATACAATATCTGTTTTATTTCTTATAAAACTAAATAAATAGCATTTCGTAAATGAAGTTTGAAGTTAAATGAAATGAAAAGATATAATAAATTTTTATGTTACTACACATAAAAATTATGAATGTATGCAGTTTGTATTTAAAATTCGGACTAAAATAAATGTAGCCATTTAAATTTTTTTAACAGAAATAATTTAAATGCGAAAGAAACTCGTTCGAATTCTTCTTATAAAATGCATGACATTCGATATGGAAGTAGAAAATTTTTTTTTCCTTTCGCAAAAACAAAAATATTATTGCTTCTATTTAAATTGAAAGCTGAAATCAGAAAAATGTTATATTTCATATGCTGTAATAAGAAAATAGAAAGAAAATTCAATTCCAAAATCCAGAAATTTAAAGTTTTGTTTTTGTATATTAAGAATTCTTATTTCTCAGCAATTATTTATTTTCGTTGGCAGGAATTTCGCTAAATTATAACTTTTTTAGTTAAAAAGACTCGGCTAGCAAACTGAAAAAAAAATTCCGGAATGAATGTCAAATGAAATTACAAATTATGATTAAAATATAATATTACAAATTTAATAATAAAATAATTATTAATTGTTCCCATCACATAAATCTACGAAAGCACTTATCAATATAATGAAACATTTATAATAAAAATAAGTTATAGTCTGTTAAAATTTTAATATTCTTCAAAAAAAAAAAAAAAAAAAATATGAAAGATGCATTATTATAACTCCTTCAAAATTTCTATTAAAGAACACATGCAAACTTGTATTTGCAATTGATGCCACAGTATTTGATAAAGCAGATGTGATGTATTTTTAGGAATTCTGAGAAAAGATGATTTTATTGAAATAGTCTTTCAAAGCAACATAAATAAGAAAAAAAAATTTTAATAATACAAATATTTAAACGATTAAGACTTTATTATAAAAAAGACTAGATCAAAAGAGAATATTTATATCTTTTCATTAGAAATGGCATCAGGAAATGGAATACAAATAACCTGAATAAAAAATAAGAGTGCATAAGATGGAGAAGATCTTTTAAAAGGAAATGATTTTAAAATCGAAGATAAACACTTCTTTATTCCAAATGTTAGTATCATTTATTAAATACACAAGTAATTTCTAAAACATCAAGAAAAATAAACAAACAAAAAACGAATTTATAGTTGATTGCTTTCAAAGAGATTAATTTATATTCGGGGAATAAAGAAAAGGACATTTTTTCTCAGAATTCTTTAATTTTGGAAAAAGATACATTTGTGAAAATTTACATAGTTACATTAAAAAGAATTCAAGAATTGTTTCCGCTAAATTTACATGTTAAACAAAGTATTCAGAAAAACAGTAATGTAGACTTAAAACTTAATTTAGTTAAAAATATTTTTGTGAATGGATTTGTAGTCTAAAAACCAAGAATTATTAAAAAGTTTATAAGAAAGTAATGATGAAATATACAAACAGAAATAAATAAAAATGGAATTTTATTTAAATGATGGAATTTTGAATCAAATACTTAAATTTTAGCTTCGTTTATTTTCTTCTTTTTTGAAAAATGTTTTTAAATAATTTATTTATTTTTGTTTATTTTTTAAAAATATTTATTGAATGCATATTTTTATAAGAAAAATTTAATCAATTTATTGTCTTTTAAATTTTTTTAGATTACTTTAAATTAAAAATAATAAAATATTTATAACTTTTACTGAAATTAATTCATTACTATCATTGCAGACAGTTTTCTCTACTCTTTTTAAACACACACACCCTGTGCAAATTTTCCATTTTTTTATCAATCAGTGCTAAGTATCGGTATTGCTATAACAATAACTTTTTAGAAAAAGCATTAATAATGTTATGAAATTTTTATTCATTAATATTTTTTTTTCTTTCTAATGCAGCTGGCAAACACTGAGACAGCTTGGTCTTGGATGCCTTAAGGCAAGCGCTGCACAGACGTACTCACTTTGCATTACCCAGGGGCGCGTGTAACTTGAAGGTAAGCCACGGATGCGGAGTAACAATGCCCCAGCAACGTTCTACGATCCTATCAGACCGGGACCTACTTTTTAAAGTGGATTCCGAACCACTACAAACAACCATGGCACCGCCGGGACTCGAACCCGAAACTTGTGGTACCGAGCGCCAGAGCGCTAGCCACTCGGATATTACAATTTGCTTTTTTATTAATGTATTATATTCTAGTAGATTACTATATTATATTAAGATTATTTTTTTTTAGTTAAAGAATCATTAATAAATTTTTTCAACACTTTTGGCTAATTAAAAAAAAATAAATTTAGAGAAAAAAGAATTATATTTCTAAATATTATACATTTAAATTTTTATAAAATAGCAATAGATAGACAGCCAAAACTCTTGCTATATATACAGGGAGATAATATATTTAAAGACTTTAATTTTTTTCAAGGAAAAGTGTTTAATTTCTCTTTTATATAGTTATACAATTATTTAAATAGAATTTCACCTTCAACAAATAAATATACCTAAAAAAAACCAAATTCTTATTAAATTACTACATACCTGAGTTGTTTTTTTTACAAGAAAATATAATAGTTAATTTCTTACATTCATTATTCCTTAATTCACTTTTTTATCTCAAAAACTACAGAAATGTTATTTTCAAGAAAGCAATTATCGCCATGGAAACTGAATCGAGAAACAAACAAAGGCGTTTATTGCAATATTCATTATGAGCAAATCCTGGTTCAAAAAGATGAAGAATGGACGGAGAAGATGCATAACAAATATGCCTTCCGAAGAAAATAATTGCCTTTCTCGTTACATCATCTTAGTAATATCATATTTCTCTAAATAGCATCGGACAGGATTACAGAGAATAGAGACGAATTTCTTCCTTTCTTTGCGTAATGCGACTGAAAATTATTAATTGAATTCTTAATTACTACCCTGCAAGGCGGGAAATGGTTTGATGTACTTTACTTTTGATATTTTTATTTATAAAAATGACATCAATATTTCATTTATATATGCAATAAGGAGTAACTGTAATAAGATATATTATATATATCTTAATACGTATGCAAGAGAAAAAAAATGACAATCTATAATTTATTATTTCCTATTCCCCCCTTTTAATTTTTGCCGCGAATACGTAATTATTATGGACAAACCGTAATACTTGGTACATCTGTATATATAACGAATGCGTGTATAGGTATGCATCAATGTGTAGTGAAAAAAGGATATTGTTTCCAAGTACATATTTAAGAGAGAATGCTTCTCATTTGCTTGCCGTATGGGAGAAAACATGTAAAATTCCTGCTGTCCAAGTTACCACTGGTCTCGAATTGGGGTTCTTCTGATACTGTTGAATGATTATTTCTTTAGGTTAGAGGAGGTGTGGACATACCGGATGCCATGCAATTGTACATAATAAGCATGGTCGCATAATGAGGATGCAGTGTAAGAGACTGCCCATTGGCACTCCAGACTACGTTGAATTCGCTTTAAAAATGCCACTTGTACCGAACTTGTTAATGCCTATTGTATGTCAAAGTGGCCAATTATGTAGACAAATGTCTAGCTTTTACTTCAGACGGTTTCAAACAGAGCGTACATATGGGGGAGATATAGTATTTTCAATGAATTATAAATTGAAAATGAAACTTTCTCTAGGATAATTTAAAAAAAAACATTACAGTTTGAAAAAAAATTATTAATTCAAAGGTAGATATAAAAACTGGTGTATTTGTTTTCAATAAATGTAAAAATATATTTTAATTAGTGTTGTAAGAAAGAAATTTAAATGGAAAGTTTAATTGATAGTCAGAATTTTTTTTTTTTGTTGGAATTAATTTCCAATAACATTCTTAAAAATTAAGCTATGATTCTCCTCTATTTTTAATAATCCTCTTTATTAAAATATTAATCAATTTCTTACATGTTGATATTGATATTTTACAAATAGCTTAAAACAGGATTGAATTATTTGAGGCAATAAAATCCTATTTACATTAATAGTAAATTAAAATTTAAGAAACTCATTTAAACCAGAACAGGATAAGTGTACTAGGACAACATAAAATTTTATTGATTGACAACTTAAGTTATTTTCTTCTGATAATATTAATAAGTGAAAAAGATAGCAGATTGATCTGTTGAAAAAAAAAGATGATTTTAAGTTTCCCTTTGGTTAAAAATATGAGCAACATGCACAAATTTGTATAGCGTATTTTTATCATTTTCTAAATTGTTAGGAATACACAAATATGCAAATTTTCAGTTTCGTTTTATCTAGATATAATTATATGAACAATAAATAAATAAATAAATATATCAGTTAAAAATATAATTTTCAAAAAAAAAAGAAAGTTATTTTAATTTTTCTAAAATATTATATTAAAATTTAGAAATTCCAAATATTTATTTTATCAATTTAATGATTGTTTTATTTTTATTATTTTTGTGCTATGTCATGTATAGATTTAAAAATAATGATGTTTCAGTAAAAGTTGAAATCAAAAGATTATGGGGGAAGATATTACAATATAAGAATAACAATTTTTTTTTAAAGAAATGAATGAAAAAAATACAATATTTGTTCTCCCTCTGAAAAAAATAAATAAATTCATTTCAAAAATGAAGTTTGAAGTTAAATGAAATGAAATGAAAAGAAATGATGAACTTTTATGTTAGCAAAAATGAAAATTATGAATGTATGTAATTTGTATTTAAAGTTCGGAATAAAATAAATTTAGCCATTTAAATTTTTTTTAAACAAATAATACAAATGAAAAAGAAATTCTTATAAAAGGCAATAAATTCGATATGGAAGTAGAAAAATTTATTTTCTTTTGCAAAAACAAGAAAAATTACTGCTTTTATTCAAACTGAAAGCTGAAATCAGAAATTTTTTATTTTTCATATGCTGTATTCAGAAAATAGAAAGAAAATTCAATTCAAAAATCCAGAATTCTCAGCACTTATTTGTTTTTTTCGTCAAGAATTTTGCTAAATTGTAACTTTTCCCTTTAAAAAGACTCGGCTAGTGAATTTGAAAACAAAAATTCCGGAATGAATCTCAAATGAAATTAATAAATATGTTTAAAATATAATGCTACAATTTTAAAAATAAAATAATTCTTAATCGTCCTTGTCACATAAATCTACGAAAACACTTATCAATCTGATGAAAGCATTTGTAATAAAAATAAATTACAATCTGTTAAATTTGAAAATACTTAAAAAACAAATCGTAATTGCGGTTTTGTAAACTTGTACTACGTAATTCGTAAAAATTCAGACAGAAAAAACTCTTGTTTAATATACTGAGAGAGAATATATTTAAAGACATCAACTTTTTTTAAAGGAAAAGGGATTAATTTCTCTTTTATTTAGTATTACAATCATTTAAAAAAATTTCATCACTAGTAAATAAATTTACTACAAGTACCTAAAAACAGCCTGAAAACAACAAGTACAATAAAAACAAGTACCTCCTGAGCCTCTTTAATATTTCTTCTTTTCTTTTACAAAAAAATATAATAGTTAATTTCTTACATTCATTATTCCTTAATTCTCTTTTTTTATCTGGATAACTAAAGAAATGTTATTTTGAAGGAAGCAATTATCGCCACGGAAACTGAATCGAGAAAATAACAATAGGTGTTTATTGCAATATTCATTATGAGTAGATCCTGGTACAAAAAGAAGAAGAACGGATGGAGAAGATGCATAACAAATACGCCTTCCGGAGAAAATTATTGCCTTTCTCGTTACATCATCTCAGTAATATCATATTTCTTCGATAATGTCGGACAGGATTACAGAGAATAGAGAACCTTTTCTTCCTTTATCTGTGCAATGCGACTGCAAATGATGAATTGAATTCTTAATTACTACCCTGCAAGGCGGGAAATGGTTTGATGTGCTTTTCTTCTGATAGTTTTGGATATTATAAAAAGCACATTCATATTTCATTTATATATACAATAAAGAGTAACGGTAAGAAGATATATTATATACATCTTATTACATATGCAAAAGAAAAAAAAATGGCAATCTATAATTTATTATTTCCTATTCCCCTAGCTATTAATTTTAATTTTTGCCGCGAATACGTAATTATTATGGACAAACCGTAACACTTGGTACCTCTGTATATATAACGAATGCGTGTATAGGTATGCATCGATGTGTAGTGAAAAAAGGATATTGTTTCCAAGTACATATTTAAGAGAGAATGCTTCTCATTTGCTTGTCGTATGGGAAAAAACATGTAAAATAGTTACCACTGGTCTCGAATTGGGCTTCTTCTGATACTGTTGAATGATTATTTCTTTAGGTTAGAGGAGGTGTGGACATACCGGATGCCATGGAATCGTACACAATAAGCATGGTCGCATAATGAGGATGCAGTGTAAGAGACTCCCCGTTGGCAGGCCAGGCTACGTTGAATTTGCTATAAAAATGCCCATTGTGCCGAATTTACCAATGTCAATTGCCAAATATTCCAATTGTCTGCCAAACTGTCCAATTAAATAGAGAAATATCTAACTTCCACTTCAGACGATTTCAAACAGAGCGTAGATATGAGGGAGATAAAGTATTTTCAATGAATTATGAATTGAAAATGACACTCAATTTTTTTCTAGGATAATTTAAAAACAACAACATTGCTGTTTGAAAAATAAATTATTAATTCACAGGCAGATCTAAAAACTGGCGTGTCTGTTTTCAAGAAGTGTAACAATATATTTTAATTAGTGTTCTAAGAAAAAAAATTTAAAGGGAAAGTTTAATTGATAGTCAGAATTTTTTTTTTGCTGGAATTAATTCCCAATAACATTCTTAAAAATCAAGCTATGATTCTCCTCTATTTTAAATAATCCTCTTTATTAAAATATTATTCAATTTCTTACATCTAAATATTATTATTTTGCAAATAACCTAAAAAAAAAGGAATGAATTGTTGGATGCAATAAATTCATATTTTCAGTAATAGTAAATTAAAATTTAAGAATTCATTTAAACCAGAACAGGATAAATATACTAATACAACATAAAATTTTATTTGTTGTCAACTTACGTTATTTTATTCTGAGAATATTAGTAAGTGAAAAAGATAGTAGATTGATCTGCTGAAAAAAAAAGATGATTTTAAGATTCCTATTGGTTAAAAAAATGGGCAACATGCAAAAATTTGTACAGTATATTTTTATAATTTTCTAAATTGTTAGGAATACACAAATATGCAAATTTTCAGTTTCGTTTTATCTAGATATAATTATATGAACAATAAATAAATAAATATTTCAGTTAAAAATATAATTTTCACAAAAGAAAAAAAATTATTTTAATTTTTCTAAAATATATTAAAATTTAGAAATTCTAAGTATTTATTTTATCAATTTAATGCTTGTTTTATTTTTATTATTTTTGTGCTATGTCATGTATAGATTTAAAAATAATGATTTTACAGTAAAAGTTGAACTAAAAAGTTTATAGGGGAAGATAATAAGATATAATAATAACAAATTTTTTTAAAGAAATAAAGAAAAAAACATACAATATTTGTTCTCTCTTTTATAAAAATAAATAAATCCAATTCGCAAATCAAGCTGGAAGTTAAATGAAATGAAAAGAAATGATAACATTTTTATGTTAGTACAAATGAAATTTATGAATGCATGTAGTGTGTTTTTAAAGTTTGGAATAAAATAAATTTAGCCATTTAAATTTTCTTAACAGAAATAATACAAATGCGAAAGAAATTCGTTCGAATTCTTTTTATAAAATCCATGAAATTCGATATGGAAGGAGAAAAATTTATTTCCTTTCGAAAAAACATCAAAAAATTATTGCTTTTCTTAAAACTGAAAGCTGAAATGAGAAAAATGTTATATTTCATACGCTGTATTCAGAGAATAGAAAGAAAATTGAAATCCAAAATCCAGAAAGGTAAAGTTTTGTTTTTATATATTTAGAGTTCTTATTTCTCAGCAATTATTTGTTTTTTCCGTCAAGCATTTTGTTAGATTGTAACTTTCCCATTTAAAAAGATTTGAATAGTCAATTTAAAAAAAAATCCGAAATGAATCTCAAATGAAATTAAAAATTATGATTCAAATAAAATACTACAAACTTAGTTATTAAAATAATTCTTAATTGTTTCTGTCACATAAATCTACGAAAACATTTATCAATCTATTGAAGCATTTGTAATAGAAATAAAGTTCAATCTGTTAAATTTGAAAATACTTAAAAAAAAAAATCTGAAAAAGCCGGTAATTATAACTGCAAAATTTTATTAAATAAGTTTTTTTGTATTTGCAATTAATGTAGTACTACTTGATAAAGCAAAAAGCATATGTGATATATTTTTAGGAATTCTGAGAAAAGATGATTTTATTGAAATATTCTTTCAAAACGTTTCACATTCAACATAAATAAATAAAAAATTGAAATAATACAAATATTTAAAAGATTAGAACTTAATCATAAAAAAAAAGACTAGATCAAAAGAGAATACTTATATCTCTTCATTAGAAATGGCATCAGGAAATGGAATAAAATATCCCGAATAAAAAATAAGAGTGCATAAGATAGAATAGCTCTTTTAAAAGGAAATGATTTTAAAATCGAAGATAAACACTACTTTAATCCAAATGTTAGTATCATTTATTAAATACACAAATAATTTCGGAAACATCAAGAAAAATAAACAAACATTGAGGAAATTTATAGACGATTGCTTTCAAAGAGTAATTAATTTATATTCTGGGAATAAAGAAAAGGAAATTTTTCTCTTAGAATTCTTTAATTTGAAAAAAGATACATTTCTGAAAATTTACGCAGTACAATTAAAAAGAATTCAAGAACTGCTTCCGCTAAATCTACATGTTAACTAAAATATTAAAAAACAGTAATATAGATTTAAAACTTAATAATAAAATATTTTTGTGAATGGATTTGTAGTCTAAAAAGCCTTTCAAGAATTATTAAATAGTTTATAAGATAGTAATGATGAAATATACAAACAAAAATAAATAAAAATGGAATTTTGATTAAATGTTGGAATTGTTAATCAAATAGTTAATAAATTTTTATTTTGTATGTTTTTATCAATGTTTATTTTTTTTTCTTTTTATGATCTTTTGAAATAATTTATTTATGTTTCTATTGGGAAAAACACTTAAAAAAATAACTAAAAAACCCATTTTGAATAAAACGTTAGAATAACTTAAAAAAACATTAATCAAGTTATTAATTTTTTATACATTAATATTACAATTTCTTTTATGTATTAAAATTTAATAATTTGCTGTATTATATTAAAATTATTGTTTTTATTTAATTAAAAAATCAGTAATGAATGCTTTCCTCACTTTTGGCTGATTAAAAAATAATAAATTGAAAGAAAATAATAATTAGTTTATAAATATTATAAATTTTAAATTTTTAGAAGATACCATTAAATCAATAATAAAAATGTATCAATAAACAGACTGCTGTATAGACAAATATGATTTTATATTTTAAAGACATTAATCTTTTTAAAGGAAAAACAAGTGTTTAATTTCTCTTTTATACAGTTATAAAATCATTTAAATAAAATTTCCTCGACAACAAATAAATTTACATAAAAAAAATCAGATTCTCAATAAGTTTCTGCATTCTGAGCCTCAGTTGTTTTTTTACAAGAAAATGTAATAGTTAATTATTCCTTAATTCTCTTTTTCATCCAAATAACTGCAGAGATATTATTTTCCGAGGAAGCAATTATCGCCATGGCAACTGAATCGAGAAAATAACAATAGGTGTTTAATGCAATATTCATTATGAGCAAATCCTGGTACAAAAAGATGAAGAATGGATAGAGAATATGCATAATGAATACGCCTTTCACAAGAAATAATTGCTTTTTTGCATCATCTCAGTAATATCATATTTCTTGAAAAACGTCGAACAGGATTGCAGAGAATAGAGACCATTTTCTTCCTTTCCTTGTGCAATGCGACTGCAAATGATGAATTGAATTCTTAATTACTACCCTTATTATTATTAGATGGGAAATGATTTGATATGTTTTAGTTTTGATATTTTCATTTACACCAGTGGGATTCATATTTCATTTATATATATACGTTAAGGTCTATCAATAACTAGAAAATCAAAAAATAATAATAAGTTTCTTATTACATATGCAAAAGAAAAAAAAAATGGTAATCCATAATTTTGTTTTCAATCGATAATTTTGTAATTTCTGCCATGAATCCGTACTTATTATGGAAAAAACGTAATATTTGGTACTTTCTATGCATAACAAACAGGCGTATTCATCTCCAATGCGTAATGAAGGAATGGAATTGCTTGTAAGTAGACATTTAAGAGAGAATGTTTCGCATTTGCTAGTCGTAGAGATGAAAACAGGCAAAATTGCTACCGTACAGTCGGACTGTGAATGCAATAGACTCGTATCACAATCGCCAACGAGTTTTCACGTTTCTAAAAGCAGCTAAAAATAAGGATTTTACAGCAAAGACTGAAATCAAAAGGTTATGTGGGAAGATTACAATGGATATGTGGGATAAAATAGTGTAGTAATAATAATAAAAAAATTAAATAATTGAAGGAAGAACATATATGTGGTTTTTTGCTTGTAAATCCGTTTCGTAAATAAATGAAATGAAATGAAAAAAAAATTTTTTTTTTATGTTAGTACAAATGAAAATTAATGAATGTATACAGTTTGTATTTAAAGCTAGGACTAAAATAAATTCAGCCATTTAAATTTTCTTAACAGAAATAATACAAATACGAAAAAATTCATTCGAATTCTTCTTATAAAAATCATGAAATTCGATATGGAAGGACAAAAATTTATTTTCTTTCGCAAAAGAAAAAAAAATTACTACTTTTATTCAAACAGAAAGCTGAAATAAAAAATTATTTTTCATTTGCTGAATTCAGAGAAAAGAAAGAAAATTCAATTCCAAAATCCAGCAAATAACGTTTTGTTTTTATATATTAAAAGTTCTTATTTGTCAGCAATTATTTATTTACGATAACAAGAATTTTGCTAAATTGTAACTTTTCAACTTAAAAATACTTGAATATTGAATTAAAAAAAATTCCCGAATGAATCTCAAATGAAATTAAAAATTATGATTCAAATAGAATATTACAAATTTAGTTGTAAAATAATTCTTAATATTCCTGTCACATAAATCTACGAAAACATTTATCTATCTAATGAAGCTTTTATAATGAGAATAAATCAAAATCTGTTAAAATTTGGATATTTTTTATAAAAAAAACCCTGAAAAATATGTTATTATAGCTTCTTCAAAATTTGTATTAAAGAACACATGCAAACTTGTATTCGCAATTAATGACGTAGTATTTGATAAAGAAAAAAAAATATGCATTTTTAGGAATTCTTATAAAAGAAGATTTTTAGTGAAATATTCTTTCAAAACATTTCATCTTCAACATAAATAATAAGAAAATGAAATAATACAAATATTTAAACGATTAGAGCTTTATTCTATAGAAGACAAGATCAAAAGAGAATATTTATATCTTTTCATTAGTAATGGCAACAGGAAATGGAATAAAAATAACCTGAATAAAAAATAAGAGTGTGTAAGATGGAGTAGATCTTTTAAAAGGAAATGATTTTAAAATAGAAGATAAGCATTACTTTATTGCAAATGTAGTATCATTTATTAAACGCACAAGCAATTTCGGAAACATCAAGAAGAATAAACAAACAAAAAAGGAATTTATAGTCGATTGCTTTCAAAGAAATCAAATGGTATTCGTGGAATAAAGAAAAGGAAATTTTCTCTCAGAAATCTTTAATTTGAAAAAAGATACATTTTTGAGAATTTACATGGTAACATTAAAAAGAATTCAAGAATTGATTCCGCTAAATTTACATGTTAACTAAAGTATTCAAAAAACCTGTAATGTAGACTTAAAACTTAATTCAAAATATTTTTGTGAATGGATTTGTAGTCTAAAAAGCTTTCCAAGAATTATTAAATAGTTTATAAGATAGTAATAATGAAATATACAAACGGGAAGAAATAAAAAAAAAATGAATTTGAATTTAAATGTTGGAATTGTTAATCAAATAGTTAATAAATTTTAATTTTGTATGTTTTTTATTTATCTTTTTAAAAGAATTGATATTTTTCTGTTTATGTCTTTATTTTTTTTGAAATATTTGTTAAATGGATATTTTTATCTGAAAAATTTTAATAATATATTGTCATTTAAATTTTTTTAGAGTAATTTTAATTAAAACAAATAAAACATTTACAGCCCGACTTGTGGCTCACTAACAACGAGTGCCGCTAGTGAGCATTAGGTTAGGACGGAGGTTCAATCCGTCGGAGGCTTTGTTGTAGACACTGTTTCGGAAAACGAAGATACTTGATGACGTTTGTGATGTTCGGCATCTTGACTCGTCAGTCGGACGACCTGAGGGGAATTTTCCGGGTTTCGCCCCACACTATACGCAATTGCCGGGTAGTTCACCCTAAAAGTTCAATTCAATTCAATTCTAAGTTCACCCTAATTGTTCGGGTAGTTCATCCCACCTAACTCTTCTTCAACATCACGGAGCCAAGTCAGACTTCTACCTACAGGGTGCTCCATCCCAACAGAAGCTGTTGTTTCCTTCCATGAAACCACACGGGTTGTTGAACTTGGTATAGATGTTGTTGACTACCAAATGGGATAAGAAACAATAACAAACATTTATAAACTTTATTAAAATTAATAAATCGCTATCATTGCAAGCACTTTTCAATATTCTTTATAAACACGCACACACATTTATGTAATAGTTTTAAAATCTAAACAGATCAGTCATTATTTTGTTTCATGAATACTATAAATTCAACTTTTGGAATTGTAAGCGAATTCGATCTTCCGACCGCCAACCGTGGCTTATCTGTTAGTGGCCACTGGTGACATCCTATTCCATTTCAGTGCGTTATGTAATGCTTTTGTTAATTAAATAACTACCAAATGGAGGGTTTTGACATTTCTGGAATTAAACGTCTATCGATGTTGATAGTGTCACTGTCACATTTAATGTAATACGGATCAATTATTTATACCAGATAGGCTATTGTCTTTGGGACTGATGAACGTTGGTGACAGATTACTATTTGTGGGATCTAGAGGAACTGGTAAATGTAACTGTCTGATTCTGCTGGCAAACGACAAAGTATCATTATCGTTTGGGTAGTAATCGCTTCAATAGTATTGTCAACAAAGAAAACAAATTCGTGTAGTACACTTAAAATGGTCAATAGTAACATACATTTATTCAAAGGGTTACTTATAAACCAAAACTTTTCTGTGAAAAATTACATGAAAATCTTGAATTATAAATATAATAAAAGACATAAAAGTTGATCAATAAATAGATCATTGACATAGAAGTATAATTTGAGGACGTTTGCTTCATTAAGAAAACTAATTATCAATGTTATTATATGTTTAATTTTTTTCAATTAAGAATCAATTAGAGTTACATTAAATTTAGTTAAATTTATGAGAAATTAAAATAATTCCGAAATTTAAAATAAAGCATAATATATAACAGATGTTTTTATTTTCCGTATGTTATATGACCACCGTCATATTATACTTGATTGCATAGTAAATTCTAAGCTATTCCTTTTGTGAAATTATACATAGGTCATAAATTTAAATTAAAGTCTATCGATGCTTATGTTGCCACTGTCCCATTTAATGTAATGCGCATCAATTATTTATACCAGATTGGCGATTGACTTCGGGAATGATAAACGATGAGTATAAATTGTTATTTGTGTGTTCTAGAGGAACTGGTAAATGTAATTTTCCTGATATAGAAAAGTTTTCTGAGGGCAAACGATAGAATATTATTATCGTTTGGGTAGTAATAGCTTCAGTATTATTGCCAGCAAGGAAACAAGAATTCTCGTAGTACACTTAAACGATCAATAACAATATATACATTTATTCAAAATGTTACTTAAAAGCCAACAATTTTCTGTGAAAGATTGCATGAAAACCGTGAATTATAAATATAATCAATGACTTAAAAGTTGTTAAATAAGCAGATGATTTACATAGAAGTGTAATTTGAGGACGTTTGCTTCCTTAAGAAAAATAGTTATCGCTGTTATTGTATTTTTAGTTTTCCATTTTAAAAACTACATTAACTTTAGCTAAATTTGTAAGAATTTATTTTAATCCAATTTAATTAATGCAGGAATTTTAAACGAAGCAAAATATATAACCGATGTTTGTTAATGCTTTATATTTGCAGTATTGCTATATGACCATAGTAATGTTATGCTTAATTGCATAGTAAATTCTAAGACATTCATTTTGGAAATTATATTAATATTATAAATTTTAAAATGCAATTTTCAGATATATCTAATATATTTTCTATGGTTTTCTTCATTTTTAAAATCTGTAATGAAATTTTTTTTTTTAAGTTTTAAAATTATTGTTGATTGTATGCGAAAGAGAGAAAATTTCATGCAAGAAATAAAAAAATAAAAAATAAATTAATAATAAAAACGAATATACAGGGTATTGACAAGAAATCCTCCCTGATTTCAAATGCCGGGGGCCTGACTGGCCGAGTAGCTAGCGCTCTGGCATTCGGTACCACGGGTTACGAGTTCGAGTCCCGGCGGTGCCATGGACATTTGTAGTGGTTCGGAATTCCCTTTAAACTGCAGGTCCGGTCTGTTAAGCCCTCGTGAGACAGAAGATGACCGTAGAGCAACGAACCAAATCAAATGCTTATTGTACTGAAACTATGAATCCTAAAAATGTACTGTTTGCTGTATCATGAATAGCAACACAACAATTTATTTTGTGAACGTTTATTTTTGCTTATGTATAGCCTTTGATATGGGGTCCGTTGGTAACTCTCAGATGTCCAGCCGGTATTCAATTTCAGTTCATGTGTTGCGCAGCATACCAGATGTGATTGAATTAATGGCTTCCGTAATTCTATGGCGTTGCTCAAAAGCACCACGTACAAGTTTAGCGTAGACCCTATCTTTCACATGATCCCACAGAAAGAAATCCCGAGGTGTTATGCCTGGAGATCGGGGTAGTCAAGCAGTGGGTTTATCTTGTCCGATCCACGGCTTCGGAAATGCTTCATCTAAGCAGTGACGAACGTCTGAACTTCAGAGCGGTGGGTTACCATCCTGTTGGGCCTGAATGGTCGAGTGGCTAGCGCTCGGTACCACAGGCTTCGGGTTCAAGTCCCGGCGGTGCCAGGGATGTTTGTAGTGGTTCGGAATCCACTTTAAGCCGTAGGTCCCGGTCTCCTATGACTGTAAGAGCGTCACGGAGCCAAAGTCAGACTTCTACCTACGGGTGCTCCATCACAACAGAAGCTGCTTCCTTCCCCTTCAATCATGAGTACGTATGGGCTCGTGGACTTGGCCAGCCAAGTGGGATAAGAAACAACAACAGAAAAATGGTCCGACGATTCGGTCATACATCAAACTCCACACGCATTCACTTTGCCACTGTTCCTGACATGCTCCCGAACATCGTTAGGTTGTTCTGAACCCCAGATACGAAGGTTGTCACGATTAAACGTTCCAGATGTGGGAAAGTCTGATTCGTCACTGAATATCGCATTCTCTATGTAATTGTGAGCATTGTTAATCCGATCCAGTACCTCAATAGCGATGTTTATGCGTTTTGGCATATCATAAATTCATACAACACAAATTAATTTTTTCGGGAATAAAAAACGAACTTGTTGTCCTGCTATTCATGATACTACAAACAACAAATCTCTCGGACTCATAGCTTACGATTAACATTTGAAATCAGGAAGGTTTTATGTGGACATACTATACATTTGATACGTAAAACAAAAATACAAAAAATGTATTTTTTTTAATAAATGAATTTTTGACTGAGGTTTTACAACTATCATAGCGAAATATAATTTATTTAACGAAATATAGTATAGTATCAAGTTTAACAAAACTAAGTTTAACTACCTTGAAAATAACTTTTATCAAGTTTATTTTTTTTTCAATATTACATCGAAGTTACTTAAATTACTCCACATTTAAGTTATGCATCATGACTAGGGATTGCAATATCGGACCAAAAGTTCAATACCGGTATTCGGTATTTTTATATCTTAATACCAGGATACCGGTTTTAATACCGGTAGTAGAAGTTTTAGAAATAGATTGAAAACACAAGTGTTTTTTTGTTTTGTTTTATTTGCCAGGTTTATTAGAGAATGTAAAAAACACTCGAAATGGCAAACCATCTAATGCTGTCCTTTTACTTATAATTTCATCCAAATTATCTTTTTTTTTCTCAAAATAATCTAAAATGCCTGATGCTTGGGCTTAGAAACTGTGCTTGAGTTTGTATCTTCAAAGCAATTAGATTCTTTCCTCTTTCACAAATTTGTATCATGTTTCGTTTTTAGATGTGTATGGAGTCCGCTTGTGTACTTCCTCCATTCACTTTAATAACTCTTGAACATTTTCTACATTGTGCCCCCATATTATTTTCATCATATCAATAATGAAACCAAACCGAAGTATTATCAACTGATTTTTTATGTTCTTTAAAGATATTCTTATTCATTATTATGGGGTATTATTTATGAGCATATATATAATAAATCTGAAAAATATTTGGAACTCTGAAGTATGATATGCAAATACAATATGAATAACAGACTCACAAATTAAAAAAAATATCGAAAAATTACCCTTTTTCATAACTACAACCTTGTTTTCACAGATAAGAATTCTGAATAATAATTCACAGATAAGAATTCCAAATTTCTAGTAAATACCGAAAAACTGGTATTTAAACTTGTGAATACCGGTAATACAAAATTGTACAAATGGCTCAAAATACCGGTATTCGGTATACCGGTATTGCAATCCTAATCATGACAAATTTGATTCATTATTTATGTTCAAAATATTGATATTTATAAAAATAATTTTTGTTAGAAGACGTTAAATGCTAAATTTGAAAACTATAAAATTATATGATTAAAACCAGATATTAACTAAATAAAAAAATACGCTACATTTAAATTAAAAATATAGAAATCTGAATCACGATATTTAAATAAAAAAAATAACATGAATGGTAAAATAAAAAGGATATTACATGTACATTTTGAAATTCGAGTTTAAGAATAAGTGTATACATAAGAACAATGAAGTTAAATTTTTTGCTATTTTGTTTTAATTCAATATCAAAAATTACTTTCATTAAAAATAACTAATAATAAATGTTATTAATGAAAAAGATATAGAAAGAACTTTTTTTTGGGATAGCTCATTATGCATTTGAAAAAAAGTTAATAAATTCAGGGATCGCATTTTGGTTATTATAATAAGTTATGATCGGACATAATCTAAATTTTTATTACTTTGAGTAAGAATTTTGTACAATGCTGTTTTATGCAAATAAGATTTTTCAATTAATAGTTTCAAAATCACAATTTTATTAGAAAAATTATAGTTTTCACGTAATTAAAAAGAAGAAGTGATGGAATTTGTTCGGAATTTTTAATTATGTAGTAGAAGAAGAATGAATAAAGGGAAAAAAAATTGATTCTTTAATTTATTATCAGCTATTATATGCGTTTATGAAATTTCTACTGTGTTACAACGGTAACAAAATTAAAATCTGAAATGAATTGAAATTTAATACCTTTTCTGACTTTAATTTGTTTCGAAATTATTAAATTTATATTGAAAAGAAAATATAGGACAGTAAAGGTAATTAAATGAATTGTGCTGCCTAAATATACAATTAAAAAAAAAAATCTGTTTCTAAAATAATAAAGGATTATAACCTCCAATATATCAATGGAAGTGATTAATGAAAGCAACTTAGAACAATATATAAGGAAGCATAAAATTTCAGTACTAATAAATTAGCAGTACTAACGCATTTCGCTGGTCATTTATATAATATAATTTTGTCTGCCAACGAGGAATTTGCCTCTGTATATCAGTATTTAATCATTTTCTATTTTAATGGACCACTACTACACGTAGATACTTAAAATTTTGTTTAAGATTTGATTAAAATAACTTACTGAAACATGAACGAACATAAATGAATAAAGTAATAATAAAATCGTATAATCAATTTAATAAATCATATAGCTTTAAAACTTTTGTCTGACTTCCAAAGAATTAATTAGTAATAACAGCTTTTTAATATAATTTTGTCTTTTTCGCCCTTATTATTATTATTATTATAACCATACTGAATAAAATACCCACCTTTATACGTTCATAATAAAGCAAAACCTTTCAATTGAGTCGATTGCAGAAACAATTAATAAATCGAACAAATGACGCATTATTCGAAAACAATTAACAATCGGATTTTATTCATATTTTAATTCTATTTTGATAAAAAAATTGATCTATGCATATTGTAATAGATAATTGATATAGAAAAGTAGCTTGCTTATAAAGGACATTATCTTAATCATGCAAAAAAAATTTCATCTTAATCCATGATGAGTTATAAAAGAACAGACAGAAGGATTATAGATTTATATAATAGTACAGATTAATACTCAGTGTAGGTCCGAGTTGGAATAGTTCCACTGTAGCCCATGCATGTCGTAAAAGGTGACTTAAATGGATACCCAGTGCCGGGGGTATAACCGGGTAGGGTAATGTCAGACGCTTTGGGTGCCCCGTGTCTTTGTTCCGCATGGAGAAGGAAAAAAAGAAGCTGCATTTTTTACCCTTTATCTTGACTCGTCGGTTTAAGACACGGGTTCACGGACTTGGTCTAGATGCTGCTGTCGATCAAGTGGGGTGAGAAACAACAGCATACACTAATAGAATTTAAATTTTATTGAATTACAATCTTTATAGTTTCAGTACAATACATCCATACGTCTCTTGGCCCAACGGTAACGTGGCCAATTTGAAAGAGGGATAGGGTTCATTGGTGGTGTCTATTGTAATTGCTGTTTCCGAAACGGAGAGACAAGACAAAGATTGTGTCACTGTATATAAAACGTCTCACATCAATAATTAGACAGTTTAGCGTGAGTTTGCCGGGTTTTCTCCTTTACGACGATCGATGTATCAATATTAATTATAATATCATATATATATATATATATATATATCTTTTTCTTCATCATTGTGCCTACTGGCAGATATCGAGACAGGAGATACTTTTCTTTTTTGCGCTTTAGAGTTGTCAGCTTTACTCCCAACACTCTACAGTCATATTAGACCGGACCTACTATTTAAAGTTTATTTCCGAACCACTACAAATATTCATGGCACCACCGGGATTCGTTCCGAGACCCATCAGACCACGTCACACACACACACACACACACACACTTATATATATATATATATACATACATGCAATGTCATAATGCTATAATGAATGTTTGATTCCAATGTTTTAAAATATATTATTATAATTGTATTCGTAAGCATAATCTGATTTAAAATAAAATAAGTTAAATGAACTTAAATGAGCCTAGTTTGCTAACAAATTTACTATATAAATTGATTATTTAATCATAACGAAATAAAATATTTCACGTCACATTTATTGATTGACTTATCCAAATGCAAGTTACATGAAATTAAAAAAAAATAATAATAAGATATCACGCAACTTTGTTTGAAATTTATCACATTTTAAAGAGCGAAACACGATACATCAAATCCAGACTTGATTTACTGCACGGGGACAGAATGCGAAATTCCATTTAAAAACCGAGTATGATAAATGATGTAAAACGTCACATGTCCGTGACGTGTTCCTTTGGCGGGATGATAAATTGCCAATTTCTGCCAGAGATGCGCCAAAATCCGTTTATGAACGCCAAAAAGACGACCTGTCAAGGATTTTCGCATTCGGATAAATAAATGCCCCTCACTGATTAGAATATTTCAGTTGCACTGCTTTCTGAAATTACCGGTAAATGCTCAGCAAATCTTTCTTACGATTTAATAATGCAGTCGTTTTAATTTCGGACGCCACAGAAAGCATAATTATACGAGCGAAACGGCAGTAACACCTGGCAGGAAATAGAATAATGGATAAAGCTTATGTGATATCCCGTTTCTTTTTACTAGCTTCTGTTATGACTCCTATGCATCTGCAAAAGAGTCTGTTTACTTTTTGGAATGCAGATGTTTTCGTTTTATGTTCTATTCGAATATCTCTGTGTGCTATTAAAACAGAAAGAAGTGTGTGTCATTAAAACAAAGTGTTTTTTTTTATCTCGTAGAAAGTTTCTTCATTGTTTTTAATTATTGTCGTTTAAATTTATTTCTTTTTTATTATCTTATTTGTTCAGTAAGAATAAAGAATATTTTTACTTATAAATAAATTCGCTGTGGCAGATATTTAGTTTATAATAAATTCTTTTATGATTATATCATTGAGTAAGAAACAATAAATAAATATTCATTCCTTTCTATTTTTTAAAAAATTTATTCAATTTCTTCTATTAGCTCCCACTCTCCCTATATATATCTTGTTCACATTTTCAATCGTTCATAAAACACTTTTTATTAATCCACTTAAGTTCAAATCCTTTTTTTTTTTAACTTGTAGTGGATGACACTTGATGTTAATACAGTTTTTTCAAATATTAATTCAGTAATTAAATTTAATTAATTAATTTTAGTTTTTTTTAGATTTAAGGTGCATATATCTACCAATAGATGGCGCCAGATAAACTTAAAAAAGTGAATGAAAATTATTTATAAAGGACTTTCTGCAATGTAGTGGAAAAAAATAGGAATTGACATAAAATTCTTTTTCTTATATTACTTGTTTTATTATCTTATTTGCTCAGTAAGAATAAAGACTATTTTTGCTTATAAATAAATTCGCTGTGGCAGATAGTTAGATTATAACATATTCGTTTATGATTATTTCATTGAGAACGAAACAATAAATAAATATTCATTCATGTCTATTTATATGTTAATTTATTTTTCATTTAAGAAACCAGGCTTCAATCAATAAGTAATATCTGGCGTCTTTGGTTAGTAAATATCTTCTCTCTCTCTTTCTCTTCTTCGTAAAGTGCGGCCTAACGGCTAATTTGTTCGCGCTCTGGTTTTGGTACCACAGGCTTCGGGTTCGAATCCTAGCTGGGGCATGGATGTTTGTGAGTGGTTTGGAATCCACTTTAAACTGTGTAGGTTCCCATCTAATTAGCCAAAAGTGTGCCCAAAATGCAACCATAGAGCAACAAACTAAATCTTGGCGAAGGTTGCTATAATTATTGATACGAATGTAGAGGAATTCAATTGATGAATAATTCCTGCACTGGTTGGGAAGATGTCTGTTCTCAGTTTGAATTTTGATAAAAATAGTTTTGTTTATTATTGTTTTTTAAATAATCGTATCGTCTCTTTATTATTTATTAAGGGAAAGACACATAACACAACGGATACGGAAGATTTATAGAAAATTATGCGTTAACTACGATACATCAAAATGAAGCATGAATCGTTAAAGAAAAGTACTTTTTTCCCCTCGTAGAAAGCTTCTTCATTGTTTTTAATTATTGGCGTTTAAATTTCTTTATTATCTTATTTGCTCAGCAAGAATAAAGAATATTTTTACTTATAAATAAATTCGCTGTGGCAGATAGTATATAATAAATTCGTTTATGATTATTTCATTGAGAAAGAAAGAACGAATAAATATTGATGCATTTTTATTAATTTTTCATTTAAAAAATCAGGCTTCAATCAACGTGTAATATCTGGCACCTTTGCCTAGTAAATGTCTGCGCTCTCTCCTTGGCGAAAGTTGCCATAATTCAATTCCTTCTATTAGCTCACACTCTTCCTATATATATCTTGTTCAAATTTTCAATCGTTCATAAAATACTTTTTATTCATCCACTCAAGTTCAAATGCATTTTTTTGAACTTGACAATTGATGTTAATACAGTATTTTCAAATATTAATTCAGTAATTAAATTTAATTAATTAATTTTAGTTTTAAGGTACATGTATCTAATAATAGATGGCGCAAGATAAACTTAAAAAATGAATGCAAATTATTTATAAAGGGCTTTCTGCAATATAGTGTAAAAAAAAAGTAGGAATTGACTTTAAAAAAAGTTTTTTTATATTACTTGTTTATAAATAAATTTGCTGTGGCAAATCGTTAGTTTATAATAAATTAGTTTATGTTCATTTCATTGAGAAAGAAAGAATAAGTAAATATTCATTCATTTTTATATATTTATTTTTCATTTAAAAAGCCAGGCTTCAATCAACGTGTAATATCTGGCGCCTTTGGCTAGTAAATATCTGCTTTCTATCCTCGGTGAAGGTTGACATAATTATTGACATGAATGTGTAGATGAATGTGGGAAGCCAATCGAGAGAAAATTTCTGCTCTGTTTGGGGCAATGTCTGTTCTGAGTTTGAATTTTGATAAATAATAATTTTAGTTTATTATTTTTTTTAAATAATCGTATCTTCTTATTATTTATTGAAGGAACACACCTAAGTATATCTTCCACATAAATGGAAGTTGGCATTACCTTTCTGAAAGCACTTTTAAGGAGACTGGCCCACGTTTGTGGTGAATGTGAAAAAGGAAATCGAAGAAATCAACCAGCAAACAGTCCGAAGACAGTGAAGCATTGCTGCCAAAGCTCACGCCCGTCTATTATTTAAGTTGATGTGAAGTTAACTGGGTAGAAATTATTATTAATTTCTTTCACGAAAATTTTTTACACAAAATGTTTATTTAAATTTGTTTTACTTTATAATAATTATGTAATTAAATAATGTTCTCATAGATAGTCTCGTGAAAACAAAGACAATTTTATTTCAAAAGAAAAAAAACAGATTTTCTTAAGAAAAGAGAATCGATTAAGAATTCTACACTTTTTTTTAAAATTACTATTCTGCGTTTTGTTGTTACATTAAATTCTAAATTTTATGGGTGACCTGTCTATACGCCAATCAGATTATTATATTTTTTTAGATTATTTCTATTGCCACTATTTTTTAAACAAAATAATTCTAATTGTTTTTTCTCCTTGTTTCAAACATACACACATTTAAAATATTACCAAAAAAAAATCTATATTTCATTTTATCTTCTTTTTCTTAGAATTTCAATAAAAGCTTGATCCCCTACCAGGAAAAAAACACACAAAAGCTTTGCCATTAAAATTTAATGAAGTCAAAAATAATTACCGAACTGTTTGCGCGAGTCTGAGAGTTCCTGTTAGAAAAAAAACATGAAAGGACGGAAAAGCAGTACAGATCTAAATGAAGTTTTAAAAATTGACGGAAACTCCGTTTTCTAATCGGAGAGATCAAAGTTAGACGCTGCAATGACGTCAGCAATACGAGCTTGATGAAATTTATGAGATCGTCTTTTTGAGAATAATTTATCCATTTATTGGAGTCTGTAAAATTCAGGATTAGGTTCTTAAAATAAGCAGGGTGTTAATAATATTTCTTGAAAACATGGATTGCCTTTTAATGCATTTGCAGTAACTCTTTTTATCTTGACTGAATTAAGCTCAAAAAAGTCATTGCATATTGATATAAAATTGATACATTCCTTTTGAGCTTATTAATATCAATTACTTACGTATGTATATGCGAATAAAGATATCTATTTTTATCGCCATTTTAGTTAAAAGGGGATAAAGATTCCAGTTGTAGATACTGATTGTCTATTAATGATATATTATTATAAATTATAAAGTGTCAGATTGCGAATTTCAGTAAAAGTCTTGTAATTGTTTCAATAAAACTGGTAAAAGGTTTTGAATGTTTATATTCAAACTATTTTTTAATAAATATTGTTTTATATTATTAATTAATGAGCCTGATGGCCGAGTGATTAGCGCTTCGGCGCTCGGTACCACAGGTATCGGGTTCAAATCCCGGTGTTGCCATGGGTGTTTGTAGTGGTTCGGAGTCCACTTTAAGTCGTAGGTCCGGTCCTAAAAGGATCGTAGAGCGTTGCTGTGGCATTGTTAGTCCGCGTCCGTGGCATATCTTCAAGTTACACGAGCCCCCTGGGTAGTGCAAAGTGAGTAACGCAGGTGCAGACTTTATATCGGCCTGAATGGCCGAGTGGGTAATGCTCTGGCGCTCGGTATCACAGGTTTCGGGTTAGAGTCCCGACAGTGCCATGGATGTTTGTAGTGGTTCGAAATCCACTCTAAACCGTAGGAGAACATTAGAACAAAAACAAATATTATTAAGTAATAAGCAGTCCGTCTTGGGGCTCAATGGCGCCGCTGCTGAGCTTTAGGGATGAGGTTTCACTGGCTGTCACTGTTTCAGAAAACCAGGAGACTCGATGGCGTTTGTGATGTGCAACAACTTTCCACCTAAGCCTACAACTTTCCACCTGGTAGGAGTGCCCTCCTCCTTCGGCGTCAAGGAGCCAAGTCAGACTTCTACCTAAAGGCTCGTTCCCACCGAGGCGTGAGGCGTTTAAGCGTGAAGCTTTGACCAATCACTAGCCTCACCACGTTCGCCTGAAACCGGTTTGAAATCCACCTCTTCGAGTTGACCCACTTTCAACTCGAAGCAGAACTTCACTAGGCGTAATGCAATTTCTGACCTTTCGCTGTGAACGGGTTCTTCCCTGTCGCATGTCGTGTCGCCGCCACTTGCCTCGGTGGGAACGAGCCTTTAATGCTCGTTCCCACCGAGGCGAGAGACGTGAAGATGCAAGAGGCAAGCGACCAAATTTTTTCGACCCCTTCACAGCGAAACGTCAGAAATAGCATTACGCCTAGTGAAAAACCGCTTCGCCCAAGCGGAGGACTGCAAACCGGTTTCAGGCGACCGCAGTGAGGTCAAATTTTGGTCGCTTGCATCTTGTCGCCTTGGTGAGCACGAGCCTTAAGAGTTTTCATCACAACAGGAGTTGTCCTTACTCTTTTCCTCTTTCTATGAGACCACACGGGTAATTGGACTAACAAACACAAAAATATTAAATCATTACATTTTTTTCTTCAAATTTAAACGATACGATATATATATATATTCATTTGATACTGAAAAGGATATATTTCTTTCATGAAAAAAACAAAAAACATTTCTTCTGTTTCTATTTATGATATAATTTTATGCTTTATATGTTTTGAGAGTTTGAGTAGTGCCTTTAGTAAAAAAGAGGGATACTAAGAAAGATTATACTATCTTATATAAATAAAAAGATTATAAGTACTATGTTATAAGATAAGTACTATTATTGTTACTTAATGAAGTTAGTTACTTAATTTATGAGTATTTCATTGTTATTATTAGCTAATAATTATTCTTTTATAAAATTAATAATCTGATATAAAGAAATGACACAGGGGTCGAGGGAACTAAACAAAGTTTCTAGACCCAACAAGTGATTCCGAAACTAATACTTCCATGCCTATGCGGGGATGGACAGGATAAATCTATAGAATGGAAAGTCTTTGAGTTCAAAGTCTCACTGAGTTCAAAGAAAGAAGGATTAAAACCACTTCACTCTAAAAGATGACACCGGTGAAGGTTCTCACTCTAAATTTGATGGCATAAAGTAGGCGTAGCAGAACAGGCCACTGCTAATTAACTATACTTCTCATGGGTAATGCTGTATCTGCTACATTCTTGCCTTTCTAGCGCCAAATTGCCTCATGTCAAAGTGCCCATTTTTTTTTAAACAATGAAATTATTTTTAGTGTTAAAAGAAAACTAATATTCATTGCCACATTCTTCAAATTTGAATACTTTAATATGATATGCAGCCTGATGGCTTATTTGCTAGCACTTTGGCCTTTGTTATCACAGGCTTCAGGTTCGTATCTTGACTGTGGCATAGATGTGTGTTAAAGGTTCAGAATCCACGTTCAACTGTAGGTCCCGGTCTAATTAGCCTAGAGTGTGCACAAAATGAATTATTAATTATTATGATACAGAAAATACAATTTTTAAGCTAATATTAATTATTCCTCTTGAGCAGAAGGGTTGCCATTGCTTTCGAGATGTTGGATCTGGAATTTAATGAAATTGGCAGATTCTTTGGCGAAGAATACAAGAAGTCAGGATCAGACTGCCATTCCTACTTCTCTTGCAGATGCAAATGCCTTGGCAAAATCTAAACTTATGATTCCTTCTAAGATTAAAATTAAATATCAAAATTACAGAACAAAATGGCGACAGAAGAACAGCCACTACTCTCGCAAGATGAAGGATGAAGCACCCCAAAAATATGAAAACTTCTGCTGACGGCGTTCAAAAATACCAAAAATGGGGGCAGCTGCCCTGATGTCCTCATCAAGTATCTGATTGCCCAGCTGTTGCAGCTGCCATGCATGGTCTGGACCATCCCTCGGAAGAAGATTTATACTCCGAGCTGGCAAATTACACAGCCAATATTATTCAAGAGACTATATTCATATATATATTTGATTTTCTTGTACTCTTCAGGGGATACGACGACAACAACTTTAAGAACTATTGACTTATTTTTTCATAACTCAATTTTCATAAGATTGAATTCCTAAGTCTTTAAGTAAATTTTTGCTTTTAGTAATCAAGTATCAGTGAGTCAAACTGAGAGAAAATAAGTTAAATGATTTTTGTGCATGTAAATCTATTACTGTAGACATATCTATCTTTAGACTATCTCCCTCCAAGTTGGCAATCAACATAGCTTATATTGTTTGGGAGTACTACGATATTTGATTTTCTTGTACTCTTCAGGGGATACGACAACAGCAACAATTATTTTTATTTCTTAAACACTATTAGAGATTTAAAATGAAACGGAACTATGTCTTTTCAATTTTAAGTTTAAAATTTTGAAGAAAATAATCCATTTATTGTACAATAACATAACACTCATTACACACACTATTTCGTAAGAAGATTACCGATGCATTTATTTGATTCCGGAAATATAGTACTTGTTAGGAAAAAAATCCAGTTTTCTCGCAGCAACGAATCTCAGTTTTCTAAATTTAATAAAATGTACGTAGTTAAATTTGCGAGACTCGATGTAGAAGAAAAAGGTTTGAATTTTTCACTGAGTCTTTATTGCGTTAGGTGGAAAATTCATATGCTCCCTACAACATCTGCAATAAAAATAAAAGTACAATGGTTGTTATGTAATGATATATATTTATTTAATTCTGTTTTTTGTTTGCAGAAAAATTATAAAAGGCAGAAACCTTTTAAGTAATGCATGCATTTTGAAAAAGAAAAGGTTCTATAGAAATGTTCTAAGGAATTGTTCTATGGAAAAAAAGGAAAAATTCAGAAACTTAACTAAAGGAATTTTATAAAAGAGGTAAAACTCTAGTCATAAATAACTCTCGACGAAAATGAAACATTGCATAATGTTGTTATTGTATCTCACATGGAAGGAGGGAAGATGGGGGCAGCTTCTGTTAGATGGAACACCCGTAGGTAGAAGTCTGACTTTTGCTCGCGTTGCTGAAGAAGTTCAGTGCCTTCCAGAAGGACTTTTAGGGAGAATTGCCCCGCATTTGCGTATCGTATGGGAGAAACCAAAGAAAACTCCCAGCGGGTAATCAGACTCGCGAGGCAAGATGCTGAACATCACAAACACACATCGAGTCTACTCGTTTTTTTAAACTGTGTCTGCAACAAAGCAGTCAATTTATTGAACCTCATCCTTAATGCTCTCCAGCGGCGCACGTTGCCACTGAGCCACGAGTCAGGCATTTTGTATAATTTATAGCAAGTATTAGTTAAAAAAGGTTTTTAACTATAAACGCCTTTTTTAAACTGTATTTTTAAGCATAATTTCATTTTAAATATAATCGCAGTATCTTAAATTGGTTAATTTGTTTATTAAATAATAGATATGTATGTTATTTACCAATTCCAAATAAATTTAAATACATAAAAAATAACCACGTAATTTACTTATTAGTAAGTACAGAATGCTTTCATAATTTATTTTACTTAATATGTCATTGTTTCATAAGAGTTCTGCTTACTTAATATACGGTTAAATAATTTATGATAATAATTTTATGTATTGTCAATATTGATATTTTTAACGAATGAAGTTTTATCCTCAAATATTAAACATGGCGGATATGAACTACTTATTATCTTATACCCAATTTTCCTGTGAGAATGTTCTATATAAAAGTAGAATTTATTATTATTATTAAAATTCGCTGATATGAGAAGCTTATGAACATATGAATGAATGGAACCACTATTGTGATGGAGCAGCAATGGGTCAAAATGATAGAAGAACGGTAAATATTTCAGAGGAATTGACTTTTCTCTTTAGGAAATTCAGTTGAAATATTTAAAAATGAAATGCATAAATAAGGCATTGGTCCGCTCTTGGTCCTTATGCAAGCTATAATACGGCTTGTTTATGTACCCCTATGTGATTTCTTACCAATCATTGAGTTATATTGACAAGTTCTGGGAAGAATGGGAACGCCTGCTCATTAAATTACAAACATACTGTGTTAGAAGAAATAATAACTTAGCAGATAAATATTTAACAAGCACAAAACAATCAGTATGAATGATTTTTGTGTGCAAAGGGGCATTATTGTTTCTTAATATATGCTCCGAGCAGGGCCGGATTTTCCTATAGGCTAATTAGGCTGCAGCCTAGGGCCTCAAGGTCAAGGGGGGCCTCATATTATCCGTGCCACATTTTTTATAAAGATTTTGCCTTTATTTATTATCCGTGCCCCATTTTTTATAAAGATTAGTACCCATCACAACATGTTTCATTTAACATACTGACATATATCACAGTAATGATGTATTTTATTATTTCTCATGCAATTTACAAATTTAAAAATGGGAGGTGAAAGGGCCTTTTAAGTGGAATAGCCTAGGGCTTATTTTCATCTAAATCCGGCCCTGGCTCCGAGCGCCTTGAAAGGAATTAAAACTCAACCTATGTGCTTTTAGGATGTCAAATGGAACAGAAAGAATCTAATTCGAACAGGAAGTTGGAATAGTACCTTAGATTTGGAATTTCTTCCCTTTTACACACCATCTGGTTGTTCGGTTTCGATGCTCTGAAGCACCAACTATTCATTCATTGATCTTCAATGCTTTATCATTTGCATGTCAAAATTGAAAGACATTAATATACGAAGTTTCGTTAAATCAAATAACAATGTCAGCTAAGTCGAAGTTTTTTTTTTTTTTTACTTAGATTTAACTGCGATTTTTTATAGGATGGTAAAATTCAATGTGAAAATTATTATTGATAAGAATTATGATCTACAATAGAAATTAATACTGATTTAGTAAAAACTATTTAATAAAAATATGAGGATTTAAAAAAATATATCGCCTTCCTAAAATATTTTTACAATATAACAAACAGCTCAGCTCAACAATATGGCAACATGCTCTGAAGCTCCAACTATTCATTCATTGGCCTCCAATATTCTAATCGTTAGCATATCAAAAGTGAAAGACATTAATATATGAAGTTTCATTAAATAAAATCAAATAACAAGTAATATAAAAAAAAAAAAATTAAAGTCAATTCCTACTTTTTTTTTCACTCTATTGCAGAAAGTCCTTTATAAATAATTTTAATTCATTTTTTAAGTTTATCTGGCGCCATCTATTGGTAGATATATATTCAATTTAAATCTAAAAAGAAAACTAAAATTAATTAATTAAATTTAATTATTGAATTAATATTTGAAAAAACTGTATTAACATCAAGTGTCATCCACTACAAGCTCAAAAGAATGTATTTGAACTCGAGTGGATAAATAAAAAGTATTTTATGAACGATTGAAAATTTGAACAAGATATATATAGGGAGGGTGTGAGCTAATAGAAGGAATTGAATAACTTCTCGTTAAGTCGGAGTTTTTTTGCTTTAGATTTAGTTGTGATTTTTATATGATAGTAAAATTTAGTGGGGAACTTATTATTAATAAGAAACATGATCTATAATAAAATTAAAGCTGATTAATTTAGATAAAACTTATAAAATATAAGGAATTTAAAAAAAATATTACCTCCTAAAATATTTTTACAATATAACAACTACTCTTATATAGTACGTTAATTTATGTAAGTAGACTATACATTTTCCCATGCAAATAGTAATCAAAATGAAAATCCATATTGCATTTGACTGACGTATCGCTATATTTTAGAAACTTTGCCTCAACTCGAACCAACTCAAAATAGACTGAAATTTAAAATTCGTGCAGCATTAATCATTGACTGCATATAAACAAAGCTTTTAATAATGGTGAGGCATTATTACTGTGTAGGTTCCAGAGAAAAGTAAACTCAATACCCATCTTATTTCCGCTGGCCAACAGATGTCACATATTAGGTTCATTTCGTATTGCAATAGTTCGAGACATATTAATATTACACTAGGGCGCGATTACCCTGAGAAATTCAATAAAGTACCATAACTCATTTGGATCCGGTCGAGTGTCCGGTTACTGTAGCCAGTCAAGGAGGCAAATATATCATACACTAAACGCTTATTGGTAGGATTTCCTGTTATATGTATATTTTGTAATAATAGTTGAATTGGTTTCTATCATATATTTTTATGGAAAAGAATTAATACGGTAGTACTCAATTTTTTTTATTAATAAAAAAGGTTTTGTAAATTGGTAGGTAAAGGTTTTGTAATTGAATTTTGCTCGTACTAATAAAAAAAAAGGGGTTGTAAAGTATATTGGTAGGTTTTCTCATACATTTTTTAAAAGCAAATAGACTTAATGCTGTATTTCAGATTTTGACTGCTGACTCATTTTAACATGACTGCTGACTCTCCATAACTCATTTTGATCTGGTATAGTGTTTGGTTACTGTAGCCAGTTTAGGATGCAAATATATCATGCACTAAACAGTTGCTGGTAAGATTCCATATGTTATACGAATATTTTATAACAATAATTGAATAGGATTCTTGGTTACTTTTATATATTTTTATGTAAAAGAATTGATACGTTAGTTCTCAAATTTTTCTCTTACAAATAAAAAAAGATTTTGTACATTGGCATGTTTTCTGATAAATATTGTTAATATTAACGGACTTAATGTTGTATTTGATATTTTGACTGTTGATTCTTAGTAAACAAAAGAAAAAGATCAATAAATGTGTCTCGTCTTTACAGGATTTCGGAGTGCCCTGGCCCCAAAGGGGCCTAAAACTCCTATCTGCATCTGAGAAACATTGGTGAAGGAAAAAACATTGATAGTTAAAAGGAGGTGAAGTGATTTAAGAGCAATGTCCCATGTTAAAATATTTATTAAAAATATAAGCAAAGAAAAAATTAATAAAATAGCTAATAACAAGGAGAAAAATAAAATAAAAAACAAAAATTAATAAAATAAACAGAACAATTAAAGAATCCAAAATTTAAAAAGGAATCTACAGTAGGATGGGATTTTCGTTGCTAGGAATGAAGACTAAAAGCACAGATGTCATGACGACAACTGAGCCAGTTCGTCTAGGAGCTTTGCAAGTTGTGAAGAACAGCCCTTGGGCGTTTAGCATTTTCCGGAAGATGGAAATCGTATCTCGGAAGATTACGGATTTCATCATTCGGGATGTGTTCAAGATTTGCATAGAATTTTTCTGCAAGCTTGAGCATGAATTTTTGAATAGAGGGGAGGGCAAGACAGTGACGAATGTCATCATTCCTAAAATACCAAGGAGAATCAGTAATTATTCTTAAAATTTTATTTTAAATTCTTTTGATGTAGTTGATGTGGTATTTTGCAGCGGAACCCCAAACTGGGCTAGCATATGTGATGATGGGACGCAAGTAGTACATGTAAATAATTAGTTTATTATCCCAGGATAAGAGGGATTTTCTATTAATGAAGGGATAAAGCATGCGTATAGAAATATTATATTTACGTTTAATGTGGTCAATATGATTAGAATATGTTAGCTTACTATCAAGGTATACTCCTAAGTATTTAGTATTGTTAGTCCAATTAATTCGTTGGTTAAATAGGGAAACATTAGGCGGATGAATTTTGCGTCTCGTGAAGAGTACAGCTTGTGTTTTTTCTACATTTATTTTAATTTTCCAGCGAGTAAGCCAAGCTTCAAGTTGCTTGAGATATTGATTTAATTTAATAGTGAGATCCTGAATGTGGTTAGAAGAGACCGCGATTGCTGTGTCATCTGCATATAAGCTGAGGTGTACGTTGTTAGTAATAGGAATATCATTTATGTAAAGATTAAACAGAAACGGACCAATTAGGGAGCCCTGGGGCACGCCTGCATTGATACCTCTCTGAGAGGAGAAATAGTTATTGATTTTAACAGAGAAAGATCTATTATTGAGATAGGATTGGATTAAAAGAATAATGTAGAGTGGAAATTTGTAAGCGTGTAATTTGTGAAGTAGACCATCGACCCAGACCCTGTCGAATGCTTTTCAATAAATGTGCCCAAATAATGGAAAATACTAACTTAAACACTATTTAAATTGCAGCAATTTTTTAGGTAATATAATTAATTGTAATGCCTCGTTAAATTTTCTGCAATGCATATAAATCTAAAAAAAAAAAAAAAAAAAAAAAAAACTTTTAAAATTTTATATGCAACAACAATAACAAATACTTTTGTTTCAATTTCATTATTCAAAATTCTTATCGCTTCTTGTTATTTAAAAGCAATAAACAATGGAGTTAGAGAATCTTTAAAAGCCTTGATGTTATCAGGAAACAGCCTTGATGCACAAAAAAGAAAGAAAGAATTTGCATATTAGTAGAATAGTAAGGAAAAGAAATGCTCAAAATAGTTTTCCGTGTATGTGAAAGTATTCGGTAATGTAAAATCGATAGGTCATTACGGTATCTAAAAATATTCTAGAAATTAGACTGATGAGATATTTGGAGGCCATCTTTCTTTTTTCTTTCTTCTTTTATCAAAGTTAAGTAATTTTATAAAGCCATTTGCTTTTAGCTGTTTCTTCGTGATTGAGACGTGTAATCTTTTAGTTTGTGAAAGCAATAAGAATTCGGGTTTGAAATTATTTTAATTGTTTATTTTCATTGATCGAGGACTGGTAATGTGCACATCTGGCGTTTAGAACAAGGCAAGTTCGACTCTGATAGAAATGTGTACTGCGTTCATTTTTTTTTCAAATCCTCTTTAGATAATTTAACATTTAATTGGCACAGAAGCATAATTTTTTGACTCATCTAACAGAATAGAAAACATAAATTTTATAACCAGCATAAAGATATTAATCCTCACCCATAAAATACTGAAGTTAAACTGAATTCTTTAGGCCCATTTCTTCACTTTAAATATTAACATTTGTTACCTTATACTACAAAAAAATGTACGCTGTTATAATGTTTGTATACCTTGCAGTACCACTTTTTACATTGTGTTTTTACTCATTGTATTTATTCTTTCTGTATTATATAGTTTCTTTTCATTTATGCCTACGTTTGTGTACGTTCTGTATTATATACTTTTAATTTCACTTATACCTACATTTATTATGTAGGGTCAGACCATATTTTTTTTCTGTATTGTATATCTTTGGTTTCACTTATGCCTACGTCAGTTATGTATTGCCAATTAATTTTGTAGTTTTTGTATGAAGTGCCAAATCAAATTTTGTAGTTTTTGCTTCGTAGTGCCAAATCAATTTTTTTTTTGTGTATTTATACCTTTTGTTCCACTTACGCCTACGTTTGCTACGTAGGGTAAGGTAATATTTTTTTCTGTATTCTATACCTTTCTTTTCATTTAAGCCTACGTTTGTTATGTAGGGTCAGAATGCATTTTTTTCTGTATTGTATATCTTTGGTTTCACATATGCCTACTTCAGTTATACATTGTCAAACCATGTTTCTATCTTAAAAATCAATGCTCACTTTCAATTACACACACATATATATATATATATATATATATATATATACTAATTTAACTATTAGTTAAAGCTCCCCTATACTGTCAATATATAGAGCTACAAAGCTCTATATATTGACCGAGAGATGCAGAATAAAGTAAAAAAATTGTTTTCGTGAACGTGTTGTCTAAATTGCGATAGTAACAGCGTAGATAAACATCTTGTATCAATAATCAGGCTGCCTACTTTGCTGTTTTTCGGATTTTATATCACTTGAAAACTCCATGTTCGTTAATGATCACTCGAGATTTATGCCATTCAAAAATCATTCTTTGTTAACGCCATTCGAAATATATGCCAGTCGGATTAACTCAAGATGTACCGATTGTTAAATCATTGTTTTTATTGTTGTAGTAAAATTCTCTGCTCCAAAGTCCTCCTCATTCATTTTCTCATATTTAAAGTCGATTTTAAAGGGCGATATTTCTTCCTAATTTGTAGATGTACCTGCCTATCTCCTCACAGAAAGCTCCATACATTTTCTACAAGGCTAAATCATAATTTCAGGATTTAATACCTGTAAAGGACATTCAAAACCAATATCAATCTAAAGTGTTAACATTTTAAATTGCAAAATTTATTAGATCAAATATATACTAAAAAAGTTTTATCTCTTATTTATTTCTGATGAAAAAAATCTGTAATGTTCTCCTTTTTTTCCACTTCTCTTTCTAGGCGAAAGAACACGTTTTCTGAAACAAAGTTTCATCTCGCTGTTTATCAAAAGATCCTTCATCACTCAATTAATCCATCCATAAAGCTCCAGACACCCATCAATAATCCCGTCTGTGAGCTAAGATGGGATAAAAAGGAAAAGTGTTTACAAACACGATGTCTTATTTTTATCAACACTTTTTAATTGAATCGTTTTTCAAGCTTTCTTTTGAAAAGAAATCGACGTTCTTGGCAAACAACTAAGGACATTGGTTCTTTAATTTGTAGTGGTTTTGCCATGGAGGAGAATTATTTGTTCACTCCTGGTAGCTAAATAGAATTTCAATGAAGATATTTCACTAGAACGGAAATATTTCCCCTTTTTTTGTAATTGAACTAATTTTCAGAAAAAAACATATTATATTCATAAATGCGAATATTAATGTCGTTTATCTGACATTAACTTATATATAAATCTATTACTTCTAAGAAAATAATTTATACGACTGATGAAAAGTGTCAAATTAATAAAAACTCGTTCAAAATAAAGAATATTATTTTTTTTCATACATGTTCACTGATTCATGATTGAGAATCAATGTACATAAGAGTGATTCTGAATTTCAAAATTACTAAAAATTACGAACCAATTTGCAAAAGGGACCAGCCTGCAACATTTAAGATTGGTGTTGTCCTTTAACGCAGTTGTTTTGTACTTGGCAAACAGCTAAGGATATTGGTTCTTTAATTTATAGTGGTTTTGCCATGGGTGAGAATTATTTGTTCAGTCCTGATAGCTAAACAGAATTTATTAATAGCTAAATAGAAGATATTATTCCGATAAATTATTGATTATTCCAAAATTGTTCTTATGACGTATGTCGGCCTCTGATTTTATTTATTTACTTGGCATCATAGTGATGGATTTTGGCGTAATATCGTTTTACTGCAAAAGCTAATCGCGACATTCATCAATATGTTTACAGGGTACAGGATTCTATTCTTAATGTAATTTAAACCAAAATACTTAAACGTATATTATCACGATATTATTGATACTTTTTTTGGTGTAAATTTCATCTTTTTCAAGTTCTAACAGGATTGTAAAATGCATTTATCTTGTGAAAAAAAAAATCTCAACTCAGAATTTTTATATGAATAACTGTAATGTTATACTTATGTATTTTTATTACGTATTTTTTTGTTAGTAGTTCTAAATTAAGAATATTTTAAAATTGTATTTACATAGAACATAGAGTACATTATCCAATTAGAATATTTCGAAATTTCAAAATAGAGTTACTCAATAAACCAAACACATGGTTAAAATAGTTTCAACTACAGATTAAGGAATATACAATATAAATTTATATAATAAATCAAACCTAAAAATAGTAACTGTGGTTAAGTAACTATTATTTTAAAATTCTATTATTTTTCTATTATTTTATTATTTTAAAATAGTGAGAGACTGTAATAATCTAAAATAAATTTTAATTTTTACGTATTCTATCTATTCTATGTGCGTGTCTATTTCAACTTTTAACAAGCTCCAGATATCTTATTTACTGGATTATTTCCTGCGAAAAAAGATATAGAAATAAAATTCCTTCTTTTATATATTCTCTTAAATTTAATGACAAAAGTAAAAGTTATGTCATATATTTTACTTCTTTGATCTTTTTTCGGTATTTTTTTGCGTTAGATTCTATTTATTATATTATTCTTAGATTTCCTGTATATTCTTGCAACCTGGTCTTTTCTCTGTTTGAAAACTTGCTATTGATTATGTGACTTTTTTTTTAACGCCAAGAGCTTTCCATTTTTAAAGAAAGCTAGACGGAGAAAATGAAAAAGTAATGAAGCCGTGACTTATTCAGGAAGAATTCTGACCTTTTAGATTTTCTTCTTATTATAGTTGCTGAATATTTATCCAGTACTTTTATTTTGATATGTATAAACAAAATTTTAATTTTTTTTTTTTTTGGAGGCGGTTTTTTCGGTGAGTGAGTGTAATAAATGTGATAAAAATATATCTTATAAAGTTTCAAAAATTCTAGTTTTACAATAGTTTTAATTTTTTTTATCTAAAATTTTGTAGAAAATTAAAAAGAAATGAATTGCATTTCGTTAAAATTATGGACTAAAAACTAAAGTGCAATGAAATATAGAAAAAAAAATATTTTCCGAAGAACATTTTTCTGGAAATTTTATAGACGACTTTATGCGTATATTATTTGAATGTATATTTCTTTTTTAATAGGTATTTAATAATACAATGTTCCCAATATACTAAGGCACAATATTCAAAAATATGAAAGATACAAAAATTTGTGCATACTTAGTTTTTATTTTGTGATATTTAATTATTTATAATATTTTGACACAATTATTTTGTTATATTTTTAATTCATCTCTGGCTAATTTACAATTATTCTACTATTTGAGATAGTAGAAAAAATATTGTCCGAATTGTCATGCTAATTATTATATCTTGTCTGTTAAAGGAAATATTTCTTTTATTTTGTCATTTTGTAATAAACATTTGTTAATGAGTTAATCAACACGATTTAGTTAATCAATTTAAGAAATCATCAATTCATGGTTTGAACCGCATTGGTAGAAATATCTCCTATTATTAAGGAAGATCTTAAAACTAATTGTCTTGTATCTATTTTACCCATGAAATCAATAACAAGTTCAATAATCTATAGCAGAGCTCTTTTTATAAGTCTACGAATTTAAGTATAGTAGCGTTATTAGTCTAGATCATGTTTCATATCATGGGCTACTCTTAGTTTCACTCTCAAATGTCATATTAATCAAACTTTTATAAGACATCTCACAAATATAGATTTCGTCCAGTGATAAATAGGAAGAGTGAGAACTTTCTAGATACCACATCTGAAGACGTTTTTAAAATTTAAATAACATGAAAGTAGGGACAATGCAACAGAGGCCTACTAGTACACATTGTGTATATGCTAATACAATATGATAATGATATATGGTTGATTTTTCACTAATATAACGTAATTTAAAATTTTAATTATTAAAAAATTTATTTTATTGTAATTAAAGCTCTTTGGAAAATACCTATCTCTCCCATTTCTACGCTCTATTTAAAAGCGTCTGAAGTGGATGCGAGACATTTTTCTACACAACTGACAACTTTGGCATGTTTGGTAATTGGTATTGGCAAGTTTTACATAATTGGCATTTTTTTTATGGCAGATTTAACATAGCCTGGAGTGCCAACGGGGAGCCTCCTACACTGCACCCTCATTAGGCGACCACTGTTTGGTACGATTGTGCGGCATCCGGTATGTCCACATCCCCAAAAAAGAAAGAAAGAATCAAACAGCCTTATAAGAAGCCCAATTCGAAACCAGTGATAACTTGCTCAACTGCATTTCAAGAAAGTTCGAATCCACCAAATGGCGCCCATTGCAGTCGCTGCTTTTAGAAATTAAGCGACTTGATGTGTTTGTGATATAAGTTTCTTGCATCGACAGTCAGCTTGTATGATCCATGTCAGCTTTTATGAATTTTCCATGTTTTTGTCTAAACGACAATCAAATGTGAGACATTCTCTCTTAAATGTCTACTTTGAAGCAGTGCTCTTCCTTCATTCCACATTGGTGGCCTGTACCACACTTGTGATGCATATAGAGGCACCAAGTAGTATAATTTGTCCACAGTAAGTATGGATTCATGGCAAAAATTACAGTATTACGGATAGGCAACAATAAATAAACATTTCCTTTCTTTTACATGTATATATGGAAGCAGTGCCCTCCCTTCATAACGTATAAGTGGCCCGTTTGTTGTATTTATAGAGGGAACAAGTATTGCAAATGGTCCTTAATAATTACGGATTCGTGGAAAATAAACAAAATATAAATCCCACTGGTGTAAATGAAAATATCAGAAAAAAAGCATATCAAGCCATTTCCCTTCTTGCAGGATAATAATTAAGAATTCAATTAATCATTTGCAGTCGCATTGCACAAGAAAAGGAAGAAAATGGACTCTATTCTTTGTAGTACTATCCGACATTATTGAAAAAAGATGATATTACTAAGATGATGTAACGAATAAGGCAATTATTTTCTCCGGAAGACATATTTGTTATGCATCTTCTCCATCCTTTCTTCGTCTTTTGCACCAGGATCATCTACTCATAATGAATACTGTAATAAACACCTTCGTTTGTTTCTCGATTCAGTTTCCATGGAGATAATTGCTTCCTTGAAAATAATATTTTTGCAGTTATTTAGAAAAAAAAAAAGAGATGTAAAGAAATATGAATGTAAGAAATTAACTATTATATTTTCTTGTAAAAAGAACAACTCAGGCTCGGAAAGCAGAAATTTATTAAGAATCTGTTTTGTTAAGTAAATTTATTTGTTGAAGATTGAAATTCTATTTAGATGATTGTAACTCTATATAGAAGAGAAATTAAACCATTGGTTTTAACAAAATTCATTAAAATTAATTTAGCTTAATTTATGAGTTTAAATTCTTATAAATTAAGCTAAATTTACTGTAGTTCTAATAAATTCTAAATGTATTTTAAATTGAAAAACTAAAAATATAATAACAGCGACAAATAGTTTTCTTAATGAAGCAAACGTCCTCAAATTACACTTTTATGCCAATGATCTGTTTATTTATCAACTTTTATGACATTGACTCTATTTATAATTCAAGGTTTTCTTGTAATATTTCACAGAAAAGTTTTTTTAAGTAACATTTTGAATAAATGTTAATTTCTATTGATCGTTTAAGTGTACTATTCGAATGTTTTCTTTGCTGGCAATAATATTGAAGCTATTACTATTCAAATAGTAATGATATTTTGTAGTTTGCCAGTAAAAATCTTTTCTGGATCAGACAATCGAATTTACCAGTTCCTCTGGAATACACAAATAATAATCTACCTTCAACGTTTTTCAGTCCCGAAGACAATAACCAATCTGGTATAAATAATTGATTCGTATTACATTAAATGTGACAGTGATACCATAAGCGTCGATAGACGTTTAATTCCGGAAATGTCAAAACCCTCCATTTAATAGTTATTTAATTAAGAAAAGCATTACATAACGCACTGAAATGGAATCGGATGTCACCAATGGTCACTGAGCAGTTAAGCTACCGTTGACGGTTAGAAGATCGAACTCGCTTACAATTCTAAAAGATTATTAAATGCATGAAACAAAATAATGACCAAATTTTAAAACTATTATATAAGTGTGAGTGTCTGTGTTTAAAACCAATAGGGAAAAGAGCTTGCAATGTTTACGATAAATTAATTTAAATAACGCTAATACATGTTTTATTTATTTTAATTAAAATTACTTTAAAATATCTAAAAAACAATAAACCATTAAAATTTTTCAGATAAAAATATCCATTCAACAAATATTTAAAAAAAAAATTAAACAGAAAGCTGGATAAATGATTTAAAATGATTTTTAAAAAGGTAAAAATAAACATCGATAAAAAAAGCAAAAACAAAAGTTAAAATTTATTGACTATTTAATTAACAATGCCAACATTTAAATAAAATTCCCTTTTTATTTCTTTCTGTTTGTATATTTCTTCATTACTATCTTATAAACTATGTAATAATTCTTGGAAGGCTTTTTAAACTGCAAATCTTTTCACAAAAATATTTTAGTTTAATTTAAGTTTAAATCTACATTACTAGTCTTTTTGAATACTTTAGCTAACATGTAAATTTAGCGGAAACAATTCTTAAATTCTTTTTAATGTTACTATGTAAATTTTCAGAAATGTATCTTTTTTCAAATTAAAGAATTCTAAAAAAAAAAAAAATTTCCTTTTCTTTATTTCGCGAATATAATTTAATCTCTTTGAAAGCAATCAACCATAAATTCCCTTTTTGTTTGTTTGTTTTTCTTGATGTTTCCGAAATTACTTGTGTATTTAATAAATGCTACTAACACTTGGAATAAATTAGTGTTTATCTTCTATTTTAAAATCATTTCCTTTTGAAAGAGCTACTTCTTCTTATGCACTCTTATTTTTTATTCAGTTTATTTTTATTCCATTTCCTGTTGCCATTATTAATGAAAAGACATAAATATTCTCTTTTGATCTAGCCTTTTTTGTAATAAAGTTCTAATCGCCCAAATATTTTTCTTACTTATGTTGAATATGAAATGTTTTTTATGAGTATTTCAATAAAAATCTTCTTTTCTGAAAATTCCTAAAAATACATCGCATATGCTTTATCAAATACTATGGCATTAATTGCAAATACAGTTTTGCATATATTCTTTAAGAGAAATTTTGAAAAAGTTATAATAATACATTTTTCAGATCTTTTATAAAAGAATATACAAATTTTTACAGATTTTAATTTATATTTAATATAAATGCTTTCGTTAGATTGATAAGTGTTTTCGTAGATTTATGTGACGAGGAAAATTAGAATTATTTTATTATTAAATTTGTAGGATTATGTTTTAATCATATTTTTTAATTTCATTTGAGATTCATTCTGGAATTTTCTTTAAAATTCACTATCCGAGTCTTTTTAAGTTGAAAAGTTACAATTTATCAAAATTCTTGTTATCGAAAATAAATAATTGCAGATAAATAAGAACTCTTTAATATATAAAAACAAAACTTTACCTTGCTGGATTTTGGAATTGAATTTTCTTTCTATTCTCTGAATACAGCGTATAAAATATAACATTTTTCTGATTTCAGCTTTATCTACGCACTGTTTGAAACCGTCTGAAATGGACGCTGGACTTTTTTCTACATAATTGACCAGTTTGGCAGACAATTGACATTTTGGCAATATTCATTGGCAAGTTCGGCGCAATTGGCATTTTTTATAGCGGATTCCACGTAGCTGGGCGTGTCAACGGGGAGTCTCTTATACTTCATCTTCATAATGCGACCACAGTTCGGTAAGATTGTGTGGAATCCAGGATGTCTAACTCTCCTCAAAACCTAAAGAAAAAAAAATCATTAAAAAGTATCACAAGACGATCAATTCAAGACTAGTGATAACTTGGGCAGTTGAATTTCAAAAGGACTAATATCATCCAGTCGCTGCTTTTAGAAACGAAAAGAAGTGATGGCGAGGGGCCTGAATGGCCGAGTGGCTAGTGCTCTGGAGATCGGTACCACATGTTTCGGGTTCGAGTCCTGGCGGTGCCATGGATGTTTGTAGTGGTTTCTGAATCCACCTTAAAACTGTAGGTTCCGGTCTGTTAAGCCCTCGTGAGACAGAAGATGACCGTAGAGCGACAAACCAAACCAAACCAGATCGATGGCGATTACAATATAAGTGTCTTTCATCGACATCTGCATAATAGGAATTTTCCACGTTTTCGTCCATACGTCTAGCAAATGCAAAGCATTCTCTATTAAATATCTACTTTGAAACAACGTCCTTCTTTCATTTCGCATTGGTGGCCTGTTTGTTATAAATACAGAGGTACCAATTATTACGATTGGTTCTTCATAATTACGGATTCGTGGCAAAAATTACAAAATTTCGGATTGGAACCAATAATTTATAGATTACCATTTTTTTTCCCTTTTGCATGTGTAATAAGATACTTATTTTGATGTTCTGGTTACTGATAGACCTTAACGTATATATAAATACGACAATAAATATATGAAATATGAATCCCACTGGTGTAAATTAAAATATCTGAAGAAAAAAGCATATCAAACCCTTTCCTCTCTTACAGGATAGTAATTAAGAATTCAATTAATCACTTGCAGTCGCATTGCACAAGGAAAAGAAGAAAATTGCATCTATGCTGTGTAATCCTTATTGAAAAAATATGATATTACTGAGATGACGCAACGAGAAAGGCAATTATTTTTTTTCGGAAGGCATATTTATCATGTGTCTTCCCCATCCTTTCATCATCTTTTGCACCAGGATTTACTCATAATGAATTCTGGAACAAACGCCTATATTTGTTTCTCGATTCGGTTTCCATGGCGATAACTGCTTATTTGAAAATAACATTTCTATAGTTATTTGGATAAAAAAAGAGTATTAAGGAATAATGAATATAAGAAATTAACTATTATATTTTCTTGTAAAAGAACAAATGAGGCTCAGGAATGCGGAAACTTATCAAGAATATTTTTTTTTAGGTAAATTGTTTTTTTGAAGGTGAAATTCTATTTAAATAATTTTATAATTATATAAAAGTCAAATTAAACACTTTCCCTTTAAAAAAATATCTTTAAATATATTAACGCTCTGTGTATAAAGCAGGAGTTTTGACTTTTTTGAAATATCATCACCGCTTATCACAACGATCACAATTTATTACAATGACCAAAATTAAATTCCAGAATTTATTAATTTATTTCTCTTATATCTGTAATATATTCGTAAGAGTATTATTTTAAAATCAAAATTAATTTTTTCACATAATTTCGACAGTTCATTTTTGAATATATGGAATCACACATTATGCATTTTCTTAAAGTTGTTTGTTAACGTAGTCAGGAACAGTGACATTTATTTAACAGTGACACATTGGCCGCATTTACCTTGACATGCTTGAACAGTTTGTTTTTCCACGGCTACTCTCCTTGTAGACAAATGTGATATTCCAGCAGGATGGTAACCCACCTCACTGGAGTTCATACATTTGTAGTTCCTTAGAAGAAATATTTCCGCCTCGATGGATCGGACGAAACGGACTCACTGCTTGGCCACCAGACATAACTCCTCCGGATTCCTTCCTGTGGGGTTGCGTCAAAGATATGGTATACGCAACACTTATATGTGATGCCTATGATCTCTGCCACAGAATTACGGAAGTCATCCATTCGGTCACATTTGACATATTATGCAACGCATGAACTCAAACTGAATATCAACTGGACATTCTGAGAGTTACAAACGAACCCATATCGAATTGCATACATAGACAAAATTAAATGTTTGTAGAAAAATAAATTTGTTGTGTTGGTATTCATGATACCGAAAACCTCAAATCTCTAGGAGTCATCGTTACCATACAAATAACATTTGAAATCAGAGAGGTTTCATGTGGATACCCTGTACGTTATTATTATTATTCTTTTTTTTGCACGAGTGTTTCTCTATATCACATTCAATCAACAATAATTTTAAAATTTAAAAAAAAATTAGCAGACTTTAAAAATGGAAAAAAAAAAAAAAAGAAAATAATCTAAAAATTGGATTTTAAAATTTATAATATTTGCGCAATTTCACAAAAGGAATACCTTAGAATTTACTATGCAATTAAGTATTATACGACAGTGGTCATATAACACGTTGCAAATATAAAACATTAACAAAGATCTGTGGCATATTTTGCTTTGTTTTAAATTTCGGGAATATTTTTAATTCTTATAAATTTAGCTAAATTTAATGTATTACTTCTAATTGATTCTAAATTGAAAAACTAAAAATATAATAACAGTGATAATTAAGGAAGCAAACGTAATCAAATTAAACTTCTATATCACTGTGTCGTGGTGCTATCTAGAAATTTAATTATTTAAACTATTATTTATAATCTCGAATCTAAAGCAAAACAAATCAGATACTATTATCGAATTAATTGCGTTGTGTTCTTTAGATATTAATCCAGGAAATTAAAATTTTACCTAAACGACAATCAGCATGGTGCGTGTAATGTCTGCAGGAATTAATAATCAGGTAAATCACAAACATAAGCATTAGATTTATTATAATAAAATTAGATATACACAAATGAATTAATCTCGATTAAATGAAAACAGGGGCCCCACCAATATCATACAATTACAAATACGCTCAATACACTTAACACACTGCATTAAATTAAACAGAAAATAAATCAAATCATGTAATTTTATCTAACACACATAACTCGCACGAGCAATTTAAAATACAAAAAGGGACGACGCTCTAAATTCTACCTAATGAGTTCATACACAATTAAGAAGGAGGAATAAGTCCACTTTAGAGTTAAGCAGTATCGGACCGGGAACGTTGATTACGTTCAAAATATAATGTTCGAAGGAAAAGGAAATATTGTAAAGAAAATCAAATATTCAAACGAGTACTCATCTCAAACTTTGTCATTGGAACGTTGAACCTTTCGTCCGCAAAATCCTCGACTGTAACGGCAAATCTCAAAAGTGATCGTTGTCAAACAGGCAAAAACAGATTGTGCTTTTCATTACTACGCACAATTTCGGTCGCACTTTGCTGCTGTGATGTCTCAATTCCCTGATCATCTTGGATTGTCTTGCAGCAGAATCCATCACCTGGTGCAGCAGCTAACCCTCCTTTTTCCGTTTTCAATTTCAATCTCTCCATCGTCCAGTCTCGGTCAAAAAAAAAAAAAAACGCCACAACCTCTCTCCACCACCGCTTATAAGCCCGAACCATGACCGCGTCATAGCTGACGTCATTCCAGGCCTTGATGGGTCGAGATCCCGGTTCCATCCGGAGAGAACGGAGCCTGAGGCTCAATTCGTACTTCATGGGGGCAGCCATCTTCTACCCTGACCACCGGAAGTCAAACAACAACCCCAACCAAGAACTGAGTTTGAATGAAAATGGCACAATTTAAGACAGTTTTCTTTCTTCTCTTTTCCTTTTTTTTTTATTACTATTATTAATCAAGATTTGAAAATGTTTCACACATAATTTAACATAATGCAACTTTATGAATATCAAAATACAATGACAAAACAAACAAAAGAAAGACATAATTTGCAACCAAATTTATAAACACAAAATACATAAATTTAAAATTACACCTTTCCCATCCATTTCCTAATTACGTCTCATTCACTGAGTGGGTGGATGGCAGCGCCACAACAATTTCAAAGGACGAAAAGACTCAATGGCGTTTGTGATGTTCAGAATCTTACCTCGTCAACCTGAAGGAAACCCATACGAACACCAGTTTTCACCCATACGATACTCATACGCGGGGTAGTAATTCTCCCGGAAGGCACTGCCCACCTTCTTTAGCGTCAGGAGGCAAGTGAAACCTTCTACCTAGGGGTGCTCCATTTGATACAAAAGCTACCTCCCCCGCCTCCCATTCTCTTTCATGAGACTACACGGGTTCTTGGATTTGGTCTAGATGTTGCTGTCTAGCAAATGGGATAAGAAACAGCAACAAACATTTATAACCTTCATTAAAATTAATTAATCACTACCATTTAAAGCACTTCTCTCCACTATTTACACATACACACAAACTTACGTAATAGTGTTAAAACTTCAGCATATTCATTATTATTTTATTTCATGCATAAATTCATCTTTTGGAATTGTAAGCGAATTCTATCTTCTAACCGCCAACAGTAGCTTAACTGCTCAGTGGCCATTCGTGACATCATATTCCGTTTCAGTGCGTTATGTAATGCTTTTCTTAATTATATAAATGCCAAATGGAGGGTTTTGACGTTTCTGGAATTAAACGTCGATCGACGCTGATAGTGTCACTGTCACATTTAATGTAATACGGATCAATTATTTATACCAGATTGGCTATTGTCTTCGGGAATGATAAACGTCGGAGATGGATTATTATTTGTGGGATCTGGAGGAACTGGTAAATGTAATTGTCTGATCTAGAAAAGGTTTTTACTGGAAAACTACTAAATATCTTTATTGTTTGGGTAGCAATCGCTTCAATATTATTTCCAGCAAAGAAAACAATTCGCAATTACACTTAACCTGTCAATAGAAATAAAACTTTATACAAAATGTTACTTACAAACCAGAACTTTTCTGAGGAAGACTACATGAGAACGAAAAATTATAAATATAGTTAATGCCATAAAAGTTGATAAATAAACAGATTATTGAAATAGAAGTTTAATTTGAGGATATTTGCTTCATTAAGAAAATTACTTATCGCTGTTATTATAGTTGTTGTTTTTCAATTTAGAATCAATTAGAGCTACATTAAATTTAGCTAAATTTATAAGAATTTAAAATAATCCCTAAATCTAAAACAAAGCAAAATATACAACAGATCTTTGTTAATGTTTTATATTTGCAATCAGTTATATGATCATTGTCATGTAATACTTAATAGCATAGTAAGATCCAAGATATTCCTTTTGTGAAATTATATATATGTTATAAATTTTAAAAAATCCAATTTTTAGATATGTCTAATATATTTTCTTTGTTTTTTTTTCTCATTTTTAAAATGTGCTGTTTTTTTTTTAATTTGAAAATTTTATTTGATTGAATTCAAAAAAGAGAAAATATGCAAGAAATTAAAAAAAATAATGTAACAAGGTTTTCACATGAAACCTCCCAGATTTCAAATGTTATTTGTAAGGAAACGATGAATTCTTGTGATTTGATTCGGTATCATGAATAGCAATACAAAAGTTTATTTTTCAACGTTAAATAGTTCTATAAAACAGATACGAACGTTGTAACGATTAAATGTTACAGATGTGGGCAATGCGGATTCGTCATTGAATATCATATTCTCTAGGTAATTGTGAGCGTTGTCGATCAAGTCCAGGATATCGTTAGCAAAGTTTTTGAGTTTCTACATATCAAAAATGCATATAACAAAAATTAATTCTTTCGGAAAAAAAAAAAATTTGCAGTAAAATAAACTTGCTGTGTCGATGAGAAAATTGTTGATTCTTGATACCGTAAACAGCAAATCTCTAGGACTCATCGTTTACAATTAACATTTGAAATCAGGGAGGTTTCATGTGAACATCCTGTACATTTGATACGTAAAACAAAAATATAAATGATGCTTTTTTTTAACAACTGAATTTTTGACTAAAGTTTTACAACTATCATAATGAAATATAGTTTATCATTTCAGACTTTACTTAATTTATAATCAAGTTCATTTTTCATCAATATTACATGGAATTTACTTAACTTAAGCCACAATTAAGGTTACTTACTTATCACAATTAAGCTAAGCGACATGACAAATGTATTTCATTAAGTATGTTCAAAATATTGACCACTTGACCCTTCTATAAAATTAATTCTTTGATAGAAGGCGTTAAATGCTGAATTTAAAAGCTAAAATTATGTAATTAAAATCAAATATTAAATAAATGAAAAAATACATGAAATCTAAATAAAAATATAGAAATCTGAATCATGAAATTTTAATAAAAAAGTTACATGAACACTCCTGAAATGGCAAAATAACAAGAATATTATTACATGTAAATTCTGAATTTGAGTTTAAGAATAAGAGTATGCATTTAGAATAATGAAGACAAATTTGTATTGCCATTTTTTTAAAAAATATCAAAAATTATATTTTATTAAAAAGCATGACTAATAAGAAATGTTATTATTAGAAAAGATACAGAAAGATCTTTTTTTGGCGGATAACTCATTATGCATTAATACAAAATTAATAAATTCTGGAATTTAATTTTGGTCATTGTAATAAGTTATGATCGTTGTGATAAGTTGTGGTAATATTTCAAAAAAAGTCAAAACTCTTGCTTTATGCACACAGAGATGATATATTTAAAGACATTAATTTTTTAAAACAAAAGTGTTTAATTTCACTTTTAAATTGTTATACAATTATTTAAATAGAATTTTATCTTCAACAAATACATTTATTTAAAAAAACAGATCCTCAATAAATTTCTGCATTCCTGTGTCTCAATTGTTCTTTTATAAGAAAATATAATAGTTAATTTCCTACATTTATTGTTCTTTAATTCTCTTTTTTTATTCAAATAACTGCAGAAATATTATTTTGAAGGAAGCAATTATCGCCATGGAAACTGAATCGAGAAACAAACAAAGGTGTTTATTGCAGTATTCATTATGAGTAGATCCTGGTACAAAAAGATGGAGAAGATGCATAACAAATATGCTTCCCAAAGAAAATAATTGCCTTTCTCCTTACATCATCTTAGTAATATCATATTTCTTCAATAATGTCGGACAGGATTACAGAGAACAGAGAACAATTTTCCTTTTGTTGTGTAATGCGACTGCAAATGATTAATTGAATTCTTAATTATTACCCTGCAAGACGAGAAATGGTTTGATATGCTTTTCTTCTGATATTTTTATTTACATAAATGACATTCATATTTCATTTATATATACAATAAGGAGAAAATGTAATAAAATATACACTGAAGTGACAAAAGTCATGGGATACCTCTTAATATCGTGTCGGCCCTCCTTTCGCCCGGCGAAGTGCAGCAACTCGACGTGGCATGGACTCAACAAGTCGTTGGAAGTCTTCTGCAGGAATATTGAGCCATGCTGTCTCGATAGACGTCCATAATTGTGAAAGCGTTGATGCTGCAGGGTTTTGGGCACGAACAGACCTCTCGATGATGTCCCATAAATGCTCGGTGGGATTCATGTCGGGCGATCTAGGTGGCCAGATCATTCGTTGGAATTGTCCAGAATGTTCTTCAAACCAATCGCGAACAGTTGTGGCCCGGTGGCATGGCGCATTGTCATCCATAAAAATCCCATCGTTGTTTGGGTACATGAAGTCCATGAATGGCTGCAAGTGATCTCCAAGTAGCTGAACATAAGCATTTCCAGTCAATGTTCGGTCCAGTCGCACCAGAGGACCAAGTCCATGCCATGAAAAAACAGCCCACACCATTACGGAGCCACCACCAGCTTGAACAGTGCTTTGCTGACAGTTTGGGTCCATGGCTTCATGGGTTCTGCGCCACACTCGAACCCTACCATCAGCTCTTACCAACTAAAATCGTGACTCATCGGACCAGGGCACGGTTTTCCATTCATCTAGGGACCAACCGATATGCTCACGTGCCCACGAGAGTCGCTGCAAGCGATGTCGTTCTGTCAGTAAAGGCACTCGAGTCGGTCTTCTGCTGGAATAGCCCAAGAAAGCCAAATTTCTCCGCACAGTTCTAACAGACAAGTCCCTTGTACGACTCTTTGCAGACGTCGCGGGTCTCGGTCGTTAAGTGCAGGCGGTGGACCACTGCGCTGTCCATGGTGGGATGTTATGCCTGAAATTTCATACTCTCGGCACACTCTTGACACAGTGGATCTGGGAATGTTGAATTCCCTAACGATTTCCGAAATGGCATAACCCATGCGTCTAGCTCCAACTAACATTCCGCGTTCAAAGTCTCTTAATTCCCGTGGTGCGGTCATCATCACGTCAAAACCTCTTCACATGAATAACTTGAACAGAAATGAAAGCTCTGCGAAAGCACTGCGCATTTATACCTGTTCTACGCGATGCTACTGCCATCTGAAAATTTGCTTATTGCTATCCCATGACTTTTGTCACTTCAGTGTATTATATATATCTTATTACATATGCAAAATAAAAAAATGGCAATCTATAATTTATTGTTTCGTAAAAATGCTTCCTATTCCCCCATTAATTTCCCCTTTTAATTTCTGCCACGAATCCGTAATTACTATGGGCAAACCGTAATACTTGGTATCTCTGTATCTGTAACAAACAGGCAGCCAATGCGTAATGAAAGAAAGATATTGTTTGCAAGTAAACATTTAAGAGAGAATGCTTCACATTTACTTGTCGTATGGGCGAAAACAGTCAAAATTCCTATTATACAGCATGACTGTCGATGAAAGAGACTTATATCGTAATCGACATCGATTGTTCTCGTTTCTAAAAGCAGCTACTTATGTTGTTAGGAGATTCCAGCCCTTTTGAATTACAGTTGCCCAAATTATCACTGGTCTCGAATTGGGCTTCTTCTGATGCTGTTGAATGATTATTTCTTTAGGTTTAGAAGAGAGGTGAACATCCCGAATACCACACAATCGTACCGAACTGTGGTCGCATAATGAAGTTGCAGTGTAAGAGACTCCCCGTTGGCACTCCAGGTTACGTTGAAACCGCCATAAAAAATGCCAATTGCGCCGAACTTGTCATTGACTATTGTCAAAATGCCAATTGTCTGCCAATTAACCAATTATATAGAAAGTCGCCTACCATCCACTTCAGACAGCTTCAAACAGAGCTTAGATATGAGGGAAATAAGTAGTTTCAATAAATAATGAATTGAAAATGAAACTCAATTTGTTTTATTTAGGATAATTTAAAGAGAAAGCATTGCTATTTGAAAAAAATTATTAAGTCACTAGCAGATATGGCAATTGGTGTGCCTGTTTTCAATAAATTTAGCAATATATTTTAATTAGTGTCCTGAGAAAAATATTTAAATGAAAAATTTAATTGATAGTTAGAAATTTGTATTTTTTTTTTTTACCTCCAGTTAATTTCCAATAACAATCTTAAAAGTGAACAATTATTCTCACCTATTGTTAATAATATGTTGTGTTAAAAAATTAATTGATAGTCAGACATATGTATTTTTTCTCTAGTTAATTTCCAATAACAATCATAAAAATGAACAATTATTGCCATTTATTTTTAATAATATCTTGTATTAAAAAATTAATAAATTTCTTCCATCTTAATATTAATATTTAATAAATAGATTGAAAGAGAGATTGAATTGTTTGATGCAAAAAATTCATATTTTTATTAATAGTAAATTAAAATTTTAAAAACCTCTTTAATACAGAACATGATAAATATATCAGTACAACATAAAGTTTTATTTGTTTACAATTTAATTATTTTCTCCTGAGAATATTAGTAAATGAATTAGTAAATTTATTGGAAAATAAGGTGATTTTAAATTTCCCATTGGATAAAAAAATTGGCAACATGCAAAGAAATTGTGAGAAACTTATTTTTATAATTTCCCCAAATTGTTAAGAATGCAAATAAACAAATTTTCAGTTTTGCTTCGTGTAAATAAAATGATATGAAAAATAAAGAAATATATCAGTTAAAAATATAATTTTTACAAAAGAAAAAAATTATTTTAATTTTCCAAAAATATGCTTAAGTTCGAAATTCTAAGAATTTATTTAATCAATTTAATGTTTGTTTTACTTAATTATTTCTGTGCTTTTTATCATGTATAGATTTGAAAATAATGATTTTATAAGAAAAATTGAAAACCAAAGAATACATAGGAAGATAATATAAAATAATAATAATAATAAATTATAGAAAAGAAAAAAACATACATTATGTGCTTTTTCTGTTATAAAAATAAATAAATCATTTTCGTAAATGAAGTTTTAAGTTAAATTAAATACCAAAAATGTACCAAATACCAATATGTTAGTACAAATGAAAATCATGAACGTATGTAATTTTTATTTAAATATCGGAATAAAATAAATTTAGGCATTTAAAATTTCTTAACATAAATAATACAAATGCAAAAGAAAGACATTCGATTACTTCTTATAAAATGCATGAAATTCGATATGGAAGGAGAAAAATTTATTTCCTTTCGTAAAAACAACAAAAAATTATTGCTTTTATTAAAACTGAAAGCTGAAGTCAAAAAAATATTGTATTTCATACGCTGTATTCAGAGAATAGAAAGAAAATAAATTCCAAAATCCAGAAAGGTAAAGTTTTGTTTTTATATATCAAGAGCTCTTATTTCTCAGCAATTATTTATTTTCTCTGTCAAGAATTTGGTTAAATTGTAACTTTACAATTTAAAAAGACTCGGACCGTGAATAAAAAAAAATTCTAGAATGAATCTCAAATGAAATTAAAAAATATGATTGAAATATACTACATCAAATTTAATTATAAAATAATTCTTAATTGTCTTCTCACATAAATCTAATAAAAGCATTTATAATAAAATTAAATTATGATCTGTTAAAATTTGGATATTTTTTATAAAAATCTGAAAAATGCGCTATTATAACTTCTTCAAAATTTCTGTTAAAGAACACATGCAAACTTGTATTTGCAATTAATGCCTAGTATTTGATAAAGAAAAAACATATGCGATGTATTTTTAGGAATTCTGAGAAAAGAGGATTTTATTGAAATACTGTTTCAAAGCATTTCGTATTCAATATAAATAAGAAAAACTTGAGATAATACAAATATTTAAACGATTAGAATTTTCTTCTATAAAAGACAAGATCAAAAGAGAATATTTATATCTTTCATTAGAAATGGCGACATGAAATGTAATAAAAATAACCTGAATAAAAAATAAGAGTGCATAAGAAGAAGTAGCTCTTTTAAAAGGAAAAGATTTTAAAATCGAAGATAAACACTACTTTATTCCAAATGTTAGGAACATTTATTAAATACACAAACAATTTCGCAAACATCAAGAAAAATAAACAAACAAAAAAGCAATTTGTAGTCGATTGCTTTTAAAAAGATTAATATATATTCGTGGAATAAAGAAAAGGATATTTTCTCTTAGAATTCCTCCATTTAAAAAAGATACATTTCTGAACATTAAAAAGAATTCAAGAATTGTTTCCGCTAAATCTACATGTTAACAAAAGTATTCAAAAAAACCAGTAATGTAGATTTAAACTTGAATTAAAGAAAAATATTTTTGTGAATGGATTTGTAGTTTAAAATGCCTACCAAGAATTATTAAACAATTTATAAAATAGGAATGATGAAATATACAAACAGAATGAAATAAAAATATTAACTTTTTTTAAATCTTTTTAAATAATTTGTTCATCTTTCTATTTATTTTTTTTTTTAAATATGGATACTTTTATCTGAATAATTTAACAATTTATTATCTTTTAAATGTTTTTAAAATAATTTTAATTAAAATTAATAAAACATTTATAATCTTTACTGAAATTAATTTATCGCTATTATTGCAAGCCCTTTTATTTTACCTATTGGTTTTAAACACACACGCACATTTACGTAAAATTTTTAAAATTTAAACAGATTGGTCATTATTTTGTTTCTTGCATAAATTCAACTTTTGGAATTGTAATCAAATTCGATCTTCCGACCGCCAACAAAGGCTTAACTGCTTAGTGGCCATTGGTGACATCCTATTCCATTTCAATGCGTTGCGTAATGCTTTTCTTAATTAAATAACTACCAAATGGAGGGTTTTGACATTTCTGGAATTAAACGTCGATCGACGCTGATAGTGTCACTGTCACATTTAATGTAATACGGATCAATTATTTATACCAGATTTTCTATTGTCTTTGGGACTGATAAACGTTGGTGATAGATTATTATTTGTGGGATCTAGAGGAACTGGTAAATGTAATTGTCTGATCTAGAAAAGGTTTCTGATGGCAAACGGCAAAATTAAATTATCGTTTGGGTAGTTCAATAATATTGTCAACAAGGAAACCAATTCGCGTAGCGCACTTAAAAGGTCAATAGAAATAAACATTTATTCAAAATGTTACTTAAAAACCAAAACTTTTATGTGGTAAATTACATTAAAACCTTGAATCATTAATATAGTCAATGATATGAAAGTTGATAAATAAACAGATCAGTTGTTGTGGCGGATTTTTATTTTTTTCTGACAGGGGAGGATATATGTTGTGGGGCTGCCATCCACCCACTCAGTGAATGAGACGTAATTAGGAAATTGATGGGAAATGTGTAATTTTAAATTTATGTATTTTGTGTTTATAAATTTGGTTGCAAATTAGGTCTTTCTTTTGTTTGTTTTGTCATTGTATTTTGATATTCATAAAGTTGCATTATGTTAAATTATGTGTGAAACATTTTCAAATCTTGATTAATAATAGTAATAAAAAAAAAAGGAAAAGAGAAGAAAGAAAACTGTCTTAAATTGTGCCATTTTCATTCAAACTCAGTTCTTGGTTGGGGTTGTTGTTTGACTTCCGGTGGTCAGGGTAGAAGATGGCTGCCCCCATGAAGTACGAATTGAGCCTCAGGCTCCGTTCTCTCCGGATGGAACCTGGATCTCGACCAATCAAGGCCTGGAATGACGTCAGCTATGATGCGGTCATGGTTCGGGCTTATAAGCTGTGGTGGAGAGAGGTTGTGGCGTTTTTTTTTTGACCAAGACTGGACGATGGAGAAATTGAAATTGAAAACGGAAAAAGGAGGGTTAGCTGCTGCACCAGGTGATGGATTCTGCTGCAAGACAATCCAAGATGATCAGGGAATTGAGACATCACAGCAGCAAAGTGCGACCGAAATTGTGCGTAGTAATGAAAAGCACAATCTGTTTTTGCCTATTTGACAACGATCACTTTTGAGATGTGCCGTCGCAGACGAGATTTATTTGCAGGGAGAGATTCTACGTTCCAAGAAGAACTAGATAGAGATGAGTACACATCTCAATGTTTGATTTTTCTTTGCAATATTTTATCTCTTCCTTTGAACATTGTATTTTTAATGTATTCAGCATTCAGATACAGATTCTGAATAACTCTAAAGTGATATTGAATACTCAGAGCGAGTTCAGCGCACATTCCTCCGTCCTTTTTGTGTATCAACTCAACAGACAGAATTTAGTGCGTCGTCCTTTTCTTGTATTTAAATTGCTTGTGATAGATATGAATGAAGGTTAAATTACAAGAATTGATATAATTTCTATTTTATCTAATGTATTGTGTTAAGTTAAATCTAAGCATAATGTGTATGTGTATTAGTATGATATTGGTGGGGCGCTTGGTTTGCAATTAGTCAATGTTAGTTCATTTGCTTATACCTAATTTTGTTATAATAAATCTAATATCTATGATTGTATGTTTCCTGAGTATTATTTCCAGCAGACATTGCACACCATGCTGATTGTCGTTTAGGTAAAATTTTAACTTCCTGGGATAACACAACGCAATTAATTCTCTAATGGTGTCTGATTTGCTTTGCTTTAGATTCGAGATTATAAATAATAGTTTAAATAATCAAATTTCTAGATAGAATCACGACAAAATTGTATCTACAACAAAGCGGTAACATTGTATCCGCCCTAATGCTCACCAGTGGCATTCGTTGCCACTGAATTATTAATCGGGCTATAAATGTTTTAATTTTAAATTACTCTAAAAAATTTAAAATACATTAAATTCTTAAAATATTTCACATAAAAATAACTATTCAACAAATGTTAAAAAAAAAAAAAAAAATAAATAAACAGAAAGATGAATAAATTATTTAAAAAGATTTTTAAAAATGTAAAAATAAACATTGATAATAGCATACAAAGTAAAAAATTATTAACTATTTGATTAACAATCCAAACATTTAAATAAAATTCCATTTTTATTTATTTCTGTTTGTATATTTCATCTTTACTATCTTATTAACTATTTAACAATTCTTGGAAGGCTTTCTAAACTGCAAATCCATTCACAAAGATATTTTAGTTTAATTCAAGTTTAAATCTACATTACTGCTTTTTTTGAATACTTTAGTTAACATGTAGATTTAGCGGAAACAATTCTTAAATTCTTTTTAATGTTACGAGTACTATGTAAATTCTCAGAAATGTATCTTTTTCAAATGTAAGAATTCTAAGAGAAAATATCCTTTTCTTTATTCCACGAATATAGATTAATCTTTTTAAAAGCAATTGACTATAAAATGCTTTTCTGTTTATTTATTTTTCTTGATGTTTTCGAATTTGCTTGCGTATTTAATAAATGATCCTAACATTTGGATTAAAGAAGTGTTTATCTTCTATTTTAAAATTATTTCCTTTTAAAAGAGCTACTCTTATTTTTTATTCAAGTTATTTATATTCCGGATCCTGTTGCCATTTCTAATGAAAAGATATGAATATTCTCTTTTGATCTAATTTTTTTTGTAATAAAGTTCTAATCGTTTAAATATTTGTATTATTTCAAGTTTTTTCTCATTTATCTTGAATATGAAATGTTTTGAAAGAATATTTCAATAAAAATCCTCTTTTCTCAAAATTCCTAAAAATACATGGCATGTGCTTTTGCTTTATCAAATACAACGGCATTAATTGCAATTACAAAAAATCCTTTAATAAATATTTTGCAAAGTTATAATAACACATTTTTTAGATTTTTTTATACATGAATATCCAAATTCAATGGATTGTAATTTATTTTTATTATAAATACTTTCATTAGATTGATGAGTGTTTTCTTAGAATTGTATGACAAGGACAATTATAATTTTTTTTATTATATTGGTGGTAGTATATTTTAATCATAATTTTTAATTTTATTTGTGATTTATTTCGGAATTATTTATTTCAAATTCACTATCTGAGTCTTTTTTAATGAAAAAGTTACAATTTAACAAAATTCTTGACTTTGAAAATAAATAATTGCTGATAAATAAGAATCTTTTAATATATAAAAACAAAATTATTCTGGATTTTGGAAATGAATTTTCTTTCTATTCTCTGAATACAGCTTATGAAATATAGCATTTTTCTGATTTCAGCTTGCACTTTGAATAAAAGCAGTAATTTTTTGTTTTCGCAAATAGAAATAAATTTTTCTCCTTCCATATCGAATTTCATGCAATTTTTAAGAAGAATTCGAATGAATTTCTTTCGTATTTATATTATTTATTGTATTTATATTATTTATCGTATTTATATTATTTAAAGAAAGTTTAAATGGCTTAATTTATTTTATTCCGAATTTTGCATACAAATTGCATACATTCGTAATTTTCATTTGTACTAACATAAAAATTTATCATTTCTTTTCATTTTATTTTATTTATCTTCAACTTCATTTACGAAGTAGGATTTATTTATTTTTATAATAGAGAAAACAAACATTGGATGTTTTTTCTTCAATTCATTTATATTTTCATTAATAATGTATTGTATTACCTTCCCACATAATGTTTTGTTTTAAATTTTTACTGCAAAATAATTATTTTTCAATCTATGCATGACAAACGGCACAAAAATAATAAACAAAACAAACACTAATTAAATAAATTCTTAGAATTTCGAAAGCTTAATATAATATTTTAGAAAAATTTAAATAATTTTTTGTAACAATTAAATTTTTAACTGATATATATTTTTATTTTGATATCGTTATCTTCTAATTTATATCTCTGACATTTGTTATCACAGGTTTCAGGCTCTAATCCTAGCTGTGGCATGAATGTATGTTAGTGGTTCCGAATCCACGTTAAACTGTTGGTCCCGATCTGTTTAGTCCTCGTGTGCACCAGATGGCAGTAGAGTGACCAACCAAACCAAACCTAATTTATGCACTCTTCATCATGTCAGGATTAGTCAATCATGTACAGCTGGATTAATTTAATTTATAAACCATTATCAGGATCTAGATTCAGTGTCTCCTTCAAAAGAGTGTTTAGGAAATTATTGCGCACCCTAGCCATACTAAATGTACGTTTTGAAGATGCATAAATTTTCACAAATCCATTTTCCTATCTAGGAAAAGCTTTCTTATTGGAACTTTCAAGATATGATCACAATTACTGCAAGGCATTTTGAACTGTCTAATTCGACATGAAGGTGTATACAGTAGATAATTGCAAAACGCTGTAAAATACTGAAGCTTCTTATTAAAACTGACTTCTATGCCATTACGATTGAAATTGCCAGAGGACAAGAGTAAATCTAGCAACATGCTGGATCAGCAAGTGAGCCTCCAGTTGTTTATCGTTGATCCCAGTTAATACTTTTAATATCCTATTCTTGCTTCGTGTCAATCCAGGATATCTTCAAAATGTCTTCCAATATCTTTAAATCCAATTAAGACGAATAAAATTTTTCTAATTCCCGCCATTCGCAAAATTCTAATTCTGATCACGCAGATTTCTTGAGTTAACGTTTAATTTTATTTTTGTTTTCTCATTTATTTATTTACAAATTTAATTGTTCATTAAAATGGCCTTGAAGTATTTTAATAAGTCAACTGAAACTGATATACGGTTGCAAATGCTGTGTGTATTAGATCCTGTTGGTTAGTTAACAAATTTATGCAGTATTTTTAAACGGAGTACTGTTATTGCTTTTGCAAATATTAGTATAATTGTTAATTTAACTGTTTTGAAGAGATTTAACGATCAATTCCAGTTAACGAAAGGAAGATTTAACAAAAACTTTTAGCAGTGGTAATCGACTTCGACACTAGGTGGCGTTAGATATAGCCGATCATTCGAAGGTTTTATAATTTAGCAGTTGATTTCAACTGTTGTTTACCATTTCTTCACAGATTCGGTGCTAAGTGGATTTAGGAGTAGCGAGAAGTTTAACTCCGATTGTAATTAAAACCTATCCAAGTTTTAAATTAACAGTTGATTTTAACTTCTGTTCAAAATTCAACTATGTGACCGGGAATGGTTCTTGTGTCCTAAACCATCATGTTACATTTTACTCAAGTTAAATTCAATTTTCGAGCTCGAGCTTGCTTTATTTTTTAAATTCACATAAATTTAACATACTTAAAATTTAAAGCATTCTTATTGAACAGTTCTATCGCTTGATCGTTATTTATATATTTTCTTTTTTTTTCTGTGTTTTTATATTTCTAATTGTTTTCATGATGATGCTGTCATAATTGCAATCATCATGATATATAGCAATCATCATGTATTATTATTATTTTTATTTTGTATTGGAAAACATACTTTATAATAATATTCATTGTGGGGTTATAAAGAATATATTAAAATATTTTAGGTAATGCTTATTTATATACTTGACAATTCATTATTTTTTAATCAAAAGTTCAAGATGCTAAAAAATTATTATAACCATTAAAAATATTTCACTTTAAGATGTAGTATAAAATTTAAAAAGCCAATTATTCATATGTTTATTTTTATATTAAAAATAAATTAAGCAAAAGTATTTTTATTATGATTATTATTAATGAATTTTAAGAATTGAATGCTCAGTAAGCGCAAATATTAAAAAGTTAAACAATGAATAGATCGGAATGAATCTTATTGCCTCCATTTGAGAAATTTTCATACGTAATATATTTATTCGGAAACATTTTAAATTATTCTGCGAGACTTATGCAAAGTTATTTTAATTTTATTTAGTCTGAAAATTCTTTATTATTTTAAAAAAGGAAAACATTGTCTGAATAAATTAAAATCTTCCTCTAAAAGTTACTTTGTAGAATATTGAAATGATATTTCAAATGTAGATGCCAATCTTAAAATTGAAATGCTCTCCAAACTATAATCCCAATTGTAAATAATACAAGGTATTTTTTCATAAATATACAATAGATTTAGTTCTTATATTCATACATAGTGTTTTACATACTTTGATATTGTTTTACATAAGGTATTTGAAAGTTCTCTCAATAAGTTTTAGTATACATTTTAAAGGTAATCGTTACTGTAGGAAATTATATTTATGAAAGTAAATATGATTTCAAATACTAAATATAATAATTTTTATAAATAATTTTTTAGTAATAATTAATATATAAAAAAAAATTTCAATTTTCACAAAGAAACGGAAAGAAGAATGAAGACTTTTTTAAAGGAAACGGATTTTTGCAAAAGGAATTTTATTATAAGTTTCACATACATTTCAGAAATTCAATTTACATTTATTCAATTCCTTCTATTAGCTCACACTCTTCCTATATATATCTTGTTCACATTTTCAATCGTTCATAAAATACTTTTTATTCATCCACACGAGTTCAAATACTTTTTTTTGAACCTGTAGTGGATGACACTGGATGTTAATACAGTTTTTTCAAATATTAATTCAGTAATTAAATTTAATGAATTAATTTTAGTTTTTTTTTAGATTTAAGTTGCATATATCTACCAATAGATGGCGCCAGATAAACTTAAAAAAATGAATGAAAATTATTTATGAAGGACTTTCTGCAATATAATGAAAAAAAAAAGCAGGAATTGACTTAAAATTTTTTTTATATTACTTTTTTATGTAAATTATATAAGATGAAAAAAATAAAAAAAGCAATATAGTGAAAAAAAAGTAGGAATTGACTTAAAAATTTTTTTTATACTGCTTTTTCAACTATAAGGAAGTTCGTGTTATCTTTTTCCTGGATAAGATTTAACACTTTCAACACTTCTGATTGTACATTCGATTTTTCCTACAGAGATATCATGGTAAAAACGGATATCCAATTTATTGTATGATTAGCTTTTCTTTTGTGATCATCAGATTGTTCAATTGCTCTGACCCAGAAAGAATCAAATGGCAACAATTTCGGAAGTGAGCCAAAATTTATTTCTTTTTATAATAATTTCCGGTTTTTAGAACAATTCAATCAAATTTCTCCCGAAAGAAAAATCGAGAGAGATATATGATGCATCATACAATTTTATTCCCGAAAATAGTATATGTTATATGTTACAAATAAAATTGAAAAATTCGATATTCTTTCCATTTCCTCTGGAATTGTACAATAGTTTTAGATTTCTCTTCCTTTCTTTGAAAGAAAAATAAATGCCCTCCAGGTACAAAGTGAACATTATATGTACCTGAAACGAGAGAGAAAAAATTCCCAATGTACAGTAGAAATGAATTAACATCAAGATTACCGACTTTTCTGCTATCTTTTGCTGCCTGAAATCTTATTTCCGGTAGAAGGAGAAGAAGTACTTTTATAATCTTTTTTTTTTCAGTTTTAGAATGTCTACGACGTAAAACTGAGCTTTTCTGTAATGAAAATAGTAAAGCGAAATAAAAGGACGCTTAAAAAGAATTCTTCTGTAAAAGTAATATTGTCCTCCAAAAGTCTTGGGATTTAAATTGTGCTTCAGGTTGGTTCAGCCATAGGATTACTGTTTAAATCTCTACAGGCATTCTGTTGTCCAATTTAATCTCAACCTTTTCAAAGGTAAAAATCAAAAAGCTTATGAGTTGAAAAATAGTTCGGTTGGAGTTAAAATTTGGAGTTGGTTAGAGTTGGGCTGAGTTTTTTGTTATGTTATATTAAATTTTTCAAGAAATATTTTTCTAGAAAAAGAAAGAATATCCAACAACTGAAATCTTTTGTGTCTTGTTTGTATCCGCTTACATTGTTGTTGAACTATGAAATATGTATATATGTGTTTTTTGCTTGTGTAAAACAGAGCCATATTTCAGTTACATATTATTAATGAGTTTAAATATTTAATATCAAGTATATTTGAGAACCGACAGGGTACTTTATTTTAGTGTGTTTTTCATATTTTATATTTTAAATATTGAAAGCACGATTACAAAGACTTTTTTTTTTAAATGTGGAATTCTTATTTTATCTGGATAGAATGGATAGTTTTCATAATAATTTTTTGTATGTGAAAATGCAAAATATACTTCATTATGCTTATGAAAGTAAATATAATTTCAAATAATAAATATAATAATTTTTATAAATAAGTTTTTTAGTAATAATCAATATATAACAAAAAAAAAATTTATATTTTCACAAAGAAACGGAAAGAAGAATGAAGCCTTTTTCAAAAGAAACGTATTTTTCCAAAAGGGAATTTTATTCAGAGGTTTCACATACATTTGAATAATTCAATTTACATTTATTTAAATATAAGGAAGTGAATGTTTTATTTTTTCCTGGATAATATTTAATACTTTCAACACTTCAGATTGTAGATTTGCTTTTTCCCTCCAGAGATGCCGTGGAAAGAACGGATATCAAATTTATTATATGAATTTTCTTTTCTTTTTGTGAATTATGAGATTGTTCTATTGCTCTGACCCAAAAAAATCAAATCGCAACAATTTCGGAGGAGAGCTAAATTTTATTTCCTTTTATAACAATTTCCGGTTTTTAGAACAATTCAATCAAATTTCTATCGAAAGAAAAATCGAGAGAGATACATGACACATCATACAATTTCATCCCCCAAAAAAGTATATGTTATATATTACCAATAAAATTGAAAAATTCGATATTCTTTCCATTTGCTCTGGAATTGTACGATACTTTTAGGTTTCTATTCCTTCCTTTGAAATAAAAATAAATGGCCCCCAGGTATGAAGGGAACATTATATATACCTGAAACGAGAGAGAAAAAATTCTCAAGTGTACAGTAGAAATGAATTAATATCCATATTACCGACTTTTCTGCGATCTTTTGCTGCCTGGAATCTTATTTCCGGCAGAAGGAGAAGAAGCACTTTTAGAATCTTTTTTTCGAGTTTTAGAATGTCTATGACGTAAAACTGAAGCTTTTCTGCAATGAAAATTGTAAACCAAAATGAAAAGAAGCTTAGAAAGAATTCTTCTGTAAAAGTAATACTGTCCTCCGAAGTTCTTGGGATTTAAATTGTGCTCCAGGTTTGTACTCGTACTTTACAGCCATAGGATTACTCTTTAAATCTCTACAGTCATTCTATTGTCCAATTTAATCTCAACCTTTTGAAGGCAAAACTCAAAAAGCTTATGAGTTGAAAAATAGTTTGGTTGGAGTTGAAATTTGGAGTTGGTTAGATTTGGACTGAGTTTTTTTTATGCTATATTAAATTTTGCAAGAAATTTTTTTCTAGAAAAAGAAAGAATATCCTACAACTGAAATCTTTTATGTCTTGTTGGTATCCGCTTACATTGTTGTTGATCTATGGAATTGTATGTATATGTTTTTTCTTTGTGGAAAACAGAGCTACATTTGAGCTATATATTATTAATGAGTATAAATATTTAATATCAAGTATAGTTGAGAAACGAGGGGACACTTTATTTTAGTGTGTCTTTCATATTTTATATTTTAAATATTGAAACATTTACAAGGAAGATTACAAACAGTTTTTTTAAACGTAAAATTCTTTTTTTTTTATTTTAGTAGAAAGCTTACGTAGTTTATTTTTTGTGTATAATAATGCAAAATATATTTATATAAAATATTTCGTTATGCATATATATTTATACAGTTGTACATTTTTTTAAGAATCATTTCTAAATAAAAGACCAGCATTTAATTTTTAAAAAAAATAGTTCTTCCTCTTTGCATTTTTTATGCATTCTATGATAAAAGGAAGATGCACTATAAAGAACAAAACCATTTCGAAAAAAAAAAAAATTATTCTCGAATACAGATACTAATAGCACGCCAATTATTAAGAAGTTGATCCTACATCTAGTCCTTATGCAAGCTATCCTATAGCTTAGCATTGAATCCTAGAATTGATGGATTAGCAGGATTTATCGGGTAACCGAAATTATATTTCTTATTATATTTCTAACCAAATTCTATTCAATTGTCAATTCTAGCGACATTCCAGGAGACTCATAGGTGGGTGTGTATACTAACATTGAAGACTGATTCAATTTGGAGGGGCAGTAGTACGATTGCGATATCCAAGAGTCCAAGATGGTCATAGTCACCTACTCACCAGATTTCCAAACATATCATATTAATACGTGAGTATCTAATTGGCCAGGGAATAGATTGAAGGGAAGACACAAATATTTCCTTTACAATCGTTGGAAATATTTGTGTAGCTCAATAGGTCATTATTCTGTTATATAAGTTCCTGTCCTGAACGAAATAAGACATACGTTACCTTCATGATATACGAGTACTTACGACATTATGAGGGGGGCGAAGTGGATCCACCTCCCCGTGGTGCCCCCTGGTAACGTCACTTAAGACGGCCAAGAGATCCACACGTCTCCGCGGGTGTTCTCGAACACGCTCTATAACATGGACGTTGATGCCCTGGAGTAACAGTAAGCCCAGTTGCGGGCAGCCATAAGCGGTGGGGGTGTTGTACTTATTACATTTCACCCTATCCGTGGAGCCGTATAAGACGGAATCCTGGTGGCCCTGAGTCCTTCTGTCGTTGCTTCAGGTCATTCAGTGTTTCCTTAAGCCTTCAGGCAGGTCGGGTTATCCATTTTGAATTACGACATTATGAGACATACGAGTACATTTAGTCGTAGTAGAGCCATGCCACGGATCGTAGTAGAGCCATGCCACAATCAAAGGATCGGCTTTCAAATACAATGGCACCCCTGACCATAACTCCCGATTGTCGCATTGTGTGGGGGTGATAGTCGTGTTAGTATTCCATAGTTGTTCTGTAAGATCCAGAAATCTCCATCATTTTGACATGTACCGTCATTTGTCAAGATGAATGCGTTGGTATTTTCGTCTCACTTCACACAATCTGAAATAATTATGTGGAAGATAACCTCCAAATAACCAAATCACTTTCTTGTAAAAAATTCCTTCTAAAGTAGCATCTTCACTGCAGTTGATCAAGAGTCAACTTCACAGCTTTAGGTTTGGTTTGTTGCTCTACGGTCATTTGTTACACACTTTAGACTCATTAGACCGAGTTCTATAGTTTAACCTGGATTCCGAACCACTAACAAGGATGTTGCCACAGCCAGGATCACAGCTTTAAGAGTGGTCTATAAAATGTGTTCTGGTTGTGTATACATACAGCTGAAGATGATATTAAGAAGAAAAAAAAAAAAAAAAAAAAAACGTTTTACAGTCGTAATTACTTATTATAATTGCAGTACAGTGTATTTATTTACATTTTCAATATAATTTCCTTTTAATTATAAACATGATTATGTAAAAAACGTAGACAAAAGCATGAACATTGCTAGCTGTAAATGTTTTTTTGTGCGACAAATTGGGTTTTACTTGAACAGCACGCCACTTTGCTTCTTACAGAAATTAATTTATAGAAACATCATTGCTACGTCATATTCCATGCCCTACAATTCGTGCAGCAGAGAAACGAATCACAAATTAAGAAACAAAAGACTGTCGGCTTAACAGCAGTTGTATGTAAAAAATTGGGGCACCTGCTCCAATAAAAGAAGGTCAGAGAGAATATCGTGTCTATTTTAGGAAACAAAGGCCTATATTTAGAAACAGAAGAGATCTTTTTAAACGGTAGACGATATTTCATTTCTCATTAGTGCTATCAAAAAAAAAAAAGATATCTACTTCCATATTTATTTAGCGAGACAAAAACAAAATTATCCAGAGGGACTTAAATGGGTTCTTTGTTAATGAATCAAAGTCTTTTATTACAATCGTTTAAATAGAGTTAATTGAAAAATGGTGATACATTTACAAAATGTTTTACTTGAAAAGGAGGGATTAAGATTGTTGAAGGTTAATGTTTTTTACTATATATTTTTTTATTTGCTACTTTAACATGCGAGGATAATTTATTTTTATATCGAGTTTATGACGTCATTTAAGAGCATAAAATAAAATTTCATAAATCAAATAGCATATGTAAGTCAATTATGCTCTCGTATATAATATATTAAACTTCTATAGCTAGTATTTTTAGATATTTTAATCTATAATACTTATGAGTACTTATACTTACTTATACTTATACTTATGAGTATAATACTTAAAGTAATATTGTTCTCCAAAAGTCTTGGGATTCAAATTGAGCTTTAGGTTTTGTCCTCGTACGTTACAGCCATAGGATTACTCTTTAAATCTCTACAGGCATTCTGTTGTCCAATTTAATCTCAACCTTTTCAAAGGCAAAAATCAAAATACCTTTGAGTTGAAAAATAGTTTGATTGGAGTTGAAATTTGGAGTTGTTTAGAGTTGGACTGAGTTTTTTTTATGCTATATTACATTTTTCAAGAAATTTTTTTCTAGAAAAAGAAAGAATATCCTACAACTGAAATCTTTTGTGTGTATGTCTTGTTTTTCCTTGTGTAAAACAGAGCCATATTTAAGTTACATATTATTAATCAGTTTAAATATTTAATATCAAGTATATTTGAGAACTGACGGGGTACTTTATTTTAGAACTGACGGGGTACTTTATTTTAGTATGTCTTTCACATTTTATATTTTAAATATTGAAAGCATGATTACAAAGACTTTTTTTTTAAATGTGAAATTCTTATTTTATCTGGATAGAATGGATAGTTTTCATAATAATTTTTTGTGTGTGAAAATGCAAAGTATAGTTCATTATATTTATGAAAGTAAATATAATTTCAAATAATAAATATAATAATTTTTATAAATAAGTTTTTTAGTAATAATCAATATATAACAAAAAAAAAATTTATACTTTCACAAAGAAACGGAAAAAAGAATGAAGCCTTTTTCACAAGAAACGTATTTTTCCAAAAAGGAATTTTATTAAGAGGTTTCACATACATTTGAATAATTCAATTTACATTTATTTAAATATAAGGAAGTGAATGTTTTATTTTTTCCTGGATAATATTTAATACTTTCAACACTTCAGACAGTGCATTTGCTTTTTCTTCCAAAAATACTGTGGAAAGAACAGATATCAAATTTATTAAATGATTATCTTTTCTTTTTGTGAATTATGAGATTGTTCAATTGCTCTGACCCAGAAAAAATCAAATCGCAACAATTTCGGAGGAGAGCTAAATTTTATTTCCTTTTATAACAATTTCCGGTTTTTAGAACAATTCAATCAAATTTCTACCGAAAGAAAAATCGAGAGAGGGATATATAACGCATGATACCATTTCATTCCTAAAAAAAAAGTATATGTTATATGTTACCAATAAAATTCAAAAATTCGATATTCTTTCCATTTCCTCTGGAATTGTAGAATAGTTTCAGATTTCTCTTCCTTCTTTTGCAAGAAAAATAAATGTCCTCCAGGTATAAAGTGAACATTATGCGTACTTGAAACGAGACGAAAAAATTCTCAAGAGTACAGTAGAAATGAATTAATATCAAGATTACCGACTTTTCTGCGATCTTTTGCTGACTGAAATCCTATTTCCGGCAGAAGGAGAAGAAGTACTTTTATGATCTTTTTTTTTCGAGTTTTAGAATGTCTATGACGTAAAACTGAAGCTTTTCTGCAATGAAAATTGTAAAGCGAAATAAAAGGAAGCTTAGAAAGAATTTATCTGTAAAAGTAATATTGTCCTCCGAAAGTCTTGGGATTTAAATTGTGCTCCAGGTTTGTTCTCGTACGTTACAGCCATAGGATTACTCTTTAAATCTCTACAGGCATTCTATTGTCCAATTTAATCTCAACCTTTTCAAAGGTAAAAATCAAAAAGCTTATGAGTTGAAAAATAGTTTGGTCGGAGTTGAAATTTGGAGTTGGTTAGAGTTGGACTGAGTTTTTTTTTTATGCTATATTAAATTTTTCAAGAAATATTTTTCTAGAAAAAGAAAGTATATCCTGCAACTGAAATCTTTTATGTCTTGTGTAAAACAGAGCCATATTTAAGTTATACATTATTAATCAGTTTAAATATTTAATATCAAGTATATTTGAGAACCGACGGGCGTTGTATTTTAATGTGTCTTTCATATTTTATATTTTAAATATTGAAACAATTACAAGAATGATTACAAAGTTTGTTTTCAAATGTGAAATTCTCATTTGAACTGAATTCACAAAATGTTTAATTCACCAATTTTTAAAATTTATACTTATATTTAATAAATTATAAAAGTTGAAATGCTTATCAAATAAGTTATTAATCAGTAATAGCACATTAAAAATGCAAAAATAATTTATTTGTTGCACACACAAACATGATATATTTGAAAATCTGACAATCATTGAGAGCCCTAATATTATAAATAATTTATGCGTTCCTTTTTTTTCAGATATTCTAGATTATTTTAATTTTACATAAATCTGTAGCGAGATGTTTTATTTCACTTGCACTAATTTGTAAACTATGTCTAATATTTTGAAAAGCTTAAAATTTATTTTTAAGTAAATCATAGTTGAAATATTTATTCAAACATAAAAAATTATTTTTACTTCTATATCATTAAGCTGACTGTAATAAACGTGGATATAGGATCGATATGCATGGCAAACTCAAGAGACAGTAGTTTAGTTGTCATCCAAGGCCTATCCAACAGTTTCGACTGAGTCTGCATTCAAAGGTTGTAGAATTGGATGTAAAATAAATTGTTCGTTATTATTAGATGATAAACAAATAATAGCCTGTGAAATTCACTGTTTGAATCCAAGTACATTAAAAGCAATTTTGCTAAAAAAATAGCCTTCAAGAATAAACAAAAATCCGCAGCATAACGATGGAAAATACCACACTCCGAGACGCACTAAGGAGCTCTTAAAAGAATTTGGTTGGAAGACGATGCTTCACCCTCCCTATTCTCTCGACTTTGCTCCAATGGATTATCATTTTTGCGGACACTTTTCAAAATAGCAAGGTAAAAAATTTCTACAGCATCTACATTCCGTATTTAAGGAGAAAACAAATGAATTTCATGAAAAAAGGGAATTGAAAAGTACTTTATTAATTTTACCATTTATTAGTACCATTTTTATTTTATTTCAATCATTAAGAAGAAATGTGATTATGTTGATAGTTAAACAAATATCGTTTTGAATAAATTTTAATTTTATTTCAATCAAAAAAGCGGATAGAACAATCTAATAAAAAAAAAATTATAATTTTTTTTTGTGTTATATTATTTTTTATTGGGTTATTGAGATATTTGGTGTCTAGGACACTCAAGTAATATAAAATTTGTCTTAATGCATTGAATTTGTCTTAATACATTTGCCTTAATACATTGATATTTTATTTATGAAGGCTTTTTAAATGATCTATAAGCAATTAATTAGTTCTTCTATTGCATTACGGGAATATACTAGTTACAAAATTTACAAAGAAACAAATTATATTATCAATAAAATAATATAAATCTTACTTACATCAAAGATAAGACAGATTCAGACAAGGGTTCTTTTTTACATAAATCAACTGTTATATTTGTTTATTTTATTTGTTATTTACAGTTATATTTTATTTATCTTCTCTCATGTGGTTTGATTTAAAATTCTAATAAAATTGACATAGAGTGGTATGAAAAGGTTTTACATTGAGAAATGCGTTTTTTTTTGTAAATTTGTTTACTACACACTAAAATATTTCCAACATTTTCTTTCTTTCATATCAAAATACCTTAGCGAGAACACTCAAAGTAAATCATATCTCTCGAATTCATTTTTAATGAGAAAAAGTAAGAAATATCTGAAACCTCAAACACAGTTTTCATTAATCAAATACATTTTTACAGTTTCAGCAGATTCTTATGTAAAAAAAAAAAAAAAAAAAATACAGCTGCCGGACAAAAATGTGAAATACAAGTATTCATATTTTGAACAAAAATTTTCAACTTTATAGACAAAGCAAGAAAAGATTTCGATCCCGTTTCTTTTCGCAGTTATTTTCCTGAAAGATCCGACATCTCGCAGATTTCAATCTAAAGTGGCACAGTTATTCTATCCAGAACGTGAGAAAGGAAGGAAAAAAATAATAAGAATAAATTGTTGCTTTTTTTTACAACAAATCTGAATTTGAGTCAGTTTGGAGTTTTATTTTCCGGTTTGTTTGGAAGTGGAGATAAATTCGGCAGCTGTGAAACTATTCGCATGGGAGCGAAAGTATGCAGTGCCATTTCTCCGTGCCCTTTTTTAAAATTTAAAATTAAAAGACTAAAAGTAACATTTAATTTTAGAAATGTTGAAGTTTATAGTTATGAAATTTTTTTTAATTATTGCAATCTTCAAAAATTTTTATGTATATTAACATCCAAGATTTAATATTTTTTTTGTTAAAATGCAGCTGGTAAACACTTAGACAATTATCTTTGATGCCTTAAGGCAAGCAAGCGCTGCGACGGCGTTACTCACTTAGCACTACGAAGGTGATGTCTGTAGCTTTAAGGTAAGCTACGGACGTGGAGTAACAATATCTCCGCAACGCTCTACGATCATGTTAGACCGGGAACTATGGTTTAAAGTGGATTACGAACCACTACAAACATCCATGGCACCGCCGGGACTCGAACCCGAAACCTGTGGTACCAAGCGCCAGGGCGCTACCCCACAGAGAGCTGGCCCTCCCAGATTCAATATTGTACTATAGTAATTTTAAACATTTTTTTTAAAGTATTTCAATCTTCAAATATTTTTATATATATTAACTTCCAAGATTCAGTACTGTACTATGGTAATTTTATTTATTAGTAGTTTTTGTAATTGAATTGTCTCAACCTTAGCTTGTTGTTGTTTCTTATCCCTCTTGATAGACATCTAGACCAAAGCCACGATTAATGGTTGAAGGGAAAGGAGGCAATTTCTGTAGTGATGGAGCACCCGTAGGTAGAAGACTGACTTGTCTTCGAGTTGCTGACGAAGGAGGATAGTGCCATCCGGGTCAACTTTTAGGGGAACTACTCCGCATTTGCGTATCGTATGGGAGAAAACCCGGAAAACTCTCCCCAGGTAGTCCAACTAACGAAGCAAGATGCTGAACATCCCAAACGTCATCGAGCCACCTCTTATTTCGAAACAGTGTCTGCAAGAGAGCTGCCAACTTATAATATAACAATAACAAAATTTTCAAGAGAAAAAATTATATTACCAATAAAATACTTAAATCTTACTTACATCAATGACAACATGAAATTCCGACAAAACAAAATAAAATATTCAAACAAAATATAAAAGTAGGTTTATGTAAAAAGAACCCTTTTACATAAATCAACTATAATCTTTTTTATTGGATTTGATTTAAAATTATAATAAAATAGACAAAAAGTGGTATAAAAAGGTTTTGCATTACGAAATGCGATTACTGCACACTAAAATATTTCCAATATGCATTTTCTTTTATATCAAATACTTACCTTAGCCGGAAAATTCAAAATAAATCCTATCTCTCGAATTCCTTTTTAATGAGAATAAAATATGAAATATTTGAAACCTCAAATTCAGTTTTCATTAATCAAATAAATTTTTAGAATTCTAGCAGATTCATACGTAAAAAGAATATACTATTTCTTACTAAAATGCGAAATACAAGTATTCATATTTTGAACAAAAATGTTCAACTTTAGACAAAGCAAGAAAAGATTTCCCTCCCGTTTTCTTTTCGCAGTTATTTCCCTGGAAGATCCGACATCTCGCGGATTTCAATATAAAGCGAAAGAGTTATTCTTTCCAGGCCTCTACTACGTAAGAAAGGTAGGAAAACATAAGAATAAGAAATTGTTGCTTTTTTCCCCCATACAATAAATCTGAATTCGGTCAGTTTGGAGTTTTATTTTCCGGTGTGTTTGGAAGTGGAGATAAATTCGGCAGCTGCGAAACTATTCACATGGGAGAGAAAGTATTCAGTGCCATTTCTCTGTGCCCCTTTTTAAAATTTAAAATTAGAGGACTAAAAGTACCGTAACATTTAATTCTAGAAATGTTGAAGTTCACAGCTATAAACGTATTTTATAAATATTTCAATCTTCAAATATTTTAATGTATATTAACTTCTAAGATTCAATATTGTACTATGATAATTTTAAACGTTTCTTTTAAGTATTTCAATCATCAAAAATTTATATATATATATATTAACTTCAAGATTCAGTATAGTACTATAGTAATATTAAATGTTTTTTTGAAATATTTCAATCCTCAAAGATCTTTATATATATTAGCTTCAATGATTCAGTATTGAACTATGATGACTTTAAATGTTTTTTAAGTATTTTAATCACCAAAGAGTTTTATATAGATTAACTTCCGAGATTCAGTATTGTACTATGGTAATTTTAAACGCTTTTTAAAAGTATTTCAATCATCACAGATTTTTATATATATTAATTTTCAAGATTCAATATTGTACTATGGTAATTTTATACTTTTATACTGTACGGTAATAACTTTATTTATTAGTAGTTTTTGTTATTGAATTGAATTTTTCTTACTCAATCTTAACTTGTTGTTGTTTCTTATCCCTTTTGGTAGACATCTAGACCAATCCCACAACCCCTTATTGACTCATGGTTGTAGGGAAAGGGGGCAGCTTCTGTTTTGATGGAGCACTCATATGTAGAAGACTGACTTGGCTTTGTGTCGTTGACGAAGGAGGATAGTGCCATCCGGGTGGACTTTTACGGGAATTACACCGCATATGCGTATCGTATGGGAGATAACCTGGAAAATTCTCACCAGGCAGTCCAACTCACGAGGCAAGATGATGAACATTCCAAAAGCCATCGAGCCTCCTCGTTTTTTAAAACAGTGCCTAGAACAAAGCTGCCAGCGGAGAATATAATAGTAACAAAGTTTACAAGAGAAAAAATTAGATTATCAATAAAATACTACAATTCTTAATTACATCAAAGATGACATGAAATTCAGACGAGGGTTCTTTATACATAAATCTACTGTTATATTAATTTTATTTTATTTGATTTGATTTAAAAATATAATAAAATGGAAAAAGAGTGGTACAAAAATCTTTTTCATTAAGAAATGCGAAACCTTTTTTTTTATAAATTTGTTTACAACACTATAAAATATTTCCAACATGCTCTAGCTTTCATATCAAAATATCCTAGCGAGAAAACTCAAAATAAATCATATCTCTCGAATTCATTTTTAATGAGAATAAATATGAAATATTTGAAACTTCAAGTTTCATTAATCAAATAAATTTTGAGAGTTCCAGCAGATTTATATGTAAACAAAAATACTATTTCGTGCAAAAATGCGAAACACAAGTATTCATATTTTGCAGCAAAAGTGTTGATCTTTAGACAAAGCAAGAAAAGATTTCTCTCCCGTTTTCTTTTCGCAGTTATTTCCCTGGAAGATCCGACATCTCGCGGATTTCAATATAAAGCGAAAGAGTTATTCTTTCCAGGCCTCTACTACGTAAGAAAGGTAGGAAAACATAAGAATAAGAAATTGTTGCTTTTTTCCCCCATACAACAAATCTGAATTCGAGTCAGTTTGGAGTTTTATTTTCCGGTGTGTTTGGAAGTGGAGATAAATTCGGCAGCTGCGAAACTATTCACATGGGAGAGAAAGTATGCAGTGCCATTTCTCTGTCCCCCTTTCTAAAATTTAAAATTAAAAGACTAAAAGTACCGTAACATTTAGAAACGTTCAAGTTCATAGCTATAAAAGGTTTTTATAAATATTTCAATCTTCAAAGATTTTTATGTATATTAATTTCCAAAATTCAATATTTTTTTTTGTTCCAATGCAACAGGCAAACATTCAGACAGTTGTCTTTGATGTCTTTTCTGTAAATTTGTTTACTACACACTACAATATTTCCAATATGCAAAACAAACATGCTGATTAATCATATGATTGATTTGATGCCTTAAGGCAAGAAAGCGCTACACCGACGTTACTCATATGATGACTAATGATATGATTGATTTGATGCCTTAAGGCAAGAAAGCGCAGCACCGACGTTACTCACTTAGCACTACCCAGAAGCTGCATGTAACTTGAAGGTAATCTATGGTCGCGGAGTTACAATATCTCCGCTACGCTCTACGGTACTGTTAGACCAGGATCCACAGTTTAAAGTGGATTCTGAACCACTACAAACATGCATGGCCCCGCCGGGACTCAAACTCGAAACCTGTGGTATCGAGCGCCAGAGCGCTAGACATTCAGGCCCCTCCAAGATTCAATATTTTACTATAGTAATTTTAAACATTTTTTTTAAGTATTTCAATCATCAAAGATTTTTATGTGTTTTAGCTTCCAAGATTCAGTACTGTACTGTAGTAATTTTATTTATTAGTTGTTTTTGTAATTGAATTGAATTTTTCTTACTGAACCCTAGCTTGTTGTTGTTTCTTATCCCTCTTGACATCTAGACCAAGCCCACGTACCCGTATGGACTCACGGTTGAAGGGAAAGGAGGCAGCTTCTTTTGTGATGGAGCAGCCACAGGTAGAAGACTGCCTTGGCTTCCGGCTTTAGGGCAACTACTTCGTATTTACGTGTAATATGGGAGAAAAACCCGGAAAATTCTCACCAGGTAGTCCACTAACGAGGCAAGATGCTGAACATTCCAAACGCCATCGAACCTCCTCGTTTTTTGAAACAATGTCTACAACAGAGCTGCCAGCGGAGAATATAATAGTAACAAAGTTTACAAGAGAAGTGTACATCCAAGATGACATGAAATTCAGACAAGGGTTATTTTTACATAAATATACTGTTAAATTTATTTTTTTTTAAACTATAATAAAACGGACAGAGAGTAGTATAAAAATGTTTTGCATTGAGAAATTCGAAACTGATTTTTGTCCAATATGCAAAATAAATTATATCCCTCGAATTCATTTTTAATGAGGATAAAATATGAAATATTTCAAACCACAAGTTTCCGTTTTCATTAATCAAATAAATTTCTAGAATTCCAGCAGATTTATACGTAAAAAAAAATACTGTATCGCACAAAAATGCGAAATACAAGTATTCATATTTTGGACAAAAATGTTCAACTTTAGACTAAACAAGTAAAGATTTCACTCTAGTTCCTTTTCGCAGTTATTTCCTTGTAAGATCCGACATCTCGCAGATTTCAATATAAAGCGACAAAGTTATTCTTTCCAGGCCTCTACTACGTAAGAAAGAAAGGAAAAAGAATAATAATAAGAAATTGTTGCTTTTTTTTTACCCCATACAATAAATCTGAATTTGAGTCAGTTTGGAGTTTTATTTTCCGGTTTGTTTGGAAGTGGAGATAAATTCGGCAGCTGTGAAACTATTCACATGGGAAAGAAAGGATACAGTGCCATTTCTCTGTGCCCCTTTTTAAAATTTAAAATTAAAATACAGTAACATTTAATTCTAAAAATGTTAAAGTTCAAAGCTATAAACATTTTTAAAAAAACATTGCAACTTTCAAAGATTTATTTATATATATTAACTTTCAAGATTCAATATTGTACTATAGTGATTTTAAACTTTTTTTTGAGTATTACTATCATTAAAAATTTTTATGTATATTAACTTCTAAGACTCGGTATTGTACTGCAGTAATTTTATTTATTAGTAGTTTTTGTAATTAAATTGATTTTTTCTTACTCAACCTTAGCTTATTGTTGTTCTTATCCCTCTTGGTAGATATCTAGACCAAGCCCATGAACCTGTAGGGATGCATGGCTGAAGGGATAGGGGGCAGCTTCTGTTGTGACGGAGCACCCGTAGGTAGAAGACTGACTTGGCTGTAAGTGCCATTTCTCCGTTCCCCTTTTTAAAATTTAAAATTAAAGGACTGAAAGTAAAGTAACATTTAATTCAAAAAATGTTAAAGTTCATAATATAAAATTTTCTTTTTTAAAAATTTCAATATCTATAAAGATTTTTATATATATTAACTTCCCTGATTGGTAGTAATGACTCTGATTATATATATTAACTTTCCTGATAGGTAGAAGACTGACTTGGCTCCGAATCGCTGACGAAGGAGGATAGTGCCCTTGGGGTGGACTTTTGCGGGAACTACATCGCATTTGCGTGTCATATGGGAGAGAACCAGGAAAACTCTCACTAGGTAGTCCAACTAACGAGGCAAAAAGCTGAACATCCCAAACGCCATTGAGCCTCCTCGTTCTTTGAAACAGTGTCTACAACAAAGCAGACAGCGGAGAATATAAAAGTAATAAAGTTAAAAAAGATTACAATAATATACTACAAATCTTACTTATATTAAAGACGACATGAAATTCAGATATGGTTTCTTTTTTTCATAAATCTACTGTTATATTAATTTTATTTTATTTGGTTTAAAATTATAATAAATGGACAGAGAGTATGAGGAGATCTTGCATTGAAAAATGAAAACTGTTTTTTTTTTTTTTTGTAAATTTGTTTACTACTCACTAAAATATTTCCAATGTGCATTTTCTTTCATATCAAAATACCTCAGCGAGAAAACTCAGAATTAATCATAACTCTCGAATTCATTTTTAATGAGAATAAATAAGAAATATCTGAAACCTCAAACTCAGTTTTCATTAATCAAATAAATTTGTAGAGTTCCGGCAGATTTATACGTAAAAAAAAAAAAAAAAAAAAAAAAAAAAAAAAAATACTATTTCCTACAAAAAATGTGAAATACAAGTATTCATAATTTGAACAAAAATGTTCCACTTTAGACAAAAGCAAGAAAAGATTTCACTTCCGTTTTCTTTTCGCAGTTATTTTCCTGGAAGATCCGACATCTCGCAGATTTCAATATAAAGCGACAAAGTTATTCTTTCCAGGCCTCTACGTAAGAAAGGAAGGAAAAAAAATAAGAAGAAATTGATGCTTTTTTCCCCATACAATAAATCTGAATTTGAGTCAGTTTGGAGTTTTATTTTCCGGTCTATTTGGAAGTGGACATAAATTCGGCAGCTGCGAAACTATTCACATGGGTGAGAAAGTATGCAGTGTCATTTCTCTGTGGCCCTTTTTAAAATTTAAATTTAAACGACTAAAAGTGCAGTAGCATTTATTTCTAGAAATGTTAAAGTTCACAGCTATAAACGTATTTTATAAATATTTCAATCTTCAAATATTTTAATGTATATTAACTTCTAAGATTCAGTATTGCACTGTAGTAATTTTAAACGCTTATTTTAAGTATTACAATCATTAAAGATTTATATATATATATTAACTTCCAAGATTGAGTATTGTACTATAGTAATTTTATTTATTAGCAGTTTTTGTAATAGAATTGAATCTTTCTTACTCAATATTAGCTTAATCAGGTATATGTGAGAGTGCCCGACTCGTGGCTCAGTGGTAACGTGGGCATTAGGGCCGAGGTTTAACACGCTGACGGCATTTTTGTAGATACTGTTTCAAAAATGGGATGATTTGATGGCGTTTGTCCTATTCAGCATCTTGCCTTGTTTCAGGTTATTGGATTTTTTCCCGTACAATACGCAAATGCTGGGTAGTTCCACCTCCACTGGTAGTCCTCCTGGAAATAGAATACTAATATGATTGTCGTCTACCACAATGATCGGCGTAGACAATTCTGGATCTTTCAGAAGAACGAACATGACTGACATGTTCCTGGAATACTAACATGACTGACACCCCCCACAATGACTGACGTAGACATTTCTGGGTCTTCCAGGACACCGATGGAACCTTCCCCCCCTATACACAGTGTGATAATTGGGAGTTATGATCAGGTTGGCGTTGCATTTGAAAGCCGATTCCTTTCTTTGTTATCAGTGGCATCCTTAAAGCACGGTTCTACAACGACTATAATGCACTCGTGTGTCCCATTTCGTTCCCGAAAGGAACTTATAACAGGATAATGTCCTATAACGCAACACAAATATTTCCACTGATTGTATTCATCCCTTCCCTGGCCAGATTCCATGTCTCTACTCAAGCGTTAATATAATATGTTTGTGGTCTGATGAGTAGATGCATAGGATCGTCTTGGACTCTTGGATATCGCAAACCTACTACTGCCTCTCCGAATTGAATTAGCCTTCAATGTTAGTATACACACCCAATCAATATCGCCTGAACTGACAACTGAATAGAATTTGGTTAGCAATCCTGCCACGGGAAATATCCCTTCGGTTACCCGAGAAATCCCACTAATCCACCAATTCTATGATTCTATGCCTATATGATAGCTTGCATAAGGGCTAGAGGTAGAATCAACTTCTTACTAAATGGCTTGCTATTAGTATATGTATTTCGAGAATGAATCATTAATTTTCTTTCAGATATGTCCTTCGTTGTGCATCTATGTCTTATCGTAGAATGCATTAAAAATGTAAAGATGAAACTTCCGTTTTTTAAAAAATTAAATATTTGCCTTTTACTTAGAAGTGAGTCTTGAAAGAAATGTATAACTGTATAAATATAAATGTATAAAAATATATATAACGAAATATATTTTGCATTAAAATGCTCAAAAAATAAATTACGTAAATTTTCCACTGAGTTAAAAGAAGAATTTCACATTAAAAAAACTCTTTGTAATTCTCCTTGTAAATGTATCTATATTTAAAATATAAAATATGAAAGACACACTAAAATAAAATGTCCCGTCGTTTCTCAAATATACTTGATATTAAATATTTATACTGATTAATAATGTATAATATAATACACTGAAGTGACAAAAGTCATGGGATAGCAATATGCAAATTTTCAGATATCAGTAGCATCGCGTAGAACAGGTATAAATGCGCAGTGCTTTCGCAGAGCTTTCATTTCTGTTCAAGTTATTCATGTGAAGAGGTTTTGACGTGATGATGACCGCACGACGGGAATTAACAGACTTTGAACGCGGAATGTTAGTTGGAGCTAGACGCATGGGTCATGCCATTTCGGAAATCGTTAGGGAATTCAACATTCCCAGATCCACTGTGTCAAGAGTGTGCCGAGAGTATGAAATTTCAGGCATAACATTCCACCATGGACAGCGCAGTAGTCGACCGCCTGCACTTAACGACCGAGACCGGCGACGTCTGCAAAGAGTCGTAAATTCTAACAGACAAGCAACAGTGCGTCAAATAACCGCAGAAATCAATATGGGACGTACAAGGGACTTGTCTGTTAGAAATGTGCGGAGAAATTTGGTTTTCTTGGGCTATTCCAGCAGAAGACCGACTCGAGTGCCTTTACTGACAGAACGACATCGCTTGCAGCGACTCTCGTGGGCACGTGAGCATATCGGTTGGTCCCTAGATGAATGGAAAACCGTGGCCTGGTCCGATGAGTCACGATTTCAGTTGGTAAGAGCTGATGGTAGGGTTCGAGTGTGGCGCAGACCCCACGAAGCCATGGGCCCAAACTGTCAGCAAGGCACTGTTCAAGCTGGTGGTGGCTCCGTAATGGTGTGGGCTGTTTTTTCATGGCATGGACTTGGTCCTCTGGTGCGACTGGACCGAACATTGACTGGAAATACTTATGTTCAGCTACATGGAGATCACTTGCAGCCATTCATGGACTTCATGTACCCAAACAACGATGGGATTTTTATGGATGACAATGCGCCATGTTACCGGGCCTCAACTGTTCGCGATTGGTTTGAAGAACATTCTGGACAATTCCAACGAATGATCTGGCCACCTAGATCGCCCGACATGAATCCCATCGAGCATTTATGGGGCATCATCGCGAGGTCTGTTCGTGCCCAAAATCCTGCACCATCAACGCTTTCACAATTATGGACGTCTATCGACACAGCATGGCTCAATATTCCTGCAGAAGACTTCCAACGACTTGTTGAGTCCATGCCACGTCGAGTTGCTGCACTTCGCCGGGCGAAAGGAGGGCCGACACGATATTAAGAGGTATCCCATGACTTTTGTCACTTCAGTGTATAATATACAAATATGACTCTATTTTACACAAAGAGAAAACACATATATACATATTCCATAGCTTTACAAAAATGGGAGCGGATATAAGCAAGACATAAAGGATTTCAGTTGTAGAATAAGCTTTTGTTTCTAGAAAAAAATTTCGTGAAAAATATTAATATAGCATAAAAAAAAAAAACTCAGTCCAACTCTAACCAACTCCGAATTTCAACTCACCAAACTATTTTTCAACTCATAAGCGTTTTAATTTTTGCCTTTGAAAAGGTTGCGATTAAATTGTACAACAGAATTCCTGTAGAGATTTAAAGAGTAATCCTATGGCCGCAATGTACGAGAACAAACCTGGAACACAATTTAAATCCCGAGACTTTTGGAGGATAATATTATTTTTACAGAAGAATTCTTCTTAAGCGTCCTTTTATTTCGCTTTACTATTTTCATCACAAAAAAGCTCAGTTTTTCGTCATAGACATTCTAAAACCTAAAAAAAAAAGATTTTAAAAGTACTTCTTCTCCTTCTGCCGGAAATAAGATTTCAGGAATCAGGATAAGATTCAAAAGATCGCAGAAAAGTCTGTAATCTTGATGTTAATTCATTTCTACCGTACACTTGAGAATTTTTTCCCCTCTCGTTTCAGGTACATATAACGTTCACTTCATACCTGGAAGACATTTATTTTTCTTTCAAAAGGAAGGAAGCGATATCTAAAATTATTGTAGAATTGAAGAGGAAATGGAAAGAATATCGAATTTTTCAATTTCATTGGTAACATATAACATATACTTTTTTTGTGAATAAAATTGTATGATGCGGCATATATCTCTCTCGTCTTTTTCTTTCGGGAAAAATTTGATTGAATTGTTCTAAAAACCGGAAATTATTATAAAAGGAAATAAAAATTTAGATCTCCTCCGAAATTGTTGCGATTTAATTCTTTCTGGATCAGAGCAATTGAACAATCTTATAATGGCAAAAAGAAAACGCAATCCTATAATAAATTTGATATCCGTTCTTTCCACGGCATCTCTGGAGTAAGAAGCAAATGTATGACCTGAAAAGAGAAGTGTTGCAAGTATTGAATCTTATCCAGGGAAAAGAAAACACGCCCTTCCTTATAGTTAAATAAATCCAATTGAATTATTCAATTGTATATGAAGCCTCTTAATAAAATTTCCTTTGGAAAAAAAATGCTTCTTTTAAAAAGGCCTTGAATCTTCATTTGTGAAAATCAAGCTAAAATTGTAATTATCTGTTCATATTATTTCAAAATGTAGATATTTGTAAATAAATCTAAACTAGAAAAGAATAATTTAATGTTAATGGTAATATTTTTCCATATTGAAGTATGTACAGTATTTGTAAATACATTTTTTTTGTCCAAAATATAATCTGAAGAAAAGGTGGAAAAATAGGGAAAATATATCTAAGGAAATGATAGGAGAAAAGTGCTAAAATATACATATTCTTATAATGGACTTAAATAAATGTTAATAAAAGGAATCAAATACGTATGAGTAACTTGTCACAATTTGTTTTGACTACCATTGCACTGCATTGATTTTTCTTTTGTGCTGTCTTATTTTATAAGTACAAAAAAATTTAATTAAAATAATTTTCAATATTTGAATTTTGGTTTTTATATTTGCTAGAATGACGAAATATTTTGTCTGAAATTTATATTGTACATATAGGTTCAGAGTTTGTGTAAACTAAGAAATATATAACTATCATTTAAATATTTTATCTAGAAAGATTTATCTTTAGCAGCTCCATTAAAATTATAATGAAGCTTGATAATCTGGCGAAATAGATAATCCAATTAATCCGTGGTCGCCAACATGTGGATTAAAGAGAAATAGGTTCGGCTTATGATTGCTGGAGACTTGGTAAGCTGAATTTTGGAGACTTGGTAAGCCGCCGTGTTAAAATATAATTACAAAATTTTCTCAAAGAAGAAACTAAAATATAGGAATGAGTTTATTGTTAAGGTTAAATTTAAGCAAATAATGAACAATAATATAATTTTCTCAACCAATATGAACACTTTTTAACTATAACCGTCAATTTTTTATATCCCTTTAGATAAGCAAAATAATTTCATGCCATTTTTTATATTCATATTCTTTGCAATATCATTTTCTGTAAAATTACCAAAGAATTCATTCTGTCTTGATACATAGATGATCGTAAGTAGGATTCCATAAACTATAGTTTATTAAAGCCTATCTTGCCATTGTCCACAGTAATGGAAATTGCAATCATTATTCTTAATGCCATCCATAGATTCCGCCCATGACATCCAGTAACTTGTTATTTATGAACTTAGAGGATTTTATTGGAAGCATTGCATCTTCAGGAAATAGTTCCTTGACTGCATTTATTTTAGTCAAGAGATTGCATTCCAATATATATCCATTGGGGTCGACTCTTTTGCTAACTCGAGCGCTTTTTCATATTCCTTTCTATGACAACCAATTGAATATTCAGTGACACTATTCATTAGTGAAACTGCAGTTGATAGCTCTATAGAGGTGTTCTGTATAGTTTTGATAATACCATTTACTCTTCCTAACATATCATTCCATTAAATAATTTCTCCAATATCAAATAGCACTGTTTAAATATTTATCGTTAAAAAATCATCCAAATCGTTTATATCTTCTAAATGATAATTACCATACTTTTCTTCAGAAAAAATTTTTGTTTGTTTTTTGAGTTAACTAATAATTAATTCACATTAAAGTAAATAATAATTAGTAAACGGTTAGTTTTATTCTATATATTATCGAATTAGGATATTTAACTTTGGTTGGAATTGAAATTTACCTTTGTTATTAATGTAATTGCTGGAAAATATTTAACTGAAGTAAATTGTTTGTTTAAAAATTTTAAAGTAATTTTTGCAAATAAAAATTCTTGATGGTCGTATACATACATTCATACATAGATGGGAAAGTTAAAACTTTTTTGTAATTACTTATTTCTTATTTTTTGGAGCAAAAGGCTGAAAAATTTCAACAAGACATTCCTTACATACGCTAGATATTCCAAGAATAAAGTAGAAACATACCTTTCATATTAAAACTGCTTAAATGTTACCGGGTAATCTTTAAAGAAAAAATCTGGTTTCCATGGAAACAAACTGAACGCTCTCGTGAGATTTTACGTTCATTTCTTTTCAGTAAAAAGTTTAGCTGTTCTCTAAGAATTTATGATGAAATAAAAAGAATGAACACTGCCATTGATGTGAACATATGTATTTATTTTATGAAAAGAAATCTAAAAATTTTTTAAAATGTATTTTAATAATTTCTTAATGTTTCTTTAATTTGAAATAAAATTAATTTTGGAAAAATTTAAATAAAAATCAAAATGAATTACAACCTACTAGGATTATAAAAAGTCAAATTTCGAATTATTTGTTTCTGAAATAATATTATTAATCTAAAAATTATTTTGAAGCTTTTTTATAATGTGACTATAAAAGGGCGAAATAGATTATAATTTAAGTGCTCAATTATTATAGATTAAAATATCTAAAAATACTTGAGCACTTAAATTAAAAATTTTTTTAATTAAAAGCTATATAAGTTTAATATATTATATGCAAAAGCATAATTGACTTAGATATATTTTATTTTATGAAACTTTATTATGACGTCATAAACTCGATATGAAAATAAAATTATTCCCGCATGTTAAAGTAGCAAATAAAAAAAATCATATAAAAACATTAACCTTTAACAATCCTATTCTCTCCTTTTCAAGTAAAGCATTTTGTGAATGCATCACCTTTTTTCAATCAACTCTATGTAAACGACTGCAATAAAAGACTTTGATTCATCGAAAAAGAACCGATTTAAGTCCCTCTTTGGATAATTTTATTTCTGTCTTGTTAAATAAATATGGAAGCAGATATCTGTTTTTGGATAGCACTAATGAGAAATGAAATATCGTCTTCCTTTTAAAAAGGTCTCTTCTGCTTCTAAATATAGGCTTTTGTTTCCTAAAATAGATGCGATGTTCTCTCTGACCTTCTATTATTGGAGCAGTTGCCCCATTTTTTGCTGCATACAACTACTGTTAAGCTGGCAGTCTTTTGTTTCTTAATTTGCGATTTATTTCTGTGTTGCACGAAGTGTAGGGCATGGAATACAGCTTAATAATGATTTTTTTTTATAAATTAATTTCTATTAGGAAGCCAAGTGGCGTACTGTTCCAGTAAACCAAATTTGTCGCAACGAAAAACATTTAAACATTTTATGTTTCACGTTTTTGTCTACTTCTTTTATAGAATAATTTTCAAAAAAGAAAAAAAAATAGAATTGCAGTGATAAATAAGTAAACTATACTGCAATAATAAGTAGTTATAATTAGGGGATCTGATTGCTGAGTAACTAGTGATCTGGCGCTCGGTGCCATAGGCTTCTAGTTCTAGTCCCGGCGATGCCATGAATGTCTGTATTGCTTCGAAATCCACTTTAAGCCGTAGGTCCCGGTTCAATATAACGTTTGGGTGTAAGGCTGACAACATTGTCTCGTTAAAAGATAACATCTCCTACCTCGAAATCTGCCAGTAGGCAGACAGCATTGGCCCACCATGAGGCTATTGTACCAATGAAGAAGAAGAATGTTTAATAATGAATAGTTAATAATGAATAGTTAATAATGAATGAATAGTTTTACTATTGTAAAACTTCTTTTTAATATCATCTTCAGCTATGTGTGTACAAAACCAGATCAGACGTAGACTTAAGTTTGTAGACGACTCCTACAGCTGTGAAATTGTCTCTAGATCAATTGCAGTGAAGATGCTATATTAGAGGGAATTTTTAGAAGAAAGGGATTTGGTTCTTTGGAGGTTATCTATCAATATAATTACTTCAGATTGTGTGAAATACGTCGAAAATACTAACGCATCCATCTCGACGAATGATGAAACATGTCCCCAAAGTGCAAGACCGTCTGTCATAGTGGTTGGTAATCAGCTCATTACGTATATTTAGTTTGACAAAGGGCTCTGATGGCTGAATGACGCTCTGGTGCTCATGCCACTGGATTAATGTTCAAGTCTCGGCGATGCCATGGATGTTTATAGTGGTTCAGATACCCTTTAAGCCGTGGGTTCCGGTCTAATATGACTATAGAGTGTTGTTTGTAGAGCTGAAAACCCTATCCCGTAAAAAGTCAGCGTTACTGAGCCAATTCAGACTTCTACCTACGGGTGCACTATTAACAACAGAAGCTGTCCCCCCTTCCATGAGACAACATAGTTTCTTGGACTTGATCTAGATATTGCTGTCTACCAAGTGGGATAAGAAACAAAAATTTTGCAAAAGAAGTGTAATATAAATATTTTTAAATAAAATTATTTTAATTATATAATAGAAATTGAAATAAAACCTAGTTTATTTCTTTTCATACGATTTATTAATGGTATCTTTTCGACATTCTAGACCAAGGTATAGCAAATAGAAAAAACTTTAGTCAAGGATGAGGGTGGCGTCAATCTTGTTTGATTGTCCACCTCTCCAAGTATTTCTAAGTTTTTAACGACCAACTCTATGTTACTTTTTCGTAATTATTATATGACAGAAAAATAAAAGCTAATGCTAGACTGTAGATTTTTTTATAGTTAAAACGTTTACAGCATGTGTAATATATTGTATTGCCTTACCATCAAAAGACTTATATTTTTGTGCAGTCTTTTAAACAATGTATATTTGATAAGATTTTTAATTATATATATTTTAATATTGTTTACTATTATGCTTAATATTAATAATTATTACAAGATTGCAATTACTGCAAGATTAATATGTAAGTTGTTAATAATTTTGAAGTATGTATGTTTGAAAAAGAAGCTTTTGTAAGCTGAATACACAGTTGTCTGAACTATGAATGTTGTTCTATTTAGACCTAACAGACCCCTCATTGCTAGTTATTGATTATTATAATATTACGGAGATTATGATTTGAAATCACGATGATTGTACATACAAGTTATCATAAAATAATTTTAAGTTTGAAACATCTATAGCTATAACTAATTAGAGGAATAAAACCAAATTTCAGAATATGGCGTGTGGGAGCCAAAATATGATTTTACGAAGAGCTCAAATATACAGCTAAAATTTTTAATTTTGTAAAGATGAGACGATTTCAACGTTTTATTCACTTCATATGAAACAAAAATCTATGTTCTCAAATACTTTCTTATGATTTCGAATATTGATAAGAGGGATGAAAACAGACTTTTATGTCTTCCAAAGAAGCAGGAAACAACTCAGATTCCGCCCATGCCATTTAAATACGAGCCTTTTCAATAAACTAAAATACTATTTCAAATGCAAAGCAGTCAGTTTTTTTTTTTTTAATTTTTGTCTCGTCTGGTTCAAATATCATAGCAGGCCACTATCTCCCTTTTTGGAACCTGATCTCGTGGAGGAGTGAGAAAAGACATTGATTCTCAACAATTTCTTAATTTGATAAAGCTTTCAAAACCCGAGACATTCAGACGATTAGAAATAGACAAAGCGATTCCAAGTTGTAAGGTTTCAGACAGTCATTTATTTGAGAGAAAGAAATTCAATACTTGATTTCGAGTTGATTTCAAACTTATTTTGATAAGAGTTCTGTTTATATTTTAAACATTATCCAAGAAGATTTGTGTTACAGCAAACAGAATAAAATATAAGCTATTGCGATTACTTAAGTCAAATATTTTAGATGAATTCAGATCAGTTTTCCAATAAAAAATATTAAAGACGCATTGAAATTTATCATATCCTTTTTGATTGAACATTTGTATGGATTTATGAGTACTATTAATATATTACGAGCACAAAGGATTTTATAAATTACTTTACCGAGAAAGGCTAAATAAAAATCAATTTGACTTTTACACCCACTCAAGTACTTGAATTTACTTCTGCTTTGAATTAACGGTAAGTTAAAAAGAATGGTAACAAAGAAAATCTGCCTGAATTTATTTATCGTACATTAATTTTTTTAAAGAACTGAGCAGCAAATTTTTGTTCTGTATTGAAACTTAAATATAAAAAGAAATATATCGAATTCAGGATGGAAAACAGAGAGTAAAAATTCTGAAAACTTTATGTGTATTTACCTCTGTTTTATTTTATTATAGAATTATTCATTAAAGGTATTATGTTATATCTTATTTTAATATAAGAACCTTAATTAGGTATAAAATTACATATAATTTTTTGTTATTTTAAATTGTATTCATAAGAGAAACATGTTTCAATTTTAAAATAGTTTCATTGTATTATGAATATTTTCATGGTATATGAATGATTTGGATTAATAGATAATAATGAACGCTGATCTCCCTTTTTTTGCGTATGCATATATACATGAATATGATATATTATTAAAATTTGAGTGTTTTTCTACCAGTGATCACAAAAAGAAATGGAAATGGGATAATAAATTGAGTACCGTATGTATTAGTATTTTATACTGTTTTAAATTTATGCGGTCTTAAGATATATTGAAAGTAATTTTCTTTGTGGAATAGGAAAGAATTTGATTAGAAATCGCGCCACTGGAAGTATCCCTTTGGTTACCCTAGTAATCCCGCTAATCCATCTATTCTACGATTCCATACCAAACTATATGCTACTTTGCATAAGGCGTAGCGGCAGGATCAACTTCTTAATAATTGGCTTGATATTAGTATTTGTATTTTGAGAATGAAACATTAATTATTTATGAAACGGTTATGCCCTTTGTTGTGCATCTAAGTTTATCATAGAATGCAATTGAAATGTAAAGATGAAAACATGCTTCTGAAAAAATTAAATATTTGCTTCTTTATTTAGAAGGGTTTCTTAAAAAAATGTATAATTGTATAAACATAAATGTATAAAAATATATATAACGAAACACATCTTTTATGTAAATATATTTTGCATTATTATACACAAAAAATAAGATACGTAAACTTTCTACAAAAATAAAAAAAAGGAATTTCACACATTTAAAAAAGCTCATTGTAATCCTCCTTGTAAATGTTTCAATATTTAAAATATAAAATATGAAAGACGCACTTAAATAAAGTGTCCCGTCGCTTTTCAAATATACTTGATATTAAATATTTATACTGATTAATAATGTTTAACTCAAACGTGGCTCCATTTTACACAAAGAGAAAACACTTACATACATATTCCATGGTTCAATAATAATGTAAACAAGACATAAAGGATTTCTGGAAGAATATTTCTTAAAAAATTTAATATAGCATAAAAAAAAAACCCAGTCCAACTCTAACCAACTCCAAATTTCAACTCCAACCAAACTATTTTTCTACTCATGAGCTTTTTGATTTTTGAATTCAAAAGGTTGAGATTAAATTGGACAACAGAATGCCTGTAGAGATTTAAACAGTAATCCTATAGCTGTAACGTACGAGAACAAACCTAGAGCACAATTTAAATCCCAAGACTTTTGGAGGACAATATTTCTTTTACAGAAGAATTCTTTCTAAGCGTCCTTTTATTTCGCTTTACTATTTTTATTACAGAAAAGCTCAGTTTTACGTCATAGACATTCTAAAACTCAGAAAAAGATTGTAAAAGTACTTCTCCTTCTACCGGAAATAAGATTTCAGTCAGCTAAAGATCGCAGAAAAGTCGGTAATCTTGATATAAATTCATTTCTACTGTACACTTGAGAATTTTTTCTCTCGTTTCAGGTACATATATAATGTTCACTTTGTACCTGAAGGGCATTAATTTTTCTTTCAAAGGAAGGAAAAGAGAAATCTAAAACTATTGTACAATTCCAGAGGAAATGGAAAGAATATCGAATTTTTCAATTTTATTGGTAACATATAACACATACTTTTTTTCTTGATACAAAATTGTATGATGCGTCATATATCTTTCTCTGAATAAATTTGATTGAATTGTTCTAAAAACCGAAAATTGTTATAAAAGGAAATAAAATTTGGCTCTCCTCCGAAATTGTAGCTATTTTGATTCTTTCTGGGTCAGAGCAGTTGAACAATCTGATGATCACAAAAAGAAAACCTAATCATGTAATAAATTTGATATCCGTTCTTTCCAGCGCTTCTCTGGTGGAAAAAGCAAATGTGCAATCTGAAGTGTTGAAAGTATAAAATCTTATGCAGGAAAAAGAAAACACGATCTTCCTTATAATTAAATAAATGTAAATTGAATTATTCAAATGTATATGAAACCTCTTAATAAAATTCCCTTTGAAAAAAAAAATGGTTTTTTTTTTCAAAAGGCGTAGAATCTTTATTCAGTTCATTTGTAAAAATAGAACTTTTTTTGTCATGTATTGACTAAAATTGTAGTTATCCGTTCATATTAATTCAAAATGCAGATATCTATAAATAAATCTAAACTAGAAAATAATATTTTACTGATATTGATAATATTTATTAATTTTAAAGTAGGTATAGTGTTTGTAAATGCATTTTTTTCGTCCAAATATAGTATGAAAGAAAAGGGAAAAACATATCTAAGGAAATGTAGTAAAATATATACGTTCTTATAGAGGGCTTGAATAAATATCATAATTGAATAATACCTTTAATGAATTGAATAATACCTTTAATGAATTGAATAATACCTTTAATTGAATAATACCTTTAATGAATGATTTAAATAGAGTAAGTTACTGAGTAAATTGCCACAATTTGTGTTGCCACATTGATTTTTTTTTGTGCTGTCTTATCTTATAAATACAAGACTATTCAATTAAAATAATAACCAATCTATGAATTTTGATTTTATATTTGCTAGAAGGACAAAATATATTGACATATTTATATTGTAAACACAGGTTCTCAGTGGATTTAAACTTATTATCATAGTTATTATTATTATTATTCAATATTATTATTATTATTACTCATTATTACCGTTTAAATTTTTATCTAGAATGATTTATCTTTAGTAGCTCCATTAAAAGTACACTGACGCTTGATAATCTGGCGAAATAGCTAATCCAGTTAATCCGTGGTCCCAAACGTGTGGATTAAGGAATAATAGGTTTAGCTTACGATTGCTGGAGACTTAGTAAGCTGAAATTTGGCGTCGTTTAAAGTATAATTATAAAATATTTTACTAGAAATAAACTAAAATACAGGAATGTGTTTATAGTTTAGGTTTATTTTAAACGAATAATGAACACTAATATAGTTTTCTCAATCAATATGAATACGTTTAAAACATTCTCCCTAATCTTTTATACCCGTGAGATAACCCAAATCTAATCGTGGCGATTTCTATTTTTATATTTTTTGCAATATCAGTTTCTATAAAATTCATTCTGTGTAGATATATGGATGACCATAAGTATGTTTTTATAAGATTTAGTATACCAAAGCATCTTTTGCCGATGTCCACAGTAATGGAAAGTCTCAAATCATAAAATGTCCCAAGAGTCTAAAAAAATCAATCTTCAAAAGTATGATGTGGTATAGTTACTTATGAGGATAAAAATATCATTTAGAAAAATTAATTATATTTGAATGAACTACATCTAATAATTATATTTCTCTAAACTATATTTATTAACTATATTTGAATAGACTATATCTATTTACTATATTTGACTATTTTGGCTTTTGTGATTTGTAGTTCAAACATTTCTATTTATTTAACTATTTATACTTCCTTATCATAAAATATGTTTCATCGACTATGTTATCTTCTCTATTTTTAAGAAGGAAAAAACCTGTGCCCTAAAAATTATCATAATAGAATCATAATATTAGAAATTTCCGGAATAATAATATTTAAATCATTGTAAATGTGGTAAAACAAGCACTAAATGGTTAAGGGAAAAAATGATTTAAATAAGATAACGCTGTTACCTTTGTTAGTTCATGTGAAAAAAAAAATGTTTCTGTTTTAAAAGTATAATTCATTGCAAAAAATATTGATACTTTGTATAAAAATATTAATACTTTGAATAAAAGTTTTGCTACCCTGTATGAAACTGAGTACTTTAACATGTTTTTAATACTTTTTATCAGTGGATTCTAGAAAAAAGTTATTGGAGCAGATAAGAATAAAAAAGGGTCATGTAAACAGCAAAAAATTATATAGGCACTTTTTTTGTTGGATTTTTTTTATAGATCAAACAAATAATTTCTCCAATATCAAACAGCATTGTTTACTTATAGTTAAAGAATCATCACAATCGATTATATTTTGTAAATGATGATTACAGTAATTACCTTCAGAAAAAAAAAACTACGTTTTTTTTGTGTCAACTAATGATTGATTCACATTAAAGTAAATAATATTTAGTAAACAGTTAATCTTATTCTATATTTTAATGAATTAGGATGTTCAACTTTGTTGGAAAATAACAAATAATAAAATACCTAACGTTAAATATTTTTAAATACTTATTGTTAAAAAATCATCACAATTGATTATATTTTCTAAATGATGAATTCTATAATTTCCTTCAGATAAAAATGTTTTTTGTGTTAACTAATAATTGATTCGCATTAACATAAATAATAATTAGTTAACAGTTAGTCTTATTCTATATATTATCGAATTAGGGTATTTAACTTTGTTGGAAAGGAAATTTAAATTTGTTGTTATATAATCGCTGAAAAATATTTAACTGAAGTAAATTGTTTGTCTAAATTTTTAAAGCAATTTTTATAAATGAAAATTCTTGATGGTCATAGCATTCTCGACGGTCTTCTACAAACATGAATGCATAGTTGGGAAAGTTAACATTTTTTTTAATCACTTATTTCTTATTTTTCAAAGTAAAATGCTGAAAAATTTCAACAAGACATTCCTAGGATATTCCGAATAGAAACATACTTTTTATATTAAAACTACTTAAATGTTACCGGGTAATCTTTAAAGAAAAATCTCGTTTCCATGGAAACAAACTCAACTCTCATGTGAGATTTTATGTTCATTTCTTTTTCAGCAAAAAGTTTAGCTGTTTTCTAAGAATGTATTATGGAATAAAAAGAATAAGCACTGCCATTGATGTGAACAAATGTATTTAAATTATCAAAGGAAATTTAAAATTTCACATTTTAAGTATTTTAATAATTCCTTAATGTTTCTTTAATTTGAAACAAAATTAACGTTGGAGAAATTAAAATAAAAGTCAAAATGGATTAAAATGTACTAGGATTGTAAAAAGAAAAAACTTCGAATTTCTTGATTTTGCAACAATATTATTATACTAAAATTTACTTTTCAGTTTTTTTTGATGAGACTATAAAATAAATAAAAATATCTGAAAATATTTGAGCACTTCAATTACTTTAATGAATATTTTTGTGTTATTTATATTTCTTAAAAATTATATTTAGGACAAAGTTTTCATTCAGGAAACTTGTTAATTTCAACTTTTATTCTACCTGTGCCATTTTCCTTCCTTACGGAACTCAAGTAGAAAAAAAAATGTTTAGAATTAAGAAAATATAAGCATTTTTAAAATATTTGATTTTTCACTCGGGCTTAAAACTGTTGTAGCAGAATAATAAAAAATTTAATAATTTAAAATTTTTTAAATTCCTTCTATTAGCTCATACTCTCCCTATATATATCTTGTTCAAATTTTCAATCGTTCATAAAATATACATATTTTTCAAGTATTAATTAATTAATTTTAGTTTTATATGGGAGGAATATTGATATATTCACGCTGCTCTTTCTTCTCATTTGCTCATCATTAAGTAATTAATAATTAGTTAATAATCTCTTTTTTCTCATAACTAATTATTAATTAATTCATTATTATTAATTATTTTATTCATTAAATTATTAATTATTTTTATTCATTTAATTAATAATTATTTTTATGTTATTATCAAATATTTTTAATATTCATTTAATATATTGTTCAATTTTTAAAATAATGTAACTACAAATTGGCAATAATATAAGAAATCGTCTGATTTTAATTTAGCTTATTCTTCTGGATATTATCATTCTTAATTTTTTACGCTGGAAATTTGAAACGATCGTGTTTGAGAAATCTTGTTAATGCATTCTATATTTTTTAAATGATCAAAAAGTTTTTAATTAAATTTGAAAAATAGCCTAATTTATTTTATTATTTTATCGTATGTATTTGTTTCTATTATATTTGCTTTTATTATTTTTGCTTTTATTATTTTGCTGTAATTCGAGATTGCTGTTCTTTTTTTTTATTATTATTCAATTCCTTCTATTAGCTCACACTCTCCCTATATACATCTTGTTCAAATTTTTAATCGTTCATAAAACACTTTTTATTCATCCACTCAAGTTCAAATACATTTTTTTTGAACTTGTAGTGGATGACACTTGTTGTTAATACAGTTTGTTCCAATATTAATTCAGTAATTTAATTTTATTCATTAATTTTAGTTTTTTTTAGATTTAAGTTGCATGTATCTACCAATAGATGGTGCCAGATAAACTTAAAAAAATGAATGAAAATTATTTATAAAGGACTTCCTGCAATATAGTGAGAAAAAAAAAGAAGGAATTGACTTTTAAATCTTTTTTTTATATCACTTGTTTGTCAATAGAAGAATTTTGGCATTTCATTCCCAGGAAAGAGGAATGTATGTTATTTGATAAATATATAATAAACCCATCACTGAAATTTGACAGCAGACGAGCTTTATTGTGGGTAATTATATTACATGCATGAGAGTTTTGTACTAACGAGAACAACCTGTCACTCAAATCTGATAGTGAAGTAATTAGCGAATGTCTGTGCGACCTTCACAGGTCGAAACAACTAAAGATTGAATATGAACTATACTATGAGTCGTTCCATCATGATTGGGGATAGACCACGAGTTGAGAAATGTCTACTGCAATGAGAAGTGAGGGAAGCCGACTCCTCACCTCTTGACGGATTTTCTTAAAAGGAGATTTTTTTTGGTGAAAAAGAGAGAGAGAGGGTTCTGTGTGACTGACGTTTTTTCTGAAGTGACTGAATTCGCCTGAATTCTCCGCCTGTTTTCAAAGTGAGCCGTCGTGCATCACGCCGTGTGATAGTTAAGGTCTGCTGCAGACCAGGTGTTTAGATTCGTTGTAGATTCGAGAATTCTGAATATATATATATATATATAAAAATAACACAGCTGAGAATGCTAGAGCTGAATTTAACTGGAGCTTAAGTTAATGTAATTCTGGGTGATACGCTAAATGATCTTTCCCTGACAAAGATATGAATTTTTTAACAGGTGTCAAAATCAACTGCTAATAACAAATCCTTACTAGCCAAACAACTGAATCAATTATTGTTGAATCACCTAGCACAGAGGTTTTAAAGCATTGTTGAATAACTGTCGAAATCCACTGGTAAAAAAAACTATCCATATCCAAAGAACTGAATTCAACTACATTGACGAAAAAATAGTCGACTCGTAATGCCATGTATCGTCGACGTCGAGTACAATTTTTCGCTTCGTCAACTGGAGTTGAACGCTAATTCTCGCCGTCGCAGTTAGATTAACAGTTACATTACAAGGTAGCACAAAATACTCGTTTTAAATTAGAAATAAAAATTCCTTTTTGCACGAGTTTTCATAGTATTCATAGTATTTAGTTTTCGTAGTATATAAGAAATATGAGTACACTCAGAAGATGAGTTAAGGGCTTAATAAAATGAAATGTAATACCAATGCTTTATAACAAGAATTTTTTATAGCACTATTAGTGTTCAATTATTCAATTAAAAACATATTATTTGTATGCTTTTATTATTTAATTATAATGTTCTGTAATACAGTATATGTTAAAAAAAGAAATTATTTGCTATGCAAATAAAATTTCTTACAAAACTGAAATGGCAAAGATAAAGGGAATATAAATAGGTGATCAATGTCATATTTTTGAAATTTTTACTTCCCCGAATTAGGAAATAATTATTTAATACACATGGATAAAATGCGTTTTTTTCTATCATTTATATAAAAATATTATCTCTATCGTTTTTTATTATTTAATTAGAAATATTCTAATTTTAAAAATTAATTTTTACTATAATACATATTTAATTTTGCTATTGTAAATTTTTTTTCTTAATTAAAAGCTATAGACGTTTAACATATTATATACCAGAGCAAAATTGACTTGTATATGCTATTTGATTCATAAAATTTTATTTTATGCTCTTAAATGACGTCATAAACTCGATACCAAAATGGAATTAATCTCGGATGTTAAAGCAGCAAATAAAAACATTAAAGAAAAAACGGATTAACCTTTAACAATCTTATTCATTCAGTTTCAAGTAAAGCCTTTTATAAATGTATCACCTTTTTCCAATTAACTCTATGTAAACGATTGTAATAAAAGGCTTTACCTCACTGACAAAGAACCAATTTAAGTCTCTGTTTGGATAATTTTATTTCTGTCTTGCTAAATAAACATAGAAGTACATATTTTGTATAGCACTAATGAGAAATGAAATATCGCCTCCCTTTTAAAAATGTCTCTTCTGCTTCTAAATATAGGCTTTTGTTTCCTAAAATAGATGCGAATGTTCTCGCTGACCTTCTATTATTGGCGCAGGGGTACCATTTTTTTTACATATAAGGCTGACAGTCTTTTGTTTCTTAATTTGGGATTTATTTCTGTGTTGCACGAATTGTAGGACATGGAATATGACATTTTCTATAAATTAATTTCTATTAAGAAGCCAAGTGGCGTACTGTTCCAGGAAACCTAATTTGTCGTTACGAGAAACATTTACAACTCAGAATGTTCACGTTTTATCTAAATTTTTATATCCTATTTTTGAAATAAAAAAAAGAAATAGACAATTGCAAAGATAAATAAACCGTACTGCAATTGTAATAAGTACTCATTATTAGGCAACCTGATGGCCGAGTGATTGGCGCTCGGTGCTACAAGTTTCGGATTCGTGTCCGGGCAGTGCCATGGATATTTATAGTGATTCGGAATCCGTTTTAAAAGATAGATCCCGGTCTAACATGACTGTTGAGCGTAGGGCTGACAACCCTACCCTTAAAAAGATCACATCTGCCTCGAAATCTACTAGTAAGCAGATGGCCTTGGCCGACAACGGGGTTGTTGCCTCAATGAAGAAGAAGAAGAATTATTATTAAAAATAAATATTGCAAAGATTCTTTTTAACATCATTTTCAGGGTACGGAATTTTCAGCGTGTGTGTACGAAAACCAGAACACATTTTGTTGACCACTCCTAAATCTGTGAAGTAATCTCTAGATCAACTGAACTGAAGATGCCATTTTAGAGGGAATTCTTTCAAGAAGATCAGGTGGTTGTTTGGAGATTATCTTCAACGTAATTTCATATGTGTGGGAAATACGACGAAAATACTAAAGCATCCATTTCGACAAACGAAGGTATATGTGATGCTCATTCAACAAGACCGTCTGTTATAGAGGTAGGCAATGAGCTCATTATATTTAATTTTGCAAAAGAGGTGGTAACATTAAATATTTCTGATTAGCAATTATATAGCTAAATTATATATATATATATATAATTATTATATAACAGAAATTGAAATAAAACCTAGTTTATATCTTCATTTATTTTCATATGGAGCTGTTATATTTTAAATCCTTTCCGCTCTTACTTCTTTTCTGATTATTCTATTTTTTCTAACATCCAACGTCTAATGACAGCTATATAATCTAGTAGGTTTTAATTTGCCGTTTTACCAGGGTTCATTGCTTTAAATTTCTGATGAAAGGGACCTGTTAATGTTGCTAAACATCGGTGGCCCTCGTATTTCACTGATGCATGCCCAGACAAGGCCAGAAATGGACAATAATAGTGAGGACACCATTATCTGGAATGAACCATGATTTAAAAACAAAACCAATCATTTAAATAAAAAATGACTCGTTGCTCAATTTTTGTACGGTGTATAAAACTAAAACTTGCGTCTTTCTTATAATTTTAAAACCATATTAAGAATATATTATTAAAATAATAATTAAATAAGTAATATTATTTTTTTCTTTAAATGCATTTTTTTTTTATCTTAGCTCCATTTTGGCATTTTGAAAGCACTATTATTTAATTCTCTATGGAGGTTGGAGGCAAAATATGATTTTACGAAGAGTTCAGATAAATAAACCGCTAATTATTTTTTTAATTCTAATTTTGTAAAGATGAGACTATTTCAACGTTTTATTCACCTTATATAAAAAAAAATCTATGTTCTCCAACACTTTCTTATCATTTTGGATAATGATAAACGAGATGGAAACTCTTCCGACGAAGGGGGAACAACTCAGCTTCCGCCCATGTTTTAACGTTCAGCCTTTTCAATAAACCGAAATACGATTTCAAATGCAAAGCAGTTTATTATTTTTTTTTCTCGTCTGGTTCAAATATCATAGCATGACATTATTTTTCTTTTTGGAACCTGATCTCACGGTGGAGTGAGAAAAGATTTTGATTCCCAACTATTTCTTAATTTGATAAAGGTTTCAAAACCTGAGACATTCAGACGATTAGAAATACACAAAGCGATTCCAAGTTGTAAGGTTTCAGACAGTCATTTATTTGAGAGAAAGAAATTCAATACTTACTTCGAGTTGATTTCAAACTTATTTTGATAAGAGTTCTGTTTTTTATTTTGAATATTATTCAAGAAGTCTTACATTACAGCAAACAGAATAAAACAATCTATTGCGTTTTCTTAAGTAAAATATTTTAGATGAATTCATATAAGTTTTCCCAACAAAAAATATTAAAGACGCATTGAAATATATCATATCCTTTTTGATTGAACATTTGCATGGATTTATGTGTAATATATTACGAACAAAAAGATTTTATCAATTACGTTGCCGAGAAATGCTAAGTGAAAATCAAATTTGACTTATACACCCACTCAAGTACGTGAATTTACTTCCTCTTTGAATTACGGTCAGGTGTAAAAGAATTGCAGCCGAAAAAATATGTCTGAATTTATTTATTGTACATTAATTGTTTTAAAGCACCGCACAACAAATTTTTGTTCTCTATTAAAAATTAAATGTAAAAAAAATGATACTGAACGTAGGTCTTGAAATGCAAAGATAAATCATTACGTGGATGAAAAGCAGAGAATAAAGATACCAAAACCTCTATTTACCTCTGTGTATTTACCTCTGTTTTATTTTATTATGGAATTATTTATTAAAAGTTTTGTGTTATTTCTGATTTTAATTTAAAACCCTTCATTATGTTTAATTTTTGCGATTTTACATTCGATTCATAAGAGAAACAAGTTCAAATTTTAAAATGGTATGATTGTATTTTGAATTTTTTAAAGGTACGTACATGATTCGGGTAAGTAGAAAATAATCAACACTAGTCAACTTTTTTTACGCATGGGCAATATGATATAATACTTAAATTTGAGTGTTTTTCTACCAGTGATCACGAAAGGGAAGTGGAAATGGGATCATAAACTGAGCACCATATGTACTAGCATTTTATACTGTTTTAAAATTATATGATCTCAAGATATAATCAAAGCTATTTTCTTAGTGGAATTGAAAAGAATTTGATTAGAAATCCCGCCAAGGAAAATATCCATTCGGTTACCCGGGAATTCCCGCCAATCCATCAATTCTACGATTCTGTGCCAAACTATATGATAGCTTACATAAGGGCAAGAGGTAGGATCAACTTCTTACTAACCGGCTTTGCTATTAGATCTGTGTTTCGAGAATGAAACATTAATTTTCTTTGACATGGTTATGCCCTTCTTTGTGCATCTTCCTATTATTACAGAATGTATTAAAAATGTAAAGATGAAAACTTGCGTTTTTAAAAAAAAATATTTGCCTTTTATTTAGAAGTGATTTAAAAAAAAAATAACATAACTGTATAAAAATAAATGTATAAAAATATATATAACGAAACACATTTTTTTTATATAAATATATAATGCATTACCATACACAAAAATTACGTAAACTTTCCACTAGATGTTGAAAGAAAAAAGATTTTCACATTTAAAAAAACTCTTTGTAATCCTGCTTGTAAATGTTTCAAAATTTAAAATATAAAATATGAAAGACACACTAAAATAAAGTGTCCCGTCGTTTTTCAAATATTCCTGTTATTATATATTTAAACCGGTTAATAATGTATAGCAAAAAATACAGCCCTGTTTTACAAAAGGAAAAAAACACATACATACATATTCCATAGTTCGGCAACAAAGTAAGCGGATATAAACAAGAAGTAAAGGATTTCTGGAAGAAAATTTCTTGAAATATTTAATATAGAGTAAAAAAAAATCATAGTCGAACTTTAACCAACTCTAAATTTCAACTCCAACCAAACTATTTTTCAACTCAAAGGCTTTTTGATTTTTGCCTTCAAAAGGTTGAGATTAAGTTGGACAACAGAATTCCTGTAGAGATTTAAAGAGTAATCCTATGGCTGTAACGTACGAGAACAAACCTGGAGCACAATTTAAATCCCAAGACTTTTGGAGGACAATATTACTTTTACAGAATTCTTTCTAAGCGTCCTTTTATTTCGCTTTACTCTTTTCATGACAGAAAAGCTCAGTTTTACGTCATAGACATTCTGAAACTGAAAAAAAGATTATTAAAGTACTTCTTCTCCTTCTGCCGGAAATAAGATTTCAGGCAGCCAAAGATCGCAGAAAAGTCGGTAATCTTGATATTAATTTATTTCTACTATACACTTGGGAATTTTTTCCCCTCTCGTTTCAGGTACATATAATGTTCAATTTGTACCTGGAGGACATTTATTTTTCTTTCAAAAGGAAGGAAGAGAAATCTAAAACTACTGTACAATTTCAGAGGAAATGGAAAGAATATCGAATTTTTCAATTTTATTGGTAACATATAACATATATTATTTTTTCTTGGAACAAAATTGCAGGATGCGTCATATATATTTCTAGACCTTTTTTTTACCCGGTAGAAATTTGATTGAATTGTTCTAAAAACCGGAAATTGTTATAAAAGGAAATAAAATTTAACTCTCCTCCGAAATTGTTGCGATTTGATTCTTTCTGGGTCAGAACAATTGAACAATCTTATAATCGCAAAAGAAAAGGTAATCATATAATAAATTTGATATCCGTTCTTTCCAAGGCATCTCTGGAGTAAGAAGCAAACGTACAGTATGAAAGTATTAAATCTTATCCAGGAAAAAGAAAACACGAGCTTCCTTATAGTTAAATAAATGTAAATGGAATTATTCAAATGTATATGAAACCTCTTAATAAAATTTTTTTGTCAAAAATGGAATTTCTTTAAAATGGATTACAATCTTCATTCGGTTCATTTGCGAAAATATACATTTTTTTGTGATATATTGATTAAAATTGTAATTATCCGTTTATAATAATCTAAAATGTAGATATCTATAAATAATCCTATAGAAGAAAATAACTTAATGCTAATAACAATACTTTTCCATTTTACAGTAGGTACAGTGTTTTTAAATAAAATTTTTTTTTGTCCAAATATAATATGAAGGAAAAGGGATAAAAACAGGGAATAACATATCTGAGGAAATGGTATTGTGGAAAAATACTAAAAAATATACGTCCTTATAGAGGACATAAATAAATGTCATTAAAAGCAATCAAATACGTATGAGTAACTTGTCACTACCATTGCACTGCATTGGGTTTTTCTTTTGTGCTGTTTTATTTTATATATACAAAAATATTCATTTAAAATAATGTTCAATATTTGAATTTTGGTTTTTATATTCGCTAGAATGACAAAATATTTTGTCTGATATTAATATTGTACATACAGGTTAAGAGTGTGTGTAAACTAAGAAATATATAGTTATTATTTAAATATGTTATTGCCATTTAAATATTTTATCTAGAAAGATTTATCTTTAGCAGGTCCATTAAAATTATAATGACGCTTGATAATCTGGCGAAATAGCTAATCCAGTTAATCCGTGGTCTCCAACGTGTGGATTAAAGAGAAATAGGTTCGGCTTATGATTGCTGGCGTCTTCGTAAGCTGAATTTTGGCGCTATTTTAAAATATAATTATAAAATTTTCTCAAAGTAGAAACTAAAATATAGGCATGAGTTTATTGTTAATGGTTAATTTTAAACAAATAATGAACAATAATAGTTTTCTTAACTCTTTTTAAACATAATCCCCATTTTTTTATACCCTTTAGATAATAAAAATCGTTTCATGGCATTTTTTATATTTATATTTTTCGTAATATCATTTTCTGTATAATTACCAAAGAATTCATTCTGTTTCGATATATAGATGATCGTAGGTAGGAATTCGTAAACTGTAGTTTATTAAAGCTTCTCTTGCCAATGTCCGCAGTAATGGAAATTGTAATCATTATTCTTAATGCAACCCACAGATTTCGCATGGCATCAATAACTTATTGTTTATAAACTTTGTGGATTTTATTGGAAGCTTTACATCTTCAGGAAACAGTTCTTTATCTATGTCTAGGGCAGTCAAGAGATTACATCCATTAATATCACTATTTTTCTTGGTATCGTGTTTTAAAAATTATTGATAACTCTGCCCAGCATAATATCGAAAACATATATTTTAAAATATTTATTTCTGGGCCGTTTACAATTGGAACCTCCTCGGGGACTTCATGCTCAAATAGTCTGCTTCCTTTGATTATTCTTTTACTCTGAAAATGGATTCTGCATTCAATTCTTTGTTCTATATCTAAGATTCTACATCTTTGGTTCTACATACGATGTCCTACATCCAATCCAGGTTTCAATATATATCCATGGGGGCTAATTCTTTTGCTAACTCGTATGCTTTTTCATATCCATTTGTATGACAACCAATTAAATATTCAGTGACACTATTCATTAGTGAAACTCTGTAGTGTGTAGTAGTAGTCTACTAAGTAGTTGATAGTTCTATAGAGGTGTTTTGCATATTTGTGATGATAATATTTACCCTTCCTAAAATATCATTCTATTAATTAATTTCTCTAATATCAAATGGCATTGTTTAAATACTTATAGTTAAAAATCATCACAATGTATCCTCTTTTTCTAAATGATGATTACCAAACTTTCCTTCAGAAAAAAATGGTTTGTGCTTTTTGTGTTAACTAATAATTAATTTCCAATAAAGTAAATAATAATTAGTAAACTGTTAGTCTTATTCTATTCATAATCAAATTATAATATTTAACTTCATTGGAAATGAAATTTCTCTTTGTTGTTATATTATTGCTGAAAATTTACGTGAAGAAAAATGTTTGTGCAGAATTTTTAAAGCAATTTTTATAAATAAAAATTCTCAGTAGTCATAGCATTCTCGATGGTCGTATACATACATGCATTCATAATTGGAAAAGTTAATTTTTTTTTAATTTGCCCATTTCTTATTTTTCTGAACAAAAGGCTGAAAAATTTCAACGAGACATTCCTTACATCCCCTAGATATTCCAGGGAACAAAGTAGAAACATACCTTTCATATTAAAACTGCTTAAATGTTACCGGGTAATCTTTAAAGCGAAACCATGCTTCCATGGAAACAAATTCAACGCTCACGTGAGATTTTATGTTCATTTCTTTTTGGTGAAAAGTTTAGCTGTTTTCTTAGAATTTATGATGGAATAAAAAGAGGAAGCACTGCCATTGATATGAGCACATGTATTTAAATTATCAAAAGAAATTTAAAATTTTATATTTTAGGTATTTTAATAATTCCTTAATGTTTCTTTAATTTTGAAATAAAATTAACTTTGGAAAAATTTAAATAAAAATCAAAATGGATTAACACGTACTAGGATTGCAAAAAGGCAAATTTCGAACTATTTGATTCTGCAACCATATTATTATTCTAAAATTTATTTTGCACCTTTTTTTTTAATGAGACTATAACATGGCAAAATATATAAAAAATGTCTGAAAATATTTGAGCACTTCAATTACTTTAATCAATAATTTTGTTTCATTTTTTGAAAAAATTATATTTGGGACAATGTTTTCACTCAAGAATCTTGTTATTTCAACTTTTTTTTCTACCTGTACTAGTTCCCTATCTTACTGAAACTCAATTAAAAAAAAATATTTTTAGAATTAAGAATTAGTTTTTAGAATTAGAATTAGTTTTAAAAAAAAACTTGATTCTTCCCTCGGATTTAAAGTTGTTGTAAATTTTTTTCTCGCGGGAAGAGCATTGACATTTCATTACCAGGAGAGAGGTTTATAACAATATTAGTGTTCAATTACTGAGTTAAAAATATATTATTCAATTCCTTCTATTAGCTCACACTCTCCCTATATGTATCTTGTTCAAATTTTCAATCGTTAATAAAATACTTTTTAGTCATCCACTCAAGTTCAATTACATTTTTTTAAACTTGTAGTGGATGACACTGGATGTTAATGCAGTTTTTTCAAATATTATTTCATTAATTAAACTGAATTAATTTTAGTTTTTTTTAGATTTAAGTTGCATATATCTACCGATAGATAACGCCAGATAAACTTAAAAAAAATGAATGGAAATTGTTTATAAAGAACTTTCTGCAATATAGTGAAAAAAAGTAGGAATGGACTTAATTTTTTTTTCATATATTACTTGTTTATATGCTTATACTACGAAATTAAAATGTTCTGTAATACTATAGTTAAAAATGGAAATTAGTTGCTATGTAAATAAATTTTTTTACAAAATTGAAATGTCGAAGATAAAGGGAATATAAATAGGTGATTAATGTCATATTTATAGACATAATATGACATTACTTCCGTAATACTTTCTACGACGATATTTCCCGGAATGATGAAATAATTATTTAATACACGGGAATAAAAAGTGTTTTTTCTTTCATATATATTGAAGTATTATCTGAATCATTTTCTATGATATAATTAGAAATATTTATATTTTAAAAACTAATTTTTATTAAAATATATGTTTCATTTTGGATTTGTATTATTACTTTTTTCCCCCTTAGTTAAAAGCTGTAGAAGTTTAATATATTATGTACCAGAGCAAATCTGATTTATTATAAAAAATTAATATCTAATATATCAGCAAAATCAAATATAAATCTTAGGATCTTATATATGCTTTTTGATTTATGAAACTTTATTTTATACCTTCATGTTTTAAGGACGTCATAAACTCGACATCAAAATAAAATTATTCTCGCATGTTAAAGTAGCAAATAAAAACATTAAAAAAAAACCGGATTAACCTTAAGCAATCTTATTCCGTCCTTTTCAAGTAAAGCATTTTGTAAAGGTATCACCTTTTTCCAATTAACTCTATGTAAACGATAGTAATAAAAGACTGGGATTCATTGACAAAGAACCAATTTAAGTTCCTCTTTGGATAATTTTATTTTTGTCTTGCTGAATAAATATAGAAGTACATATCTTTTTTTTTTTTGGATAGCACTAATGAGAAATGAAATATCGTCTCCCTTTTAAAAAGATCTCTTCCGCTTCTAAATATAGGCTTTTGTTTCCTAAAATAGACACGATGTTCTCTCTGACCTTCTATTATTGGAGCAGGTGCACCATTTTTTTCTGCATACAACGTTAAGCTGACAGTCTTTTGTTTCTCAATTTGTGATTTATTTCTGTGATGCACGAAATGTAGGGCATGGAATACGACGTAGTAATGATTTTTCTGTAAATTAATTTCTATTAAGAAGCCAAATGGCGTACTGTTCAAGTAAACCCAATTGGTCACAGCGAAAAACATTCACAGCTCGCAATGTTCACGTTTTTATCTACATTTTTTTTACATGAAAAAAATAAAATTGCAAAGATAAATTAATAAACTTCATTGCAGTTATAATAAGTAATTATTATTATGAAACCTGATGGCTGAGTGATAAGTGCTCTGGCGTTTGGTGCCATAGGTTTCGTGTTCTAATCCCGGTTGTCCCATGAATGTTTGTAGTGGCTCAGAATTTACTTTAAACCACTTAATTTTTTTAGATCACCTTTAATCCACTTAAAATCCACTTTAAAATCCAAACCTCCTGTCTCAAAATCTACCAGTTGGTAGATGGTCTTGGCCCACCATGGGGCTGTTGCAGCAATGAAGAAGAAAAATTATTATTAATAGAACTAAAAGATTGTAAAATATATTTTTTCTTCTTAATATTATGTTCAGCTGAGGGCGTACAAAGCTGTGAAGTTGTCTCTGGATCAAGAGAATTGAAGTGAAGATGCTATTTCAGATGGAGTTTTTACAAGAAAGTGATTTGGTTCTTTGGAGGTTATATTCGACGTAATTACTTCATATTGTGGGAAACTGATGAAAATACTAACGCATCCAATCTCGACGAATGACGGTGTACGTCACCAAAGTGCAAGACCGTCTGTCATAGAGGTAGGTAATCAGCTCATTACGCATATTTAATTTAGAAAGGGCCTGATGGCCGAGTGACTACCGCACTGACACTCGTGACATAGGATTAGAGTTCATGTCACGGTAGTGCCATGGATGTTTATAGTGGTTCGGAATCCTCTTTAAACCGTAGGTCCCGTTCTAATATGATTGTAGAACGCTGTTTGTAGGGCTGACAACACTCAGCCAAGACTTCTAACTACGGGTGCTCCATTAACCACAGAAGATGTCCGCTCTTCCATGAGACCACATGGTTTCTTTGACTTCATCTAGATATTGCTGTCTACCAAGTTGGATAAGAAACAAAAATTTGTCAAAAAATGGGGTAACATAAATATTTTTTAACTAATAATTAAAATTATTTTAATTATATAGTAGAAATTGAAATAAAACCTAGTTTATTTCTTTTCATATGGTTTCTTAATGGTATCTTTTCGTCATTCTGGAGCAGTCTTTAGCAAATAAAAAACGCTTTAGTAAAAGATCAGGGCGTGGTCAATCTTGTTTTATCACCCACCCCTTCAAGTTTTTTCAAGCTTTTTAACGACCAACTCTACGTTACTTTTTCTCTATTATTATATAGGAAGCAAAAAAGATGCTATTGCGAGACTGTAGATTTTTTTATAGTTATATTGTTTATAGCATGCGTAATATATTGTATTAGTTTAACATCAAAATGCTTACATTTTTAGTGCAGTCTTTTAAACAATGTGTATTTGATAAGACTGTTAATTGTATACATTTTAATATCGTTTACAATTATGCTTAATATTAATAATTGTTACATGATTGCAATTAATGCAAGATTAAGATGTAAGTTATTAATCATTTTCAAACATGTATGTTTGAAAAATAAATTTTTGTAAGCGTAATATACAGTTTACTAAAATATGAATGTTGTTCTATTTAGCACTAACCAAATCCTGGTTGCTAATTATTGATTATTACAATATCAGAGTAATTATGATTTGTACATACAAGTGACCATAAAATATCTTATCCTGTTTGAAAAATCCGTAGCTATAAGTAATAAGCGGAATAAAACCAAATTTCAGACTATGGTATGTGGGAGACATAATATAATTTTACGAAGAGCTCAAATAAATAAACCGCTAACTCTTTTTTTTTTAAATTTTACATTTATAAAGATGAGAGTACTTCAACGTTTTATTCACCTCATATGGAAAAAAAATATGTTCTACAACACTTACTTATCTAGAATGGTTTGAATAATGATAAGAGGGATGAAAACAAAAATGTTGCTACACAGCTTCTCTTAAGTTGTCATGTAAATCCACATTACTATTAGAAATCAAATATGAATTGATATATTTCTAATCCTTTCCGCTTATATCTTTTTCTTCTGATCATTCTATTTTTTTAACATCCAGCGTCTAACAAAAGCTAGATAATCTAGTAAGTTTTAATTTGCCTTTTTACCAGGGTACATTGCCTTAAGTTTCTGACGAAAAAGACCCTGTTGCTGAACATCTGTGGCCCTCGTATTCCACAGATGCATGTCCTGAAAAGCCCAGCAAATTACAATAATGGTTCGGACATCATCATCTGTAAGGAACCGTGCATTTAAAACAAAATAAAACTGATCCTTTAAATAAAAAAAAATAATCTTTGCTTAACTTTTACATAGTGATCAAACCTAAATTTTGAGTCTTTCTTACAACTTTGAACTATATTAATAACATGTTATTAACATAATAAATAAATCTGTAATAATATATTCTATAAGTAATATTATTTTTTCTTTAAATGCATATTTTTTTGTTTTGGCTCCATTTTGGCATCTAGAAGCACTATTATTTAACTCTTTAGGGACGTGGGAGGCAGAACATGATTTTTCGAAGAGTTTAAATAAACAAACCGCTTATTCTTTTTTTAATTTTAATTTTATAAAGATGAGACGATTTCAACCTTTTTACTCACCACATATGAAAAAAAAATCTATGTTCTCCAACACTTACTTATCATTTCGAATAATGATGAGCGAGATATAAACAAACTGTTATGCCTTCCGAAAAAGCAGGAACAGCTCACCTTCCGCCCATGCTTTTTAACATCGAGACTTTTAAATAAACCAAAATACGATTCCAAATGCAAAGCAGTTTGTTTCTTTTTAAAATATTTGTCTCGTCTGGTTCAAATATCATAGCATGCCATTATCTCCCTTTTTGGAACTTGAGCTCATGATGGAGTGAGAAAAGACTTTGATTCACAACAATTTCTTAATTTGATAAAGGTTTCAAAACCTGAGACATTCAGACGATTAGAAATGCACAAAGCGATTCCAAGTTGTAAGATTTCAGACAGTCATTTATTTGAGAGAAAGAAATTCAATACTTACTTCGAGTTGATTTCAAATTTCTTTGTTGAAAGTGTGGTTTTTATTTTGAATATTATCCAAGAAGGTTTGTATGAGAGCAAGCAGAATAAAACATACGCTATTGCGATTTCTTAACTCAAATATTTCAGAGGAATTCATATCAGTTTTCCAATAAAGTAATAGCAAAAAAATATTAAAGATGCATTGAAATCTATCATATCCTTTTTGATTGAACATTTGTATGGATTTATGTGTATTAATACACTACGAAAACAAAGGATTTTATCAGTTACTTTGGTGAGAAATAAATAAAAATCAGTTTGACTTTTACACCCACTCAAGTACTTCAATTTAAATTTACTGCAGGTTTAAAAGAATGGTAGAAAAAATTATTTATAGTACATTAATCTTTTAAAGAACAGCACAATAAAGTTTTGTTCCCCATTGAAAATTAAATGTATATATCAAACTCAGGTTTTGAATTGCAAAGGTAAAAATTTAAAGGTGGAAGGAAAATAGAGAGTAAAGCTTCCGAAACACATGTATGTGTATTTATCCTTTTTTATTTAATTATATAACTATTAATTAAAACCATTGTGTTATTCTAGATTTTAATTTACAACCCTTCATTATGCATAAAATTATGTATAATTTTTTTGATTTTAAATTCGATTCATAAGAAGAACAAGTTTAAATTTTGAAATATTTTAATTGTGCTTTTGAATATTTTAAAAGTACCTAAATGATTTGGATTAGTAGATAATAAGGAACAGTGATTGTTTTTTTATGTATGCACATATACATGTATATGCTATATTTTATAGTACTAAAATTATTGAGTATTTTTCTAACACTGATCACGAAAGAGAAATTTTAAAAGACATAAACTGAGCACTAGACTTTTAAGCCATTTTAAATTTATGTGATCTCAAGATATAATCAAGGTAATTTTTTTGTGGGACTTTCTATGTTTATTTTAATTATTCATATAAAATGGCCCGGATAATTTGATACTGGCGAATAAAATTTTCTTTTGCAGAAACATTGCAAATAATAATTGATGAAATTTAGGAAGTATTCCTACAAGCGCATTGTTTTAGTAATTTTTTTTTTAGAGTTTAAGTAATTTTATAAATAATTGCCTCATATGTATTGTAAAAATATGTATGACAGGATATAAGGAAATATTGGTGAAGTATAATCAACCGCTTTGATAAAATTTTACTAAAATGATTTAGAAAATACACAATATGCATGTATTTTCGTTATTTTTATGTAACCCTTTAACTAAAAATACAAAAAAAAATTTTAAAACATTATTTAAAAAATTGATCAGAATATAAATTCAGATACATAATGGAACTTGAACAATTAATCAGCCTAGACCTTGAACAATCGATTGAGCATCGAACAATGCATTGAGTGATTACAGTAGATCCATCAAAGTTTTTTTATTTAAATTTATTTATGCAAATATTATGAATTCTGTTGAACTACAGATACCATTTTGTTAATATTCGACAGTAATTTTAAATTACCATGCAAGAGGGACAGGCTAAGAATCCCTACAAAGATATTATTTGTAAAACATGCAAAATCCAAAAAAAAGGAAAAGAAATATTCAGTGTTTGATTATATGACACATACTCATTTGTGCAATACTTTTAATATAATTTTTATACCTATTTGAAAATTAAAATGTTCTTAAATACGTGGTAGCGTGAACCAAAGTTTGCGAAATCGTAATAAACAAGTAATATAAATTTTTTTTTTTAAAAAGTGAATTCCTACTTTTTTTTTCACTATATTGCAGAATAGTCCTTTACAAATAAAGTTGAAATTGTCCTCTTACATCTGGCGCCATCTATTGGTAGATACATGCAACTTAAATCTAAAAAAAAAACTAAAATTAATTAATTAAATTTGATGAATGAATTAATATTTGAAAAACTGTATTAACATCCAGTGTCATCCACTACAAGTTCAAAAAAAATGTATCTGAACTTGAGTGGATGAATAAAAAGTATTTTATGAACGATTGAAAATTTGATCAAGATATATATAGGGAGAGTGTGAGCTAATAGAAGGAATTGAAAAAAAAGATAAACTGAACATAAATAAATGATGAATGTTATATTTATGAATGTTTTACTCCCACCAATGATGAAATAATATTTTAATAAACATGCTTAAAAAGTATTTTTTTCGATATTTTATATCTTAATTAGGAATTTAAAAATTTAATCATTTAATGATATATATTTCATTATATATATTTGAAGTTAGTATTTTTCTTAAGTAAAATCTATTGAAGTTTAACATGCATTATACACATCCAAACTGAGTTAGATTTTTAAGTTATATAGTATACTCTTGCACATTAATTATCGCTACAAACTTCATAATAATGTGTATCATAATAAGATTATCACATGTAAAAAAAGGAAAATAAAAACATTAAAAAAATAATAACGTTATATCATCGCTATCCAATTATCTCTATGTAAACGAATGCATTAAAAACATTGTTCCATCAACAAGGGAATAAATTTAAATTGGGTACATCCTTCTTTTGATAATTTTATTTCTCTCTAGTTAAATAAATGTGGAAATATATATCTTTTCTTGGATATCATTAATGTGAAAATGAAATATCTTCTTAAAAAAAACCTTTACTAATTCTAAATAAAGAATTTTGTTTCCTCAAATAGATACAATGTTCTCGCTGGCCTTCGCTTATTGGAGAAGGTATCCATTTTTTTAACATACAAGGTTACGCTGACAGTCTTTTGTTTCTTAATTGGTGATTTATTTCTGTGTTACACGACATTCGGAGCTGAGTAATGATTTTTCAACAAATTATTTTCCGCTGTTCAAATAAACTCAATCATTTCCAATGTTCACTTTTTGTTTAACCTTTGCTTTTTTTTCTTTTATTAATTGAAATGTTAATAATAAATAATTGATAATAATAAAGGATTAATAATTTGTAAATATCTTTTTTTTCTCTTAATGTCAACAACAGTAAGAAATATACAAAATTAGTTAAAGTTTTGTAGTTTATAATTACGAGTTATGGAGAATAAGGAAATTTGGCGATTTTTTTTGTTGCCAACGAACTGACGAAAAGTTATTAAATATGGTAACCCGTATTTGGTCCCTTGTAATCTAGATTCTTCGGGTTTTCGACTTTCTTGCTTATTATGATTCGATAACTCTTGATTTTTTTAATTATTAAACTACTGTTCACTTACTTATTATTTATACTTATTTCTTCAGTATAATTTATACACTTATTTAATGTTTTCAATATCATTAACAAAATTATTTTTTTTTTTTCTGTATAAAATTATTTGTAGCTTGATTTCAATTTTTTAAATTTGTTCAAAGAAGTATCCATGGCAACTTATGGTATAGTATGTCACATTTTTAAATTTTTATCAGAGCACACGAAAATATATATAATTTTAATTGTATGAATTTATTTTTAAAACAATGGAAGTTTAAAACTCATACTACTAAGTCGTTAATTCCTTCTATTCTCCTTCTCGTGAGTTGCGAGGTTTCAATGCGATGACTGGCCATGATGAATTTTACATTTTGCAAAACATTTAGGCGTTGGCCAAATCGTAAAATTGGGGCCGTTTAGATTTAGCAATGTGGTAACCCAGGTTTCTTGTACTGTTTGCAATACACTTCACTTGCAATCGCAACCCGTTACTTGGCGCATTTTGTACAAAAGAGTTTTTTTACGACAAATCCCAACGGCCACTATTCTGCGATTTTACGCATGCATTATTTACGGTTAAGGGTCAGATTCTACAATGGGAATTTCTACAAAGATTTGGAATGCCAAGACAAAATGCTTTACAGACGCAAGGTTTCGTTTAATTCTTAGCTCTTCTGACACCAAAAGCTCTTTTTAAAACTCAAACACTACAATATTAGAATTTCTTTTTAGTGTGGCGTGATTAGTGGAACCTTTCGTTCCGTGTCGAATTTGATTTCGAACCTTTAGTGCTGAGGTCACAGGAAATGTGGCATTTCTTGATAGTACGGCCGAATAGATAAGATTTAATTTCGTTAAACAATTATTACAAAAATAGCATCTTATATATGTTTATAGAGTAGACATTTATAAACTTAATATACACTGAAGTGACAAAAGTCATGGGATAGCAATATGCAAATTTTCAGATGGCAGTAGCATCGCGTAGAACAGGTATAAATGCGCAGTGCTTTCGCAGAGCTTTCATTTCTGTTCAAGTTATTCATGTGAAGGGTTTTTGACGTGATGATGACCGCACGACGGGAATTAACAGACTTTGAACGCGGAATGTTAGTTGGAGCTAGACGCATGGGTCATGCCATTTCGGAAATCGTTAGGGAATTCAACATTCCCAGATCCACTGTGTCAAGAGTGTGCAGAGAGTATGAAATTTCAGGCATAACATCCCACCATGGACAGCGCAGTGGTCGACCGCCTGCACTTAAAGACCGAGATCGGCGACGTCTGCCGTAAAGAGTCGTAAATTCTAACAGACAAGCAACACTGCGTCAAATAACCGCAGAAATCGATGTGGGACGTACAAGGGACTTGTCTGTTAGAACTGTGCGGAGAAATTCTTGGGCTATTCCAGCAGAACACCGACTCGAGTGCCTTTACTGACAGAACGACATCGCTTGCAGCGACTCTCGTGGGCACGTGAGCATATCGGTTGGTCCCTAGATGAATGGAAAACCGTGGCCTGGTCCGATGAGTCACGATTTCAGTTGGTAAGAGCTGATGGTAGGGTTCGAGTGCGGCGCAGACTCCACGCAGCCATGGACCCAAACTGTCAGCAAGGCACTGTTCAAGCTGGTGGTGGCTCCGTAATGGTGTGGGCTGTTTTTCATGGCATGGACTTGGTCCTCTGGTGCGACTGGACCGTACATTGACTGGAAATGCTTATGTTCAGCTACTTGGAGATCACTTGCAGCCATTCATGGACTTCATGTACCCAAACAACGATGGGATTTTTATGGATGACAGTGCGCCATGTCACCGGGCCACAACTGTTCGCGATTGGTTTGGAGAACATTCTGGACAATTCCAACGAATGATCTGGCCACCTAGATCGCCCGACATGAATCCCATCGAGCATTGATGGGACATCATCGAGAGGTCTGTTCGTGCCTAAAATCCTGCACCATCAACGCTTTCACAATTATGGACGTCTATCGAGACAGCATGGCTGAATATTCCTGCAGAAGACTTCCAACGACTTGTTGAGTACATGCCACGTCGAGTTGCTGCACTTCGCAGGGCGAAAGGAGGGCCGACACGATATCAAGAGGTATCCCATGACTTTTGTCACTTCAGTGTATAATTTAGGACTTCATCCATAGGACTGATTATGTCCCAATGCATCTTTCCTTCCAAATCAAGTTCTGATCCATTATAGAGATCACTTTGGCTACCATTCATATTATTTTGGGATAATATTAGATAGTTTTGAGATAAAAAATTACAATGTGTAATTTATTGTTCAAATATCATAGAAAAATAGACGAAATTTTAAAATTACAGGTCCGTGGATGCTTTATTTTGGCCCATTAAATCTCCTTCAATATTTAAAATTGTGTAGTTGAAAATATTATTCTTTACATTTAAATCAAAATTTCTTGATCCCGGGACAAAAACCAGTGCTAATTGGATATATGAGAATGAAAGCGGAGTTACATTGTGCACTGAATTGGACATTTAATACTAACAAGACAACTTTTCGATCAAAAAATTGTTAAATATCGTGATAAAATGTGGTCAAAATTTTAATTGTTTGTATTTTATTGCAATTTTGAGAAAATTAAGTTTATAAATGCTATTTAACGTACATTCTTGAAGCAATTCAAAATTTGCGTAATTTGACGCATTTTGGCGACAATACACGTAAACTGAATATTCAAGATTTGGTAGCTCATACCTAAAATAATTTCATCAGGAAAGGTGTGGGTTATATTAAATTGTAATAAAATTAATTACTTACGTTTGTATCACTTTAGTTTTGTCTTACTGTGCTGACTATTAGATTATGATTAAAATTATAATATTCTTAAATTTCAGAAGATGGGAGAATTTGAATATATTATTCACCAGATATAGAGTAAAAAAGTATTCACAGATAAGAGAAGTTGAAGACCAGATATAGAGTAGTAATATTTCCCACTTGATACCTATCGCTTTGAATAATTTAGTAATCGCCACAGTAACAAATTTTTATCACTTACAAAGAAAGCAGTAGCAAATTTATTTTCTGTCCGCGCTTTAACCATAAAGCCAAAACGTTTCGTCAACTCCAAAAAGCATTTTAGACGGAAAATCGTCTCACATAAATATTTTGGCGTGATTTTATTCATTTTTTTTATTATTGAGAATTAATAAACCCTAGTTTTAAATCAAACTCAATTCTTAATTTGATGAAATTTTTAAAATTTGAGACACTTAAAAGATTAAAAAAGAATAATTTTATGGATGTAAGTAGTAATTCTTTCGTGTTGAAAAAATAATTTGAACATTTTCTTCCATTATGAAATGTTTCTAAAATTTTTATATCTTTAGTTATTGTTATAAATTTTTTTTATAGATGTAATTTATTTGAAAATTCGAAAACCGCCAAATTCGAATATTCGCTCAATTTTGAAAACCGCCAAATTTAGCACATTTAGCTGCCTTAAATGGACATAAGTTGAAATAAACAACAACAAACAACAACATAAGCTGCAACAAATTATAGATTACGCAATAATTCAACGTACTATATTTGTTGAGTAATAAAAAAAATTGTCGGAGAGATAAATTGTGTTTCAATAAAGTGGATTATTTTAGCATTTATTGCCCGTATTTTAGCAAAATGCACTGCCTATTAGATTATCGATGAAGTTTTAACATAAACAGCTAATTCTTTTTAAATTTTAACTTTCAAGATATGAGTCATTTTATTCACCACACATGAGGTAAAATAATTCATGTTACTCACTTCTTTTCTATCGTTTTGAATAATTTAGTAAACGAGACAGAGATAAATTTTATCACTTCCAAAGCAACAACAACAACAACAAGTTGAACAACTTGGCTTCTGTTAGCGTTTCAATGGAAGTCAAGTTGTTCAAAAAATCAAAACTGTAGCGCTTTTCGATAACTATTTATATTTTAATAATAAAGTTTTTTCAAAAACCGAAAACTGTTGCCGATTTCGACAATTCAAGAAAATCATTTCAGACACAAAGCAACTTTTTAAATTTTCCCCCTGGTCTGATTCAAGTATTATGACATGCTATTGTTCATATTTTGAGACTGAGTGAGAATAAACCCTTGTATTAATTCACACTTATTTCTCAACTTGTTGAAGATTTCAAAACCTCAGACAGATTTAAATTATTTAAACAAAAAAGAATTCTATAGGTTTAAGTTTTCAGACAATCGTTTATGTGGGAGAAAGAACTTACTTTGAGTTGATTAGAATCCATTTGTATTTTGGATGTTAATTAAGAACTATTTCACAACAAAAACAATTTGATTTAAGATTAAAAACTCAAAAGCTATTGTGAATTCTTAACTGAAATTATTTTGGATGCCTTCGCATCTATTTTCCAATTAACAAACAAAAAGTTATTACATACCCAAATTTATTACATAAATTTTGATTGGACATTTGTATGGATTTATGTATATTAATGGGTTACAAAAACTAAAGCTACACAAACAACAAAGCTACGTAAAAGCTTTTATCAATTACTTTGCATAGAAATTGCTAAGTAAAACTCATTTTGACTTAACCACCCACTCAAAAGTAATTGAATTTTCTTCCCACTTCAATTACGGTTTATTTAAAACAAGAAAAAAAAAGTGAATTCGTGTAAATTTATTTTGATTCATTTTTGTAAATGATTTGATTCTTGATTGCAAATTAAACACTGATGATGATTTTGAATGCTAATCTTATAATAGAAAGATCAAATATTTTATAAACAAGTAGAGAGTCGAGATATTGAAACATTTGTATTATTATGTTTTTTTATTATAGAATTCTTTATGAATTTTGCCTACATTTCATAATATATGGATGTATATATATACACAGAAGTGACAAAAATCATGGGATAGCAATATGCAAATTTTCAGATGGCAGTAGCATCGCGTAGAACAGGTATAAATGCGCAGTGCTTTCGCAGAGCTTTCATTTCTGTTCAAGTTATTCATGTGAAGAAGTTTTGACGTGATGATGACCGCACGACTGGAATTAACAGACTTTGAACGCGGAATGTTAGTTGGAGCTAGACGCATGGGTCATGCCATTTCGGAAATCGTTAGGGAATTCAACATTCCCAGATCCACTGTGTCAAGAGTGTGCAGAGAGTATGAAATTTCAGGCATAACATCCCACCATGGACAGCGCAGTGGTCGACCGCCTGCACTTAAAGACCGAGATCGGCGACGTCTGCCGTAAAGAGTCGTAAATTCTAACAGACAAGCAACACTGCGTCAAATAACCGCAGAAATCGATGTGGGACGTACAAGGGACTTGTCTGTTAGAACTGTGCGGAGAAATTTGGCTTTCTTGGGCTATTCCAGCAGAAGACCGACTCGAGTGCCTTTACTGACAGAACGACATCGCTTGCAGCGACTCTCGTGGGCACGTGAGCATATCAGTTGGTCCCTAGATGAATGGAAAACCGTGGCCTGGTCCGATGAGTCACGATTTCAGTTGGTAAGAGCTGATGGTAGGGTTCGAGTGTGGCGCAGACCCCACGAAGCCATGGACCCAAACTGTCAGCAAGGCACTGTTCAAGCTGGTCGTGGCTCCGTAATGGTGTGGGCTGTTTTTTGATGGCATGGACTTGATCCTCTGGCGCGACTGGACCGAACATTGACTGGAAATGCTTATGTTCAGCTACTTGGAGATCACTTGCAGCCATTCATGGACTTCATGTACCCAAACAACGATTGGATTTTTATGTATGACAATGCGCCATGTCACCGGGCCACAACTGTTCGCGATTGGTTTGAAGAACATTCTGGACAATTCCAACGAATGATCTGGCCACCTAGATCGCCCGACATGAATCCCATCGAGCATTTATGGGACATCATCGAGAGGTCTGTTCGTGCCCAAAATCCTGCACCATCAACGGTTTCACAATTTATGGACGTCTATCGAGACAGCATGGCTCAATATTCCTGCAGAAGACATCCAACGACTTGTTGAGTCCATGCCACGTCGAGTTGCTGCACTTCGCCGGGCGAAAGGAGGGCCGACACGATATTAAGAGGTATCCCATGACTTTTGTCACTTCAGTGTATATATATGGATGTACGAATACGTGTAACCAGCTTAAAAAATTATTAGATCTTTTACGTAGATTCACATCTACTATATATATAATGTGTGTGTGTTGATTTTTTTCCAGAAGTTCATTAATATTGTTGTAAAAACAACTTTTATACCAATATATTTAATACGTTATATATGAAAAAAAAAAGGAACCAAATAGAAATTTTTGGAGATTTTTGGATATGTACTTTGATACAAAAAATATTATAATTATGTATTACTCTGTTACTGATCAGAAAAGGATGCCACACTAGTTCTTATATTTGCGAATAAATATTAAGTTGTCATGTAAGTCAACATTACTATCAGAAATAAAATATGAACTGTCATGTCTCTAATCCTTTAGCTTTTATTTTGTTCTTATTATTCTATTTTTCTAACATCCAGCGTCTAACAACACCTAGATAATCTTGTAGGATTTTATTTGCCGATATACCAATGACCATTGCATTAAGTTTCTGATGAAAGGGACTTGTTCCTGTTGCTGAACATCGGTGGGATTCGTATTCCACTGATGCATGCCCCGAAATGCCCACCAATGGACAATAATGGTAAGGAGATCCTAATCTAGAAGGAATTTGGCTTTAAAAACAAAATAAAACTAATCCTTTGTATTAAAAAATAATCGTTGCTCAACTTTTTACACAGTGTAAGAAGCTAAAGCTTGTGCCTTTCTTATAACGTTAAAATTACATTATTATCATTAATATAATAACTAAATAAGTAATATAAGAGTATTTTTTTATCTGGGGCATAACCAAAAGTCTCCAAAAGTTTTCAAATAGTTTTTTACAAAACGACAAACTTTTTAATGTAATATAACAAACTGTTCTTATAACCATATTAATGTCCAACTGCTTGATAGAAAATTTATATAATTTTTTATGCGCATATTTTAAATTAAAATGTGATTCTGATATACAGTATAAGTTTAAAAAGAAATTTGCATGTATACGAATCAAGTTTTTACAAAATTGAAACAGGAAAATTAATATGAACATAAATTGACGATGAATATTATATTTATGAATGCTTTACTACCATAAAATAAAGAGTATTTTAATAATAAACATGATTGCAAAGCATTATTTGGAAACTTTTGTTTTTTAGTTAGGGTTATTAAAATCTTAAACTTAATTTTTGTTAAAAAATATACATTTAATTTTGCATTTGATTTTTAATTAAAATGTATTTAAATTTAATATATCTATTCAAAGCGAGTTAAATTGGTAGTTGATTAATATTTTTTTTATGCCGTTGAGTTTTCATTGAATCAAAATCCCAATAACCCAATAAGTAGTATTAAATAAAATAAAATGAAAAAATGACTTTAAAGCAATTTTATCCATTTAAGAATTCCTAAGTATAATATAATGACGATACATTTACATTATACTTTACTTAAACTTAAGGAAAATGTAATGTATATATATCGTCATTTTCCAATTATCTCTATGCTATCTACCATTTTCGCTATTTTCCAATTATCTCTATATCTCTCTCTCTCTCAGTTGTGAAAATGTATATCTTTTCTTGGGTAAGCAACATTAATCAGAAGATAAAATATCGTGTTCATTCTCAAAAGGCTTTTTCTAGTTCTAAAAATAGATCTTTGTTTCCTCAAATAGGCACAATGTTCTCGTTCACCTTCGATTATTGGAGCAAGTGCCCATTTTTTTTACATACAAGGCTAAGCTGACAGTCTTTTGTTTCTAATTAATGATTTATTTCTGTGCTGCACGAAATTCGAAGCATGGAATACAACTGAGTAACGATTTTTTCAATAAACTATTTTCCGCTGAGAAACCAAAAGGCAGCATACTGTTCAAATGAATTTGTTTGAACAAAACATTTGTTACTGTTTTTCGTTTAATTTTTTTTACATGCTACTTTTAAAAAGTAGAATTGCAAAAGAAAATGTATTGAACGGTGGTTACAATAAATAATTAACCCGACTCGTGGCTCAGTAATAACGTGAGCAGCTCGTGAGCCTTAGGGCTGAAGTTTAATCTTCTGGCGGCATTGTTGTAGACACTATTTCAAAAACGAGGAAACTCGATGGCGTTTGGGTTGTTTAGCTTCTCGCCTTGTTAGTAGGAATAATTAAGGAGAATTTCCCGGTTTTTCTGTCTTACGATGTTCAAATTCAGGGCAGCTCCCTCCTAATTGTCTTTTGGGAAGGCAAAGCCCTCCTTCTTCAGCGACGTGAAGCCAAACCAGATTTCTACCTTCGGAGGCTCCATCCCAACAGAAGCTTCCCCCTTTCCTTCCATCCATGAGTAGACTACTCATGGAATGTCCGTTTCACATTGCAATACACTGAGAATTAACAACAACGACAATAACATAAATAAATAATAAGAATAAATGATTGATTAACAGTTTATAAGCATCATCTTTTTTCTCTAAATGAAAACTACAGTAAAGCATAGTATACAAACTTGTAGGTAATGATTACATAACTTTAACAATTTCTGTACACTACTTCTGAAACTGTAAACTACAATGAAATGAACTACAATGAGAATGTTATATAAGAGGGAGTTCTCTAAGTGAAGATGATGCTTTTCCTTGGATCTTCTGAAAAGCAACAAGTTACCATTGGAGTTAATTATGAGGAAAATATCAATGAATCCAGCTCGACCAAAGACTATTCAGAACAGCAAAGTGCACGTTTGCCTTTCATAAGGCTGTTAATTGGCTGGGTACATTAACTTTCGTTAATTTAGGGGTGATGTAATATTGTAATATCTTTTTTCCTTTCTTACTAATGATGAAAAGTACACTTAAAGTACATCTAGTTTACGGGCCAAGAACAAAAACACAATTCTTTTTTTCGAAAACCAAACGCACTCTCCCAGTTACATTTCTTTCTTCCTCCAGCCAGCTCATCCACTCAAACAGGATGTTTATATTATCGGACGCCCGCTTCCACTTTGATTTTCTTTTACATATTATGTACGTAGAGCTATTTATCCAAGAGGCAACAATATGCGAGAAATTGAGAAAACACCTAATGCATTTTCTCCATCGACAAGACCAGATATAGCAAAAAAAAAAGGAAACACTTTTGCCAGACATCAGGAATTGTCAAATTCTTTTGACCATGCTTTCTTTCAAGTGTTTTTAAGTGGTCCTGTTATTTTTGTAATGAATTTATTTTAAATTGATATCCAAATCAGGGAGAAAGCTGCAGAATTCAGTGAGGAAATAAACAGCATGCGGATCACATTTAAAGCAAATGAGTACGAAGGCATTAAGGCCTATTCTGATGACAAAATACGAAAAAACTGCTTTGTGACTAGAAGAAAAAAAAAATTAAAAAAAAAAAAAAAAAAAAAGGAAATTAACAAAAATTGACAACACCAAATGTTTTTATGAACCGCATTAGACATTCCAATTTATTGCCAGATTTAAAGTACTATTCATTAAAATTTTTCCGCATTAAAAATAATAACCTATTTGGTCTCTGTACAATATTGCCGCTTTATAATACCATACAAAGAATTACCATGCGCTTTTTACTATAAAAAAGTACTCAGATTTACCATATAAATCACATAAGTATGCATTCCCAAGCAATTTTTTCCTTTTCTAAAGAATCTCCCTTTAAGAAAATCCGTCATGGGGGGGGGGGGGGGG